>BSBN01000972.1:19257500-19665085 GCA_027924645.1 Cunninghamia lanceolata | reverse complement strand
TACCTGTATGAAGATAAGCCCATGACAATATCAAGTAGCAGCATGCATGCCCAAAAGGGATAGCAATAGTCCATCAACAAGTGTAGATTCCTAATGCACACATTTGAAAGGTATGTGGATAATAGTGAAAGGGATGGTTTCCAATTAGAGACAATGTCAATACTTCATGAGACCTATTGAGGTGATGAACAACTAGTTTAGGTGTATGAAGCAACATTTATGTTGATCATAATGAAACAAAGCAACTCTAGACTATCATAAACAAGGGTCCTTGACTATGGTGACAGTAACCTTAATAGTGATAAAGGAGGAATAGTCAAAGGATTGTTATACAATCAAGATGATTGTCACCATAGATAAAAAAAGCAGTCATAGGATGAACAACAAGAGATTATAGTGGAGCATGAGAATGACTATGGTAATAGTTAATGTGGCAAAGTATTAAGAGAATAGTAAATACTCCTACTAGGAAAATAAGGTCGCTATGCTTCTTGAATGTTGCCAAGGATAGTGAGCCAAACCATCAAAGAAGCATACTTTCAATGTTATCCTCCTTATATTGTGTAGATTAGAGAAAAAAGGAAAGAACAAATCCTTCTATGTTGCTTTAAAGACATACTCCATGATTGCAGTAGATAACACAAAGGAAAAATCAAACTCTTCATTGTTTTTCCACAAGGAAACATATGCAATAGATAATGAAAGATTTCATGTTTTCTAGTACATAGAGCCATAGAGGAGCCCAAGATAAAGATGTCTTCCATGTCTTTTACCTGAAGAGGAAAGGAGTGAACAGAGCACAAAGATACATCTTGCAGCTTTTCCATCAGAGAAAAAAATAACAGATTTTCATGATAGAAGAGGAGAAAAAACAATATGCTATCATCATGCACAGAAAGAAAAACCCTAGAGGGCTTTTTGAGTGAGAGAAAAGTAGGTCTTTCCTTTAGTTTCATGCATAAGAAACTTAGATATGCCATTTTTCTAGAATGAACAAAAATAATGCAACAAAAAGGACAGGGATACTCCAGTGAGTATAAATGAACAATACGCTGAAATAGAGTCTTTTCACCTTTTTCTCATAATAAGGTGTTACTTACCAGTGGTCTAGAGGTTGCAAAGTCTTAGAGGAGTCTCCAAAATAGCATCATGCAACTAGAAAGACCTTCCAGCTTACTGTGGCAAGAAGCCCTCAAAACCAACATGGCGGTGCTCTTCAAACCCTCAACAAGTGCAAATCAAATGAAGAGATGAATGAAATGAAGTGTTTAGGGTTTCAAAAGGCCTTTTGTTATATGATGCCTGAGCCCTAAAGTATTTTTTATGACTTTAAGGGAAAAAAATCATGATCCTAGTACTGACTATCTAGCTAGGGGATTGCATTTTCAATACAACTTCCCCTGAGCCAGAGCTCCAATTACTTTTTAGAAGAAGTAATTGCACTAGAGGCTAGTACAGATCCATCCCCAACCTCATTAACATCCTTCTTAATCCAAACCTTGCTCATTTCCTTCTAGATTTCCACTGGATCAATCTTGTTCTTACCTTTATCCCTCTCTGCTCTATTTTCTCTTCTCTGTAGGATAGTCTCTTTTCTCATTCTTTCTTCTATAGAATCTTGCAACATGTCTAGACTTATTACAATTGTAGCATACCACATTCCTCTATCCTCTAATTCCTGTCTATTGATTGGATTCATTTTTGATCTATATTGGTTAGCCATATGCCCAAATCTATTGCATGCAAAGCACTTTCCTTTGAAGGATTGAGTATTCCTTGCATTGTTAAAACCATTCCTTACCAGACTTCTCCATTCATTTGATCTATGACCAATTTTCTTGAAATTGAAATATTGACTAGAGAATGATGGAATATTTTGATGCATTCTACTACTCTACACTAAGTATCCTTATGACCAAACTTATTGCAATTAAAATAATAGCCATTGAAAGATGGGTTACCTTTTGAGCATTTGGCTGTCTAACTAGAGGTCTTCTAGGTCTTCTTCTATGATTCCTAAACTGGTTGCCTTTGTTTTTCCTCATCTCAATGTTTTCTTGACCTAATTTAGAACTCTCTCCTTTTTCAAATCCTAAACCTTTCTTGTCATCTAGATTTTTTTGACTATCAAGCAACTCATCAAGGTTTGTAGAGCTTATTTTGAAATTTTCTTTGTAACTATTTACCACCTCCAAATAAAGATTTAGAAGTATAATGTCTTTTCCAACTTGTTCACATTCTTTAGATTTGTCTTTTAACATTTGATTGAAATGTTCCTCAGCTTTTTCTTTCTCTTCAACCAACCTTGATAAATTATTTAGGGTTTCAATTGCTTCAATAAACTGTTCACTTAGCTCTCTATTTACATTCTTTGATCTATTAACTTGCTCTCTTAGCTTCAGGATGAATTCATCTTCTCTTTGACATTTTCATTCAAATCCTAGATATCTGCTTCATACTTATCAAGATCTTCAAGGGATATTTTTAATTCTTGATCAATCGTGACACTGCCTAGATCAAGATACCTTTTGTCTACCATGAGTAGTCTTCCCTAGATCTTCCTCAAGCTGTTAAGCTTCTTCCAAGGAACCTTTCTCTGATACCAATTATTGAACACAAGGAATACTGAGAGGGGGGGTGAATCAATATTCTAGCAAAAACCACTCTTTTACATGTTCATTGATCCAATTACCAAATTCAATAATATGAAAGTAGAATAAACATGTAAGAACATCAACCATATAGACATAACACATAGACACCAAGATTTTATGTGGAAAAACCAGAAAGGGAAAAACCATGGTGAGTGTTAGCTCACAACATATTATGATATCAATACTAAATTACATGAAGGCTCACTACCCAAGGACTCACTATCCAAAGAAGTTCTCACTTCCAAATTGAGAAGTGAAGAGAAGATAGAAAAGGAATGGCTCACTACTAGGAGAAAACTGCCACAAGTGTATCTACAAAATGCGGAGGTGTAGTTCCATTGAGCTCAATATATAGACTCATGTCTTCATAATGTTTGCTCTACTTTTTCTGCTTTGCTTCACATATACTCTGCTCTTCTACCCTTACTACCCTTTTCTGGTCACAAGACTACCTTACATCACACACACATTGAAATTCACACTTCTTGTTCACACATCTTCATAAATCCAAAGCTGAAATCTATTGAGTATATATATTCACATCAAGAATTTCCCCAAACTAGGTCGGGATGTAAAAGATAAAGATTGTATATTCAAGTTATACCTTGTCAGCCTATTATTATGCCAAACAACAATGCGGATCTAATCAATCATGCAAGACTATTCATATGAGTCTAGACCTATTGGAGAATCACTTAGATTAATAATTCAAATCATATATCTTCACCGCATATCAATCTAACATGACTGTCAGCTTAACCCTTAAGTGCACATCCAACTAGCTTGACTGTCATACCATAACTTTCAATGTGAACCATATGAGACTTTGAAATTCATAGACAACATTCATTATGGACCTCTTAGTATACCTTTAGAACTGCAAAGCATAATATTCTTTCATAGAGAAATGTGGATCTTGAAATTATTATTCTGTCACAGACAAATATTGTCAACCTGAAAGCTGATACTTGAGAACTTGTAAAATGTGAACTGGTGAACTTCAAGCTCCATAAATATAGATTTAGATGCTCATGACATGTATCTTTAATTCCTCAAAACTATAAATCAAAATATTCATCAGCGGAGGAATGCAGACCAGATTAGTTAGGTACTCTACACTATTTTTGACTTAACTCTGTTCACCTAGACTTAGATATTTCACCATATGACTTCTAGAGGGAATCAAGATTTGAATACTGAATCATGACATCACCTGATAGCTGAGAGTAACATATCAGAACCACATAACAAGATCTTCAATTACGAAGGAGTACCAACTAAATTACTGTCACTTCACAATGTGTTGTCAATGCTTAGTTAATTTAGCTAAGTTAATCTTTCTAGACCAAAATATTGTACACACCTTTGTCACAGGAGTTGTCTCCAAACATATTAGGTTGTTGTCATCAATGAAAACATCATATCAGTAGTGTCTTTTGACTATGTTGCCAACAAGTATCACCAAAGAACTCTATGGAGAAATGAAAAGACATGCCTGCTCCACCAGAAGAGTCCCCTAGCATAAGAAGGTCAACTAGGACCTCTACCTCCTCTCCTGCTACTCCAAAATCCTCTAGAACCATGCCTGCAATAAGTTTAGAGAAGAAAGCAGTATCCAGTGCTTCTACACATCAATAGCCTTCCAAGAGAAGAAGAGTAAAGGAAAAATTCACAAGGAAAAGATATATCAGTCATGATGATGATGAAGAAGAAGGACCTCTAGTTGGTCCAGAACAAGAAAGAAACATCTCAAGCCTCTAGAGAAGATCCTTGTACAAGAAAGAAAAAATGATAATGTTGATACCGGAAGTGAAGAAGAAAGTGAGAAGGTGTTTAGGGTAAAATTGGATTTTGTTAATCTTTTATTGTTTAGATGTTAAAACCCTCCTTTCTAGTAAACATTGAAGGATCTAGGTTGAGTGACGAGTACTATCATACCCTAGGTCACTTGCAGATGTAGGGAAACTTGGATTAGGGAATTAATTATCAATTTTTCCTTCTCCTATGTCCAATTGACCATTAAAACCCTAATTATGCAAAAATGACAACAAATTGATGAATTACAGAAAAAGCTCTTGCAGACAGGAGTAAAATACTGAATTATAGAATACCTATGTTTAGGGTTCTGAAGTGGAACAATCGAGGACTAAGGTGTGGGTGCCCAAGTCCAAGGTACCTACTTTTTTAGGGAATTTGGACCCTCCTTCCAACACTGATTAGCCCTATAAACTTCTACTTCCTAAGATTTGTCTACGGAGTGCCGAAGTCTTGGACTTGCTCCTATGTCCTAGTTTTCTTTAGATCCTAAATCCTTGATGCCTGCCAAGCCTTTCTGTAACTCTACTTTTTCCAGATGTGACACCTGTAACCTGCAATCACAAGACTTGGTTTGGGGGTTGTGTTTAGAGGCTTGCCTTAGTCAATCCATGGAGGACACTTAAGTCTCTAAACACCGTTGTCAGACAAAGAGTGCGTGCCCTTGTGAGGTAGAGGAAAAAACCAAAGGAATCAATGATGAAAACATAATATTAAGTCACCTTGTAGTGAAGCTCTCATGGAGGAAGATGCTCTTCATGCCATAAGGAAATTGATGCTCAAATCTACAAATATCAACACACAAAACATACAAGTTTGCTCTTGTAACACAATAGAAAGCCTTGAATCAACTTGAGAACACTTGAACATCACAATTGCCCATCTACTTAAAATCTCATTTACAAATGAATGCCTAAGCATTCTTATATATGCAACTACAAACATTCCCGCCAAGATTTTGAAATTCAAAACTTACCATGTCTACAAAGGGACCTAATAATAGTCACAAACTAACACCCAGAGATTAGGGCTGCCCCAAAATAGGCAGGACTAGGGTGTAGGTGCCCAAGTCCTCCCCCTATTTTGGGTAGGGTATAGCTCAAACCTAGGTCTAATTTGCCATGAAACCTAGGCCTCATTTCGTCGGGATGCCAAAATATGAACTAAAATGTCCTAAATGCATACTAAAGACCTGGGAGCTAAACCTTATAAGGGAAAAGCCCCCAAGGGGAAATTTTATGACATTATAGAAGGAAAAGGAAGACTTCATCTTTAAAAGAAGAGAAGAGAAATTTGGTGGAGTTGAGTCTCCTAAGGGAAAAGGAAAGGAAAAGAAGAAAAGAGAAAATGAAGATGCTGAAAAGGGAGAAGTCTCAAAGGAGAAAGGGAAAGAAAAGGAAAACAAGTTAAAGAAATCAAGTCTTCCAGCCTTGCAACTTGAAGCTACTATTAGTGCCATAACAAAATATGGAAATCTAAAAGAAGTAGCAGAAATTTATGATGAAATATCTTTAGATGACAAATCAATCATTGAAACTACAATAATCAGGTATATGGATGCTTTCAATGTTACTTTAATAGAAATTATTGATCAATTACCTTAAATTCTTGCTAGTATATTGACAAAGAGAAGAGATGAAGCCATGAATAAGGATACTAAAATGAGAAATAAGGCATTTGAGAAAATTTGTCCCTCAATTTCTTCTCAAGAAAAGACAAGGCTATTCAAATATTAGCCAAAGAATTTAGAACAAAAAGGAGATTGAGAACCTTAATGTCTAACGACAAAGAGGAAATAAAGAGGCTAGAAAAGGAGACCTTGAAGATAACAACAAACATCTTTAAGGAAATGAAAATTGATACAATTGTCATTGGAGAATGGTCTTCTTCTGAGGAAAGTGAAAAGGGTGATGACATTCCTAAGAAAAATGAAATGACTGGAGCAACAAGTACAAAACAAGACATTCAGATGGAGCAATATGTGTCATCTCCTTTGGTAAATACTAAAACAACCAATGAAGAAGAACAAAATGTTAGAAACTTATCTCGTCCAAAAGACATCAATACAGAACATGTTAATCTGCCTCTAGAGAATGTAGAGAGTGCTAAAGAAAAGAAATAGAATCTAGAAAAGAAAGATAAAAAAAAGGAGAACAAAGTGAGATGGTTCTGAAGGAAAATGAATAGGCAGAAAGCACTATGGAAATACTTTTGTTCCTCCAAAAACCTCTGGGCATGAGGCTGAGATCAAAGAAGGTGAAGGGAGAGATGAAGAAATTTGTCCTCCAGAGATCTCAGGCTCACACATGGTCACTGTGTCTAAAGAAGAGAAGAAGAATACAAAAGGTGAGTGTTTTGGAGTCTCTCCAATTGGCTCCATTAGAGAGTTCTTGAATCAGTAAAGACAAATTCAGTCTATTTCTTCCCCACAACTACTTCAATTGACATCTATGGATGGACAAATCAATTTGTCCAATATCTCTCCATTGAAGAAATTGCAACTTGGAACCATTTTTCATGCCACTGCCTAGGAAGCATTACTGCAATCACAAGTAGAAGGTAATGAGCTTCTAGAGGAAGCAATAAAGGTTTCTAAAAATATGTTACCTGACACTAAGAGGGATGCCTCTCTGACTCTTGTATAACAGATGAAGAAACTACTAGAGTCTCTTAACATCCGTTCTATATAAGCCAGCTAAGAAGAAAGTAATGGAAGAGATTAGCAATAAGAGACTGATAGATTTATTAGAAAAGTGCTCCAAGACACACAATTTATTGAGTAATAGTGTAAAGAGTATTCAAAATGCCCTGGGTGATGCTAATGTAATGTATCAATTTTTTTTATCATGACCTATGACTACAAAAGATATAAAAGACCAAGTAGCATTATCATTGTTCAAGATTCTAAGTGTTCCTATTCTAGTTTTAGAAAATGAAATGGTGGGTGAAAAAAGCTCAATTGAAGTTACAAACTAGTCTTCTGAATGTATAAAGGAAATACCATTCTGTATAGGAACCCAAGTAGCATCTTTACCAATAAAAGCACCAATTTCTTTAGGCCAGTACCTCCCTAATAACACATGCTCTAATTGGAAAGAATATCAAGGATTTGGATATTTTTCATACATCTAACTCTCTTATCCTAGACTATTCTTATGAAAATTTCCTTATATTTCCCATAGGGCTTAATCTATCTAGTATCAAAACTAGTCATTTAATATTATCAGGCTCATAAGGAATGCCTATTTGGTTTTCTATGTATTTTGGAGATACATTTTTTATGGATTTGTATCCAAAATGTAATTGTGAGTGATTTTATTGGCTATTTTGACAGTCACATAGAAAGGAGGAATATAATTAGTAGGGGGTCTCCATATTGAAAAAGTGCCTCATCTTTTTATTCTTGTGTTTCTTCTTGCAAACCTAAAGCATTTTTAAGATCATAACCATTTTCATATGTTAATTTTAACTTTTTAAACTATTCAAGCTTGGCAAGGACACCCTAGATGTTCATGTTACTCCTAATGTTCTTTAAATTAGAAATCAAGTCATATCTAGTAGAAAAATTGGGTGTTCTCTTATCACTTCTAAATTTACACTTCTGATATTGAGCATTATTGAAACTAGTTGGAGCAAGATCTAAGGAATCATTTGGGATACTTGAATCAATTATCATTATTTTATTAGTAACATTAGTAGCTTGCATTTATCATTTTGAATACTTGCTTGTCTTGAATTATTGGGATAGTCATTAAGGGTCTGTGTATAATCCTTATTCCTCATATTGACAACATAAACATCGACACTTCTAATTTTACTCAAAGGTTCCCTAGAAGTACACATGTTTCTATTATATGAAGAGCTAGGAAGATAATTTTCTTTCCCTTTAATCAATCTTTTATATTTTTTGGCAACAATGCAAGTTTTGGAATCATGATCACTTTCACAAACCATCTAAAACTATCATTAGCCTTTGCAAGGAGAAGATATTGTGATGGAATGTGATGGTACGTTGATTATCTGCATGAAGTAAAAGAATAAGTAGATAATCAACGTACCAAATTTGAAGGGGTATTTGTATTCCTTGACAGAATCAACTGGGCAGCAGTAGTGTCTCTTGTCATTTCTTTAGATACTTCATCTTCTTTGTTCTATTCAGGAGGATCTATGTCCATATTCTCTTGTTGATCAATATTTTGTTCTGGTGCAGGGCTCTTCTCAGCTTGATCAAGTTCTTGATTATCAACTTTGATCTGCTCATCATTCTTTTCCTTGTTTATTTGATCATCAGTTTGTTGATCTAGAGGAGGACTTGTTTCAGTGTCTAGGTCACCAGTAGCAAGGGTATGATCTTCTTTCTCCTTTGTCTCTTCATCATTCTTGTCTTGCCTTTGTTCCATACTGATATCTACAATAGGTGTATCATCTCCAACATTTGTTTCTTCATTATCATATATGGTTGGGAGATGAAATTCCTTCAACACTCTTAGAGTGATTTCCTTAGTTTCTTTGACTACCTTCTCAATGGCATCTGCCATTAGAGTGTTCATCCTCCTCTTTGTTCTAAACTCTTTATGAAGCATTTTTGAGATTTTATCTTTTTCTTCTGGGGTGATTTCAGGACATAGCTTTATTAATTTATGTTCTCTAAGCTCAATGTCCTTGGCCATAGTAGCTTCTTTCCTTGCAGACATTATACTCCCCAAGCTATCTAGAAGATTAGAAATTATCTCAATAAGAGCTTTGTTGCATAAGTCCAAGTATTTGATAACAACAATCTTAATGATACTTTTTTCTACATCATAGTCATCACACAATTGGGAAATAGGTTTTAGGTTGCCATCAACTGTAATGGACTTCAATACATCCTCTAGAGTTATTGTAGCCTATACTTTTACAGGCTCTGCATTCTTCTCCTTTTTCCTTCTTTTGCTATTAGAGGATTTGTTTGGCTTGCTACCAGAGGATTTGGTTGACTTAACTTTCATTTTCTTAACCTCCTCATCTAATTCTATTTCCTCTTCATCAACTTCTACCCTCACATGTATTCTTTTAGCTTTTGTCTTCATTCTCTTATGACTTGTTACAGGGGCTTCCACACTTGTAGAGGGTGTGGGACTAGAGGATACAGATGCAGTTTCTACAGAGGTAGAACCTCTAGTTCTTCTCTTTGTCACTATTAGGTTCTCTGGTTTCCTCTTAGGCTCTTTCAGAGCCTTAACCAATTCACTTGCCTTCTATTATTTTGTTGCCCTATCTACTTGAGCTTTTGCTCTTGCTTCTATGATTTGTTCTTTTGTAAATCTCTGTCTTTGGGCATATTCTTTAGTTGTTTTTCTTTCCTTCTTCTAAATTTCTGGCATTCTTTGTTCAACATGGACTTTTGTTGACAACTCCTCATAGGTTCCAAATCTTTCTTCTTTCGGGTCCATAGGTTTTCTTAACATGTGTTGGGCATATTTATCTAATATTTTTCCATCTACTTCATACCCCATTGGCATAATCCAATTTGTTCTAGGATCAACAGCCTCCATCATGTGTTGGTCTTTTGTAACAATAAAGCATATGTCATTTTTGTATTTTTCAACAATTCCCTTAGGAATCCTTTCCCTAGATTGCATAATTCTTTGGAAATTATTAAAATAGCCCCACAGGGTTGTGTTATGTTCCTCATTGCTTCCTATGCTTCTTAAATGATCCCTAATTTGCATTCCAACTGGTTGATTGTTTAACTAGAACGGGTTTCTCATTTTGGTTAATTCATGCATGAAGTAAAAGAATAAGCAGATAATCAACGTACCAAATTTGAAGGGGTATTTGTTCAATCTAACTTCCGGTGAAGGCATATTATGTACTGTGGATATGTGGGATAGATTTTGTTACCATCAATGACACCACTTATGAGGCCACATAGTGTCTCTTGCCAACAATCTCCCCCTTTGGCATTGATGGCAACACTTAGTGAAAAATGGATAAGTGTCGCAGTAACTCCCAACTACATCAACTATTTTATGATGCCCCTTCCTTCAACTTCATCAACTATTTTTGCATTTGTGGGGACAACATTGGATTTATTAGCCTTTGCTTTTCTTGAAAGGGTTTATCATCAAGATATTGTTATCTCCCTTCCTTTTGATGAAGTTGAAGGAAGGGGCATCATAAAATCTTGTCCCAATTATCTCTCATTGAACTCTGCAACTCTACACAAATTTTGTCACATCCTGCTATAACTGTGGCCAATAATAATGCTCAACAACAATAGAAATGGTCTTATCTCAACCAAAGTGTCCAGCTAATCCCCCACTATTCTTCTCCTTAATCAGTTTCTCTCTCATGGAACTCCTTAGAATGAACAACTGGCTTCCTCTAAACAACATGTGATCTTGGATTATGAAATCCAACCACTTTGTCCTATCCAAAGTAACAGGTTCCAAACAAGCTTTCCAAGACTCTGCAAAATCTATATCTTCAGGATACAAAATTTTGAGCTCATCGAATCCAACAACCTTTATCTTCATTTTGTCAACAAATTTTGCCTTTGGCTCAAGGAATCTACAACTCTATTGGACTTCCCACTCCTGTACTTGAAAACAAAAGTCTAACTCTGTAAAAACTCAACCCATTTTAAGTGCCTCTGATTTAACTTTCCTTGACTATAAAATACTTCAAATCTTGATGATCAGTATATAAAATAAACTCTTTTGACAAAAAATAATGTCTCCATTTCTTCAAAGGCTGAACTATTACATAAAACTCCTGATCATAAACATAATACTATTTCTTGGCATCATTAATCTTCTCACTAAAATAGGCAATGGGCTTACCTTCTTGACTCAAAACATCTTTTATAGCACTACCACTAGCATCACAATCTACTTGAAATACCTTATTGAAATCTAGAAGTACCACTGTGATAGGTAAAAAATTAGGTTAATAAGATCAAGCATAGCCATGAAAACCTAACCCTACCATCATCAAAGAATCTAATCCAAATGAAAACCCAAAATATGCAATTCAAGAAGAATATCACCTAGATTGTATGATTCCTTGTTTATGATGTGGATTGCTTCTTCAACAATGAACAATTATGAAGATAAAAGCTACCATGATGGATGATAATGATGAAATCCCAATGGATGCTATGGATGCTTAAGTGCTCAATATGCTCAAGATGATAATGTAGATGCTATGAATGCTCACTTCCTTGGATTATGAAATGAGAGGGTGTTTATATAGAACTCAACCAAAATCAATCAACGGTGGAGATTCGGTGGCTATGTGAATGGCTGAGATTAAAAGATAGACATAGATGAACGTGAAGATGACAACTGGCAAGAAGATAGGGCTTATGTACATAAAAAGTACTACATATGAAAGATATTAAATAAAAGGATGTAGTACCACTTTATCTTTTTAAATAAAAGAGGCACACATGTCAACTCATGAGATAAATGATAAGATAAATTAATTAAATAAATAACATTTATTTAATTAACAATAGATAGAATAAAGATAATTAAATAATTAAGGATTGTTTACTTATAGCTTGGAGGAAATAGCTAATTAATTAATTAATTAAATATAAATTTATTTAATTAATAGAAGAAATATATGTGTTAGGGATGTTGCTCAAGTGTGTTAGACAAATGCAGATAATGGCTAATGCGATATTTGAATGTTAATGATAATGAGTCAATTTTGGGTGTCTACAGCCACAATAGGTTGCTCTGTGACTTTCTACTTCAATGTGTCAAAGCTCTTGTCTACTCCTTTAGTCCATCTGAACTCTTTTCTATCCCATCTCATTGTCTCCTTTAGGGGTACATAAATGCTACTAAAATTCTTGATAATTTTTTTGTAAAAACTTGCTAAACCATGAAAAGATCATACCTCTATAGCACTCCTTGGTGTAGGCCATTCAACAATAGCTCTTACTTTTTCTAGGTCCATCTTCAGACCTTCCTCTAAGACAACAAATCCATGGTATACTAACTCCTTTGCAAAACTACATTTCTTCAGATTAATCAGTAACTTCTCCTCCCTTAGCTTCTCTAAAACTCTTCTAATATGCATCAGATGCTCATCCCAAGTCTTGCTGAAAATCAAAATGTCATCTAAATAAACAATAACAAATCTTCCCAAAACTTCTTTCAATACCTCATTCATGCGCTGCATGAATGTGCTTGGTGCATTGGTTAGCCTAAATTGAATGACTAACCACTCATACAAACCTTCCATTGTCTTGAAGGCTATCTTCCATTCATCTCCTTATCTGATTCAAATCTAGTGATACCCACTCTTCAGGTCAATCTTCATGAAATACTTGGCTTCACTCAAACAATCCATTATGTCATCTATTCTAGGAAATGGAAATATATACTCAATTGTGGTCTTCTTGATGGCTGAAGAATCTATACACATTCTCCACTCTCCATCTTTCTTTGGTGCTAGTAATACAGGTACCACACATGGACTTAGGCTCTCCCTTAATAGTCCTTTCCTTAATAACTCATGAACTTGTCTATTCAACTCTTCATTCTCTATTGGAGTCATTCTATGGGCTGCCTTATTTGGCAAACTGGCCCCTGGTATCAAATCCATTTGGTAACTTATCTTCCTCACTGGTGGTAGACCTTCTGGTACATTATTAGAGACAATATCCTTAAACTCTTCCAACAGACCTAAGGCTTTTGCTGGTACATCTTCACATTTCTCTTGACTGGTCTTAGGAACCAATGCAAAGTAATGACGCTCATGCTTCATACCCTCCAAAAATTTTCTACCATCTACCAGGAAAATTCTAGTAGTACTACATACCTTTTCTTCCACCTCCTTCAAGGGCTTCAACTTATGACAAACTCCATCCTTTGTTAGGGAATATGTGTTTGCATGGCCATCATAGATAACACACCTATCATACTGCCACGACCTTCCTAATAACATATTACATGCATCCATTGCTATGATGTAACACAGTACCTCATCATGGTATACCCCAATCTTGAACTTGACTAAACACTGTTCATTGACCAAAGCTCTATGGTCCTTCTGTAACCATGCAATCCGATATGGATGTGGATGTATTCTTCTTGTCAACTTCATCTTGTTAACCATCTCCTCTAAAACTAAATTGTCAGTGCTTCCACTATCAATAATAATATCACAACACTTACCTTCACACTTACACCTTGTGCATAATAAACTCTTCCTTTGATCTGGTTCTTTCTCCTTATTCAACAAGGTTCTTTTAACAACTAGGGTTTCTCCCCTTTCAGCATCTTTAGAATGCTCAAATTGTGCATCTTCATCTACATGTGCAACTCATGCATTACCTTTAGGTCTTCTATTCATCCTTCCTTGATGTTGTGGACACTCATATGCTCGATGCCCTTCTTCTCCACATTGGAAATAGGTTCCTTTGAAACCTCCTCTTCTAGGTCCTTGCCCAGGTCTACCTCTTCCTCTTCCTCTTTTCTCATCATTGTTCTAGTCACGAGGGCGGTAGGCATTATCTCCTCTCTAATTTGGATTGGTGCCTCCATAGGACCTTCTACCAGTCCTTTTGCCTTGACCTCTTTCCCTTTTCTTGATTTCAAATCTTTTATTCAGCTTCTCTTCCACCTTTAGGGAAAACTGGTACACATCTTATATGGTGGTCATTTTGACCAAGCTCAACTCCTCTTTAATACTTGGCCTCAACCCATTAATGTAATGGGTTACCTTCTCCTTGCTGTCCTCTGCATGACTTGTCCAAATAGTAATCTTATAAAAATCTTCTATATACTGATTAACAGACTTATTACTTTGCTTCAATCCTTGCAGCTTCAATCCTTGTAGCTTCTTCAGCAACTCCATCTTATAGTCCACAAGAATGAATTGCTTCTTTAGTTTCTCCCCCATCCAATCCCATCTGGTAATCTTTCCTTTTCCTCTCCTAGTTCTCTCTAACTAGACCTCCTTCCACCAAATACTGGCATGGCCCTTCAACTTTGTTTTTGCAAACTTGACCTGATCTGGGTCCTCCACATCTTCATACTCAAAATATTCCTCCATGTCATTGATCCAATCAATAAGATGTTCTAGATTCAAATCTATATAATAGGTAAAAACTTCAATCTTGGGCCTCTTTCCAATCTTTGAAATGGCCCTCAACAACCTAACTTCTACAGGATATCCTACAACTTCCTATTCTTCCTTAGATAGATCTTCTTCAGCTTCATCTTCACTTTCTTTTCTTGTTCTTGACTCAAACCCTCTTCGCAGCTTCTCTTGAAAAGCATAGATTTGCCTTTATAGGGCTCTAAAACCCTCTTCCATCAAAGCATTTCTTCCAACATGGTTTCTTAGTGAAGGCATCTTGATCTCCACAGCAAACTTGCAACCTTAGGTCTTGGTGCAAACTGCCTCACGGTCGATGATCTATCTACACACTCAGGAACCCTTTTTTTGATACCACTTGATGAAGTGGGTAAATCACAAAACACACAATAACATAAATTGCGCATAGAAAATAGAATGTTATTTTATTGATTTGGACAACTCATTATATTACAAAAGCTCAAATACAATCAAACTTCTTAAGTATCTTACATGGTCCAAATTTCTCTTTTCTTAGATATACCATTACTTCATCTCCTATTGAAAATTATTTTTGTCTCTCATCTACTTTCTCCTTATACTTACTATTCATCTCCTTCAAATGTTTCTTGACTTGATTATGTACTATCTCCATGTATCTTGCAAATTCTTCTGTCTCTACACTTCTCTTATTCTCCATACTAATGTCTCTCAACTCTACAACTCCTCTAGGTTTCATTTTGATCACAATCTCAAATGGTGTCTTCCCTATACTCCTATTCACTGAATTATTGTATGCAATCTCTGCTTGGGGTAGAATTAGATCCCAATTTCTTGTCTTGTCTCCTATCAAACATTTCAAAAAATTTCCCAGACTCATATTTACCACTTCTTTCTATGGATGAAATGTTGAACTAAACTTTAGGTATATCTTCATCTTCTTCCACAATGTCCTCCAAAAATATCCAATGAATCTTGTATCCCTGTCCGAAACTATGCTCTTAGGTAATCCATACAATCTCACAATCTCCTTGAAAAATAGGTTAGCAACATGCACTACATCATTTGTCTTCTTACAAAGAATGAAATGTGACATCTTGGAAAATCTATCCACCACTACAAATATAGAATCATGTCCCCTTTGTGTTCCTGGAAATCCTAATATGAAATCCATGCTTATATCTTCCCAAGGTCTATCCGATACTGTCAAAGATTTATACAATCGAGTATTCTGACTACCCTTTTGCAACTTGATAAATTCTACAACTCTGTACAAATACATCCTTATATATCTAAGGCCAAAAGTAATGTTCACTTACCAACGCGACTATCTTATCAACTCCAAAATGTCCTGCTAATCCACAACTATGCTACTCCCTTACTAAATTATCTCTCATTAAACTTAGAGGCATATATAATTGATTTCCCTTGAACAACGAATCCTCCTAAATGAAATAATCCAACCACTTACTTCTATCTGTCACAATAGGTTCCTTACATGCTTTCCACGGTTCTACAAAATCAAGATCCTCTGTTGGATCTAGGGCATACAACTGAGAGGGGGGGGGGGGTGAATCAGTTGTATAGAACTTGTTCTCTTTCAAACACTTAATTCTCTGTTGTTAGTTAGCAGCATATCAAATAATCATTCATGGAAGCACAATACATAAACACAAGAGCAGATAAGCATCAACACATTGAACACCAAGATTTTGACGTGGAAAACCCGGTTAAGGGAAAAACCACGGGGTGATTAACCCAAGAATTATTCTCTGTTAGAAGAATAAGGAAAAATGAATGGCACATGCCAATAAGGGCTCACTGCCCGAGCACACTGCTCACAAAGAGGCCCACTGCCTACAAGGAGACACACTGTCTACAGAGTGATAAAAATCACAGTCTTGAACTGGAGAATGACATCTCTACCATGTCCGGATCAGTTCCAATTAAGCCCAACAATCTCTGCTCTGCCTTTCGCACCTTTCTTCGCTACACCATACTCCTCCACATGCTGCCTCACTGAAATGAATTCACAAATCATTATTTATACAAGACATCGACTTAGGAACAAGCATCTAAGTCGGCAAACAACCATAGGAGTATCCGCAAGATGAATAACACATCCGGTCGGCTATCACAAGAACATTCGCAGGATGAACAACTCATCCGGTCGGCTAAACAGAGCAATAACTTCATCCGGAAGAATATCTTCAATTCCGGGCTCTACCATCAATGCGGACCAACAACACAACCTAAACATGATTCAAGAGCCTTCACAAGTCTATCTGAATGTCCGGATACATCCGCACTTCCTCTGCTTACTGGAATCTCTTGTCTTCCTCATCCGGAACTTCAAGAACACAGTCTGTCGCCACTGTCATAATGCAGGAGGTACTTCCGGACCTCCAAATCACACACAAATCAGGATGACACATCACAAGGACATCTAAAACACTCCTTCCAGTCCGCAGATTATGATAATACAATTCCGGACCTCACCGGACCTTTTTGTGATCCTCTGTCACCTCCGGATACTTGCCGGACCCGGTTCTATACCGGCAGCCATAACTCCTTCAGATCTTCATGCGGACCTCTGAAATCTTAACTGTAGCATCTCAAGACTCATATCTACTAACCCTTTAATCCGCATCCTCCGGTTCTCATCCTATACAGTATATTTACCTTCTTCTCATCACTGTTCTTCACTGTTCCTGACTGAGGCTAATTTTCTCAATATCCTCAGCACAAAGCTCATCAAATCCTTCTTGTCAATGCAGTATGAGTATGTTGACATCAATGACAACAATGGCTCACCTCATACTTGCAACAATCTCCCCCTTTGTCATTGATGGCAACATATGATGTGAAAAACCATCAAGACAAGAACTTCTCTTTTCTGTCACAGCTCCCCCTATCAACAACCACTTGTTTTTCACATGTCTTCTCTCCCCCTTTGACATCAATGGCAAAGGGCTCATACTTGCAACTCTCATGCATCAGAATAATACCAGCTGCTCCCCCTTAGTTGCAGCTCCCCATTAGTCCGGATCACAAGATATGACTGTGATAGCCACCGGACTGATGCACATCAGTGCATCTTAGTTCATCACCGGAGGGGCCATGACCCCTAACTTCTCCCGGAGATATTCAAAAGAGTCCTTGGGAAGAGGTTTTGTAAAGATATCTGCAATCTGATCCTTGGAGGGAACATACTCCAATCTGACTTCTTCCTTGTTTACTTGTTCTCTCAAAAAGTGAAATTTGATAGATATGTGCTTAGTCTTAGAATGCAATACCGGATTCTTGGAAATATTAATTGCACTTGAATTATCACAGAAAATTGTGATAGGCTCCTCATATTCAACTTTGATGTCTCTTAGCATCTGCTTCATCCACAAGATTTGAGTGCAACTACCTGCTGCTGCAATGTATTCTGCTTCAGTTGTAGACAGAGATATTGCATCTTGTTTCTTGCTTAGCCAAGAAACCAATCTCTTCCCCAAAAAGAATGCTCCACCACTAGTGCTCTTCCGGTCATCCACATCTCCTGCCCAATCTGCATCTGTGTAAGCATGAAGAGAAAAATCCGGATCTCTAGGATACCATAGACCATACTCAACTGTCCCTTTCAAGTATCTAAAAATTCTTTTGATTGCCATAACATGAGATTCTCTAGGATCAGCCTGGAATCTTGCCACAAGACCAACAGCTTGCATTATATCTGGTCTAGTTTGAGTGAGATACAACAATCCACCAATCATTGATCTATACTTTGTCTGATCTGCCTTTGGAGAATCATCATCTTTGCTTAACTTACATCCGGTTGCCATAGGAGTGTTCATAGGCTTTGAGTCTTCCATACCAAATTTCTTTAACAATTCTTTCACATATTTGGTCTGAGAAATGAAGATCCCTTCTTTTGTTTGAGTAATTTGCAGACCCAAGAAGAAATTCATTTCACCAAGCATAGACATTTCAAACTCACTTTTCATCTGATTTGCAAAAGTTTTACACATACTATCTCTTCCTCCAAAAATGATATCATCCACAAACACTTCAACAATCAGAATGTTTTCATGATCAATTTTGAAATATAAGTTGCTGTCAGCAGTACCTTTGTTGAATCCAATCTGCACAAGATGCTTATCCAACCTTTCATACCATGCTCTTGGGGCTTGCTTCAATCCATACAAAGCTTTCTTCAACTTGCAGACCATATCATTATTATCAGACAATTGAAATCCATCCGGTTGTTCAATGTAGACTTCTTCTTCCAGATCACCATTTAGGAAGGCAGACTTGACATCCATCTGATATACCTTGAAATCTTTGAAGGCAGCAAATGCAAGAAGTAATCTGACTGCTTCAATTCTTGCTACCGGAGCAAAAGTCTCTTCAAAGTCAATTCCTTCTATTTGAGAGTAGCCTTTGCAGACCAATCTAGCTTTGTTTCTGATTACTTCACCAGCTTCATTTAGTTTGTTCCGGAAGACCCACTTGGTTCCAATTACATTCCTGTCTCTAGGTCTGGGAACAAGATCCCAAGTATGATTTTTCTCAATTTGCATCAGTTCATCTTCCATTGCTTTGGTCCAATTTTCATCATTGCAGGCTTCATTTATTGTTTTAGGTTCAATCCTTGAAATCAGACAACATTCATTCTGATCTTGAGCAATATTCCTTCTAGTTTGTACACCTTTGCTTCTGTCACCTATGATCTGATCTTCAGAGTGATTTAGTTTTACATACCTTGGAATTTTGGGAGTATCCAGTGCTACTGTTTCTTGATCAGGCTCATTTAAACCTAACTCTTCTTCCTGATTTACCGGATCAGGCTGACTCTGTTTCACCGGAGAGGATTGAGTTCCTTGAACACTATCTTGGTCATCTTCATCAAATTCATAAAATCTTGAAGGTTTCTCAATTCCTTCATCAACCTTTACATTGGTACTTTCTATCATCTTCCTCAATCTCTTATTGTAACACCGATATGCTTTGCTTTGAGTGGAGTAGCCCAAGAAAATTCCTTCATCACTTCTAGCATCAAACTTTCCTAGATCTTCATCTCTTTTAATATAACACTTGCTACCAAATACCCTGAAATATTTCACAGTAGGAGTGATGCCAAACCAAAGTTCATAGGGGGTCTTACCGGTGTTGTTTCTGATTTGAACTCGATTGAGAGTGTAGACTGCAGTGCTGATAGCTTCTTTCCAAAACATTTGAGGAACATTTGCTTCCAACATCATTGTCCTAGCAGCTTCCTGGATGGTCCGGTTCTTTCTCTCAACTACTCCATTCTGCTGTGGAGTCTTAGGAGCAGACAACTGTCTCCTTATACCCTGTTTCTCACAAAAGTCAATGAATTCACCAGATGTAAATTCACCACCTCTATCAGACCTTAGACACTTTAGTTTCAATCCGGTTTGATTCTCCACCATAGCTTTGAAGATTTTGAACTTCTCAAAAGCTTCTGATTTTTCTTTTAGAAAGGTAACCCACATCATCCGGGAATGATCATCAATTAACAACATGAAATATCTATCACCTTGCAGACTCTTGATTCTTGTCGGACCACATAGATCAGTATGTACTAATTCCAACAATCCGGTAGAAGACTGATCTTTGCTTTTAAAAGAGACTCTGCTTTGTTTGCCTAACTGACATTCTTTACACACACTGTTTGTAGGTTTTATTAACTTTGGAAGATCTCTCACAGCCTGAGTATTGCTTATTTTGATGATGTTATCAAAATTTACATGACACATTCTTCTATGCCATAACCAACTCTGATCAATTTGAACAAACAAACAACTTTTATTTGAACCAACCAGATGAAAGATGTTACCTCTTGTCTGAGTACCGGATGCAATTTCAGTTCCGGAGCTTGTAAAGATTCTGCATTTTCCATTCTTGAACCGGAGATCATAGCCTTTGTCCACTAACTGACCAACACTGAGAAGATTGTGCTTCAATCCTTCAACATATAGTACATTACCTGTTTTGCTCTTACCATCAAAGGAAATAGTTCCCCTACCTCTGATTCTGCCAGCAGAATTGTCACCAAACTTTACCATTCCTCCTTCATATCTTTCCAAGTCTAAGAACTTATTCTTGTCACCAGTCATATGGTGAGAGCATCCACTGTCAATAACCCAATCATCCTTTTCTTCCACTTGAGCAGCCAAGGCTTTTTCAACAACTTTGTGATTGACAGATTCAGAGAGCAAGGAATCTTCTTCCTTGATGGCTATAAACACCCACTCATTTCCGGATTTGCTTCCTGGATCTGATTCATCATCTGTTACTCCTTCATTGTCATCTTCTTCATGAACATAATAGCAATTCTTTTGAAACCTTTGTCTGTGAGTATTAGATCTTGCAGATCTCTCCGGACATCTTGAGGCAAAATGACCAATCTTATTGCAGTTAAAACACTTAAAGGGTAGTTTTCCTTCATACTTACCGGATCCTCTTGGCAGTCTCTTTGCAATGAGGGCTTCAAGTTGAGCTGTTTATGCTTCTTCTTCTTCCATGTCTCTTCTTGCTTGATCATACCATGACATTTTCCTTGATGAGTTTTCACCCGGATCAAATCTCTGTTTGCCTTTCACATAGGCACTGGCTTTGAAAGCAGATTCAGTCTTGGGAGGATCATCTCCAAACTCGGTCATTTCAAATGCAGCTAGTTTGCCAGCTAGTTGTTCTCTTGTGACTGTTGTGTGGGCTCTGAATTCATCAATGGCAGCAACTTTGATTTTGTAGGCAGCAGGAAGGGATCTTAGGATTTTGCAGACAATCTCATTTTCATCTAGAGTTCCACCAGCATTTCTGATTCCACATACCAGCTCATTTACTCTTGGCATAAAGGTAGTAATGTTTTCATCATCTCTCATTTTCAATCTTTCAAATTTCCCTTTCAGACTTTGCAACCTTGCACTTTTGACAAACTCATCTCCTTCATACAGAAGTTCCAGTTTAGTTAGGATCTCATATGCAGTTGGTAGGTCAATGACATTCGAGAGATCTGAGTCATTCAATGCGCTTAGAAGAGCTTCCTTGGTCCGCAGATTATTTTCAGCTTCTGTGGTTTCATCAGGAGTTGTCGGACCACCTTGTGGGGGTATATATGGTTTTGAAATCATAGCCAAGTATGCTTTTCCCATACATTCCAGATGACACTTCATGCGACCTTTCCAGAGAGTGAAGTTGGTTCCATCGAACTTCGGACTATCCTTCTTGTATGACGACATCCTGGATCACCTCAAGCGGTTAAGCTCCTATCAGAGGAACTTGGCTCTGATACCAATTGTTGGATCTAGGGCATACAACTGAGAGGGGGGGGGGTGAATCAGTTGTATAGAACTTGTTCTCTTTCAAACACTTAATTCTCTGTTGTTAGTTAGCAGCATATCAAATAATCATTCATGGAAGCACAATACATAAACACAAGAGCAGATAAGCATCAACACATTGAACACCAAGATTTTGACGTGGAAAACCCGGTTAAGGGAAAAACCACGGGGTGATTAACCCAAGAATTATTCTCTGTTAGAAGAATAAGGAAAAATGAATGGCACATGCCAATAAGGGCTCACTGCCCGAGCACACTGCTCACAAAGAGGCCCACTGCCTACAAGGAGACACACTGTCTACAGAGTGATAAAAATCACAGTCTTGAACTGGAGAATGACATCTCTACCATGTCCGGATCAGTTCCAATTAAGCCCAACAATCTCTGCTCTGCCTTTCGCACCTTTCTTCGCTACACCATACTCCTCCACATGCTGCCTCACTGAAATGAATTCACAAATCATTATTTATACAAGACATCGACTTAGGAACAAGCATCTAAGTCGGCAAACAACCATAGGAGTATCCGCAAGATGAATAACACATCCGGTCGGCTATCACAAGAACATTCGCAGGATGAACAACTCATCCGGTCGGCTAAACAGAGCAATAACTTCATCCGGAAGAATATCTTCAATTCCGGGCTCTACCATCAATGCGGACCAACAACACAACCTAAACATGATTCAAGAGCCTTCACAAGTCTGTCTGAATGTCCGGATACATCCGCACTTCCTCTGCTTACTGGAATCTCTTGTCTTCCTCATCCGGAACTTCAAGAACACAGTCTGTCGCCACTGTCATAATGCAGGAGGTACTTCCGGACCTCCAAATCACACACAAATCAGGATGACACATCACAAGGACATCTAAAACACTCCTTCCAGTCCGCAGATTATGATAATACAATTCCGGACCTCACCGGACCTTTTTGTGATCCTCTGTCACCTCCGGATACTTGCCGGACCCGGTTCTATACCGGCAGCCATAACTCCTTCAGATCTTCATGCGGACCTCTGAAATCTTAACTGTAGCATCTCAAGACTCATATCTACTAACCCTTTAATCCGCATCCTCCGGTTCTCATCCTATACAGTATATTTACCTTCTTCTCATCACTGTTCTTCACTGTTCCTGACTGAGGCTAATTTTCTCAATATCCTCAGCACAAAGCTCATCAAATCCTTCTTGTCAATGCAGTATGAGTATGTTGACATCAATGACAACAATGGCTCACCTCATACTTGCAACATCCTCTTCATACATGTGCTTCAGTTCCTCAAAACCTAATACTTCTACTCTAATCTTTGTCAGCAAATTCCATCTTCTACTCAATGCATTTGCAACTTTGTTTGACTTTCCACTCCTATGCTTCAATATGAATGTGTAACTCCACATGAACTCTACCCATATCATATGTCACCGATTCAACTTTCCTTGATTGTCTAAATACTGTAAACCTTGATGATTAGTGTACAACACAAATTCCTTAAGCAACAAATAATGTCTCCACTTCTTCAAGGCTTGGATTATGGCATAGAATTCCTAATCATAAATTGAATATTTTCTACTTGCATCATTCAACTTCTCACTGAAATATGCTACGGGTCTACCTTCTTGACTTAACACTACTCCTATTGCATTTCCATCAACCTCATCAACTAGTTTTGTATACTAGCCCTAAAGTATTTCTTATCTTGTGAACATATCTATTGAGAAACAATTGTGAATCAAGTTGCAAGTTAGTGTATAATCATTGGTGTATCACCTCTTAGGATCATTTTAGTTTCATTAGTTACCTCTCTATCTCTTTTCCTTGAAAAATATTAGATCCAGGAGGCTTTTAAAGGGAGATGACTCTTTCGGAGGTTCACTTTCACTATAGACAACCCACAGTCTGAAAGTGATCCAATGTGTCACAGGATTGTTAGGTTTACTGCTTAACAAGGGTGTAATCATTCATGACAATACTACTCTATTTTATTCTGCTCCACTTATGGTTTTCTCCTTTAGAATATGTTCTACCTCTTCTAAATTTACCTCCTCTGCCTCTCTATCTTTGCTCATGCTTCTTATTCAACTTGTCTTCAACTTTTAATGCAAATTGATATGCTTCTTCCATTGTTATCATCCTTACCAGACTCAGTTCTTCTTGAATATTCATCCTTAATCCATTTATGTATCTTTCCACTTTCTCCTTGCTTTCTTCGCTATGTCGAGTCCTTATGATCATCATATGAAAATTTTTAGTATACTCCATAGATTTCTCTGTTTGCCTTAGGTTTTTTAATCTTTTCAACAGTTCCAACTCATAGTCAGCAGGTATGAATGGATTCTTCAACTTTATCACCATCCTATCCCATTTTATGATATTTTCTTTTCCTCTCCTGTTTCTATCCAACTAAACTTCTTTGCACCAAATAGTAGCATGTCCTTTCAACTTAGTTTTTGCAAATCTCACTTTCTCCAGATCATCAATCTCTTCATATTCAAAGTATTTCTCCAAGTCATTTATCCAATCAATCAATTCCTCTGGATTCAAATTCCCTATATAGTTTGGTACTTCCACTCTAGGTCTCTTACCAATTTTAGAAATAGGTTTCAACATCTTCACTTGATCTGATTCTTGTTCTTCTAGGGATTCTTCATTTTGGTCAACAGATTAAAATTCTTCATCATCACTTTTAGCATCATGTCTAGGGTTTAGTCCTCTTCTTCTATATTCTTCTACAAAATCCAATCTAACCTTCATTGTTCTCATCATCTCCATCATTTATTTCATTCTTCCAACAACATTGTCCATAGCAAGTATTCTCCTTGGTGGCATCTCTTCCTAGGATCCAGTGTAACTACCTGATGAAGGGGCTAAATCATAAAACACACAACAATAGAAATTGCACATAAAAAATAGAACTTTCTTTATTGATTTGGACAACTTATTACATTACATAAGCTTAAATACAATTAGAGGAATCAATCCTCCACAGGCTGCAACACATTACAGCTTCCTCTCACAAGACTCTAGAATCATCTGCCATCTATAACCCCAAATCCACTAGGGTTTCTATTTTTCCACCTATTCTTGACTCTACACTTTCCCCCTTAACTCTACTACTGCCAAGGGTTCCAAAAAATGGTTATTAATAGCCTTTTTGGTGGCCAACAACCTTATTTCAAAATTTGTATCTCCCTCCAAAAATAGGTCATCTTTTGGAAGCAATAACTTTTGATCTGGGTGTCTGATTGATGAACTGTTTTATGCGTTGGAAAGGTTACAGAGTGCTCTACACGCTAAGAACTAGCTCTACTAGTTCTAGCCATTTTTGGGCCTGTATAGGGTAGTTTAGTGCCACAAACTTGAGTTTGAATAATTTTCAGGCATTTTGTGGGAAACAGAAACTTTAATATCTTTCAGTTCACAAATGATATTTGCATGATTTCTTCACCAAAGGTCTTATTTTTCAGTAATGAAGCTTCTTGTAAATTTTCACTTCAATTCATGCCCAAATGCAAACTTTCCTAAAATAGCAAGTTACTATTTTTAATAGTTTGGAAAAATTGAAAGTTGTACATCATTATTCAAGCGATTATGGAACTAGAACCACAAATTTTGAAAAGAAATTGAAAAAACATCAACAATTTTGAAACACATCTTTTTTTGGGTGATGCAAGATTGCCCTTACCCCACTGGATGCTCCTGTATCAGACACCTAGGGTAATTTGAGAAGTGACCCTATCACGTCTCAGGTGTTTATGTGAGGAAAACCCAAATGATCAACCTCTGCCTTAGACAATCAAGAAGAATCTTCAATAGGCCTTCCTTTCCATTTCACCAAATATTCTTCATATTACCTATTCTAAGTACTTCTTCCCACACGGCTATCCAAGATCTCTTCTATCTCCTCCATTGAAGTAAATGACAGAATACTCTAATGTTCTTCTGTTGGTCCATCCTCTATGCCACCTTCATGATATTCTGTTAAATCAATAATGTTGAACACAGGGGAAATATTGATCCCACTCGGCAACTCTACCTCATATGCGTTTCCAGAATCATGCTTCTTCAAAATTCTGCATGGTCCAAATTTCTTCATTTTCAACTATTGTATGTTCTAATTGGGAACCTTTCTTTTCTAAAGTGAACCATGACTTCATCTCCTACCTAGAACTCCTTATATTTCCTCTTCTAATTTGCCTTAGCCTTGTACTGAATATTCATCTTATTAATGTGCTTTCTCACCTCTTCATGCAATTCTTCAGATCTTCTGCAAAGTCTTCAACTTCAGCACTTGTCTTTTCTCCTTTGTCTAGCTTCCTTAACTCAGAAGCATTTCTTGGGCTATTGCCATATACAATCTGGAATGGTGATTTACCAGTGCTCTTATTGACAGAATTATTGTAAGCAAATTCTACCTGTGGTAAAATCAAATTCCATCCCTTCGGCTTATCTCCTACTAAGTATCATAGAAGGTTACCCAAACTCCTATTCACCACTTTCATCTGTCCTTCAATCTGTAGATGGTGTGTAGAACTAAACTTCAAATTTGTCTTCCACTTCTTCTACAATGTCCTCTAGAAATAACCAACAAACTTGGTATCTCAATCTGAAACTATGCTCTTTGGTAGACCATGTCATCTGACCACCTCTCTAAAAAATAATTCAACAATATGAATAGCATCATTAGTGTCAACTGATGTGCTACTTTGTTAGGCAAACTAGCTCCAGGTATAAGGTCCATATGATGACTAATACTTTGGATTGGTGGAAATCCTTTAGGTACATTATCTGATATGATGTCTTTATACTCTATCAACAATTTAGTTATCTCCTCTGGTGGTTCTTTTTATTTCTGATAACAGTCTTTGCACTTAGGGTTTTGAACTACTTAGGAATCAAAGAAATACACATATTCTCATGTCTCAATCCATCCAAAAATTTCCTTCCATCAGCCAAACAAATTCTAGCATTCCCACATATTTCACTTTTAGGCTAAACTTCCAAAGGTACCAAGATATATTTCTTCCCATTTGATGTTATTGTATATGTATCTTTCTCCCATCATGTATATATTTTCTATCATACTGCCATGGTCTACCCAACAATATATGACATACATCCATCAACATAATAACACATAATACTTGATCATTATAAGATCCTATATGAAATTTCACCAAACATTGTTCACTCACCAATACCTTGTGTTCATACTTAATCCATTCTATCTTGTATGGCTTAGGGTGTTTCAATCTCTCCAAGTTTAGTCTAGTCACCATCTCTTTTGAAACCAAATTATCTATACTACCACTATCAATTATAACCTTACCATATTTACTTCCTGATTTGCATCTGGTCTGGAACAAACTTTTCCTATGCAGTGCTTCCTCAGTTGTCTCTACTTGAAATAATGCTTTCCTCATGACTAATGATTCTTCTTTCTCTAGTTTGCTAACTGAACTAGGTGATCCAATAGGTTCTTCCTCTGCATAAGCTACTCTTGTACTGTTCTCTAACTTTATAGGCTCCCACACAAGCCATGGGAATTGACTGTGCTACACAAGATAAAATGAAAGAAAGCATATACATTTGAAATGAAAAAAGGTAAACATATAGAAGGGAAAAGGAATCCATCATTGTTTGAATGACAAATCCAACTGGCATCTGCACCATCTTTAGATCCTCCATGAAATGTCTTCATAGGTACTTGTAAGAGAGAGAAAGAGAGGAAGTCTATCAGAGCTCAAGATTCTTTTCACTCCTATATGAAACAATATCAAAATGTACATGTTACCTTTCATAAGCATCTAATTAGGAAGATAAAAGAGATAAACAGTCCTCAGAATCAGATATACAGTTGTGAGAGGATGCAAGAAGGGTCATATCATCATCAGGAGAGGCTCTTAGCCTCTATGCTTTTCTAACAAGTTGCTAAGTGTGTAGGTACAGGTACACAAAGACATCACACTAATCAAAGTTATATAGCAGCCATTTATAATTGACATTCACACCTATGCAAGTAATCATTCAATGAGAGCCTTATAATTTTGCAAAGATCACAAGGGACAGTCATACCAAAAGCTATGATATTCAGTAAATAGTCCTTTACAATTATGATAGATATAAATATAGTGGAACAGATAGCCATTACTGCAGCAGTCAAGGAGTAGACATAGTCAATAGATGTAGATCAACCTTTCAATGTTGCAAAGATCAAGATAAAATAGATAAAAGGTAAGAAAGGAAGAAGATGACAAAGACTATTAACTGTGATAAAATCTACATAGTGATAAGTGAAATCTAAATGAATATGAATCAGATAAAGAGCAGTGATATACACATGTAGGCACAGTCACTTGTATTAGTCAAAAGGATAGTTTTTAGGAGTAGCAATCATGTTTGATGACTATATAGCAATCAAACAATAGCCATTGAATATCTGTTACAATGCAATCAAAGGAATAGTCAGTCAAAATGAATGTATGCAGCATCAAAATAGGTCACCAAAAGGCAAAATAGCAGTCATTAGTTGACTGACAATAGCATACAATAAGAGCTAGAGGGAGCATCAAGATTGACTGTCGGAGGACATAAAAGAGTAGCAATATGAAGTGTTGTATGATTGTCTCAAGGAAGAAAGGATAGTCATTTTAAATGACTATAGTATCTAAAATGAAAGACCATCCCATTGAAACAAAGTAGTCATATACTAACTATCCCAGCACTATTAAATGAGATCAAGGATAGTCATATAGAGGTGTCAATGTTTTCCTCTTAGGTTTTGTCTTGAAGAGGCCTTAAATACTCTGTCACTCAAACCAAGATAGGTCTTAGGATGGATGGTGTTATAACCTGAACCTTCGAAGGTTTTTCTATGAGAAAAGGAACAAGCTTGTGGAGTATAACAATTTGAACTCAGTGGTCTAAGCATGTGTTTAAGTGCAATAAACAAAGCAATTACAGGTGCCAGTGATGTTGAACCATCTTTTGCAAGAGTTCAATGAGTCTTTTAAACCCATCTCATGATGGTCTTGCCCTCTTGAATACTCCATGTTTGGACTGTGTCAAGAATCTGTTGAGGAGGTCATGGAGATATATTTGGAGCATGTGCTTGATGAGGTGTTGAGGGGCAGTTTGGAGATTGATAGTGATCAAATCATATGAGAGTATTGAGAGTTGGATGTAGATGAGTAACAACCCGTAGCAAGCTTATATCAGAGACAGTCACATAGGTCATCAGCAAACTTTCTGAAGGTAGTCCATGAAGGAGGATAGAAACCATGCAAGGACTAAAGACAATTAATAAAGGGTATATCTCATCAAAAGTAACTATTATAGGTGAAAACCACAGTCATATGACAATTAAATGATTGTCCACAATGAAGAAATCAGTCACAACAACATTCCGTCAGTATGCTTCAAAAAACATTTCAACATGAGCTCAAAATATAGTCTCAAGACAAAAGGGAATCATTTGAACAAGTTACCTGTCTGAAGATAAGCCATGAGAATATCAAATAGCAGCATGCATGCCCAAAAGGGATAGCAATAGTCCATCATCAACTGTAGATTCCTAATGCACACTTTGAAAGGTATGTGGATAATATTGAAACAGATGGTTTCCAATTAGAGACAATGTCAATACTTCATGAGACCTATTGAGGTGATGAACAATAGTTTAGGTGTATGAAGCAACATTTATGTTGATCATAATGAAACAAAGCAACTCTAGACTATCATAAACAAGGGTCCTTGACTATGGTGACAGTAACCTTAATAGTGATAAAGGAGGAACAATCAAATAATTGTTATACAATCAAGATGACTGTCACCATAGATAAAGAAGCAGTCATAGGATGAACAACAAGAGATTATAATGGAGCATGAGAATGACTATGGTAATAGTTAATGTGGCAAAGTATTAAGAGAATAGTAAATACTCCTACTAGGAAAATAAGGTCGCTATGCTTCTTGAATGTTGCCAAGGATAGTGAGCCAAACCATCAAAGAAGCATACTTTCAATTTTATCCTCATTATATTGTGTAGATTAGAGAAAAAAGGAAAGAACAAATCCTTCTATGTTGCTTTTAAAGACATACTCCATGATTGCAGTAGATAACACAAAGGAAAGATCAAACTCTTCATTGTTTTTCCACAAGGAAACCTATGCAACAAACAATGAAAGATTTCATGTTTTCTAGTACATAGAGCCATAGAGGAGCCCAAGATAAGGATGTATTCCATGTTTTTTACCTGAAGAGGAAAGGAGTGAATAGAGCACGAAGATACATCTTGTACTTTTCCATTAGAGAAAAAATACACAGATTTTCATGACAGAAGAGGAGAAAAAGTAGTATGCTATCATCATGCACAGAAAGAAAAACCCTAGAGGGATTTTTGATCAAGAAAAAAGTAGGTCTTTCCTTTATTTCATGCATAAGAAACCTTAGGTATGCCATTTTTCTAGAATGAACAAAAACAATGCAAAAAAAAAAGGACAGGGATACTCCAGTGAGTATAAATGAACAATACGTTGAAATAGAGTCTTTTCACCTTTTGCTCAAAATAAGGTGTTACTTACCGGTGGTCTAGAGGTTGCAAAGTCTCGGAGGAGTCTCCAAAATAGCATCATACAACTAGAAAGCCCTTCCAGCTGACTGCGGCAGGAAGCCCTCAAAACCAACATGGCGGTGCTCTTCAAACCGTCAACTGATGCAAATCAAATGAAGAGATGAATGAAATGAAGTGTTTAGCATTTGGGGAGGTCTTTTTTCATATGATGCCCGAGCCCTAAATTATTTTTTATGCCTTTGAGGGAAAAAAATCATTGCAAATTAATATTTTTTGCTTGGGGTCAACACTTATGAAATGTTAAAATGACTAGAATCCATCGTGGGCCCATGAGTGATAAGAGAAAGTAAGGTCATGATAGAGTTTTTTGACCTTTTAAGGGTCATTTAAACCTTAAACCAGTCAGAATGAAGCAGTATTTAGATTTGAAAGACTTGATCATATGAAATCATTTTAAGGATAGGAGTCATGTAGAGTCATTTTCCCCTTTTTCTCTTTTGCATGGAGAAAAGATATTCATGAAATTATTTTAGCAATTATTAGTGTAATTGGTTAACTAAATTACCACTAACACTTGTTAGAATAAAATAAACTATCTTGTAATTTATTATAATATTTTATTAGGGTAATTAATAAACTACATGACCTCTTATAATTGTTAAAATAAATCATAACTTGCCCTCAAAACATGCAAAGGAGTGAAGAGAAGACAAAGAGGAGTTACAAACTCATGCAAGAGGATTTTTTATTCTATTTTTGACTTTTGGTCAAACTAGACTATTTTTGGAAGTCTATTCAGTCAATCACCTTGAGAGGAGGAGTTTAGAGCTAAAATAGCTCATTTTGGAGTAGTTATGGGTCCTCTTATTTAGGCATTTTCCTCTTGCTTGCCCAACAACTGAGAGTTGACTATTTCTGAGGTTGAGCATCTTTTTTCAATCTATTCATGCATCAGTTGGAATCCAGTTAGACAGGAGATGACTTCCCTTTATCTTTTTGGAGAGATTTCATATTATAGGAGAAAAAGCTTGTGCTTTTTTCTTAGTTCTTGCTTCTATTCTTTTCTTTTGCACATTGCAGAGAGAGATTTCAGTATTGTAATTAAACAATTTTTTATAGATTTTTATATAGTAGCAACATTATTTTCAGCATATTTTATAGTTATTGCAAAGGTATTCCTACCATTTTTCAATAAAATTAGGTGTTTTCCTTCTCAGATTCAGGTGTCTTGTTCTCTTTTGAATGATTTTGTTGAAAGTTTATTGTGTTTAAAACATCAAACTTTTAAATTTCTCTCATTCATTGAAGCATGTATACAAAAAAAGCAATTCATTATCACAGGTTGTATATTGTGCAAGTGATTTTTCTTATCTTTCTAAGTTGTGAAAATACCAGTTTTCCTTCAAAGAACATAGAAGTTTTCAAGCCTTTCTATGAAATATTTATGTGTTAAAGTTGCCCAAACTGAGCTATGTGAACATATCTATTGAGAAACAATTGTGAATTAAGTTGTAAGTTAGAGTATAATCATTGGTGTATCACCTCTTAGGATCATTTTAGTTTCATTAGTTACCTCTCTATCTCTTTTTCTTGAAAAATATTAGATCTAGGAGGCTTTTAAAAGGAGATGACTCTTTTGGAGGTTCACTTTCACTATAGACAACCCACAGTCTGAAAGTGATCCAATGTGTCACAGGATTGTTAGGTTTAGTGCTTAACAAGGGTGTAATCATTCGTGACAATACTACTATATTTTCTTCTACTCCGCTTATGGTTTTCTCCTCTAGAATATGTTCTACCTCTTCTAAATTTACCTCCTCTGCCTCTCTATCTTTGCTCATGCTTCTTATTCAACTTGTCTTCAACTTTTAATGCAAATTGATATGCTTCTTCCATTGTTATCATCCTTACCAGACTCAGTTCTTCTTGAATATTCATCCTTAATCCATTTATGTATCTTGCCACTTCTCCTTGCTTTCTTCACTATGTCCAGTCCTTATGATCATCATATGAAATTTTTTAGTATACTCCACAGATTTCTTTGTTTGCCTTAGGTTTTTTAATCTTTTCAACAGTTCCAACTCATAGTCAGCAGGTATGAATGGATTCTTCAACTTTGTCACCATCCTATCCCATTTTATGATATTTTCTTTTCCTCTCCTGTTTCTATCCAATTGAACTTCTTTCCACCAAATAGTAGCATGTCCTTTCAAATTAGTTTTTGCAAATCTCACTTTCTCCAGATCCTCAATCTCTTCATATTCAAAGTATTTCTCCAAGTCATTTATCCAATCAATCAATTCCTCTGGATTCAAACTCCCTATATAGTTTGGTACTTCCACTCTAGGTCTCTTACCAATTTTAGAAATAGCTTTCAACATCTTCACCTAATCTGATTCTTCTTCTTCTAGGGATTCTTCATTTTGGTCAACAGATTGAAATTCTTCATCATCACTTTTAGCATCATGTCTAGGGTTTAGTCCTCTTCTTCTATATTCTTCTACAACATCCAATCTAACCTTCATTGTTCTCATCATCTCCATCATTTCTTTCATTCTTCCAACAACATTGCCCATAGCAGGCATCCTCCTTGGTGGCATCTCTTCCTAGGATTCGGTGTAACTACCTGATGAAGGGGGTAAATCATAAAACACACAACAATAGAAATTGCACATAGAAAATAGAACTTTCTTTATTGATTTGGACAACTTATTACATTACAGAAGCTCAAATACAATTAGAGGAATCAATCCTCCATAGGCTGCAACACATTACAGCTTCCTCGCATAAGACTCTAGAATCATCTGCCATCTGTAACCCCAAATCTACTAGGGTTTCTATTTTCCCACCTATTCTTGACTCTACACTTTCCCCCTTAACTCTACTACTGCCTAGAGTTCTAGAAAATGGTTATTAATAGCCTTTTTGGTGGCCAACAAACTTATTTCAAAATTTGCATCTCCCTCCAAAAATAGGTCATCTTTTGGGAGTAATAACTTTTGATTTGGGTGTCTGATTGATGAACTGTTTTATGCGTTGGAAAGGTTGTAGAGTGCTCTACACGCTAAGAACTAGCTCTTCTAGTTTTGGCCATTTTCGGGCCCGTATAGGGTAGTTTAGTGCCTCAAGCTTGAGTTTGAATAATTTTTAGGCATTTTGTGGGAAACATAAACTTTAATATCTTTCAGCTCACAAATGATCTTTCTGTGATTCCTTCCAGAAGGTCTTATTTTTTAGTAATGAAGCTTCCTGTAAATTTTCACTTCAATTCATGCCCAAATGCAAACTTTCCTAAAATAGCAGGTTACTATTTTTAACAATTTAGAAAACCTGAAAGTTGTACATCATTATTCAAGCGATTGTGGAACCAAAACCACAAATTTTGAAAGAAATTGAAAGAACATCAACAATTTTGAAACACATCTTTTTTGGGTGATGCAAGATTTCCCTTACACCACTGGATGCTCCTGCATCAGATACCTAGGGTAATTTGAGAAGTGACCCTGTCACGTCTCAGGTTTTTATGTGAGGAAAACCCAAATGGTCAACCTCTGCCTTAGACAACCTAGAAGAATCTTCAATAGGCCTTCCTTTCCATTTCACCAAATATTCTTCATATTGCCTATTCTAAGTACTTCTTACCACACGACTATCCAAGATCTCTTCTATCTCCTCCATTGAAGTAAATTCTGGAATACTCCACTATTCTTTTGTTGGTCCATCCTCTGTGCCACCTTCATGATATTCTGTTAAATCAATAATGTTGAACACAGGGGAAATATTGATCCCACTCAGCAACTCTACCTCATATGCATTTCCTGAATCATGCTTCTTCAAGATTCTGCACGGTCCAAATTTCTTCAGTTTCAACTATTGTATGTTCTAATTGGGAACCTTTCTTTTCTCAAGTGAACCATGACTTCATCTCCTACCTAGAACTCCTTATATTTCCTCTTCTGATTTGCCTTAGCCTTGTACTGAATATTCATCTTATTAATGTGCTTTCTCACCTCTTCATGCAAATTATTCAGATGTTCTACAAAGTCTTCAACTTCAGCACTTGTCTTTTCTCCTTTGTCTAGCTTCCTTAACTTAGAAGCATTTCTTGGGCTATTGCCATATAATATCTGGAATGGTGATTTACCAGTACTCTTATTGACAGAATTATTGTAAGAAAATTCTACCTGTGGTAAAATCAAATCCCATCCCTTGGGCTTATCTCCTACTAAGTATCATAGAAGGTTACCCAAACTCCTATTCACCACTTTCATCTGTCCTTCAATCTATGGATGGTGTGCAGAACTGAACTTCAAATTTGTCTTCCACTTCTTCTACAATGTCCTCTAGAAATGACCAACAAACTTGGTATCTCGATTTGAAACTATGCTCTTTGGTAGACCGTGTAATCTGACCACCTCTCTAAAAGATAATTCAACAATATGAATAGCATCATTAGTGTCATTTGATGTGCTACTTTGTTAGGAAAACTAGCTTTAGGTATAAGTCCATATGATGAATGATACTTTGGATTGGTGGAAATCCTTTAGGTACATTATCTGATATGATTTCTTTATACTCTATCAACAATTTAGTTATCTCCTCTGGTGGTTCTTTTTATTTCTAATAACAATCTTTGCTCTTAGGGTTTTGAACTACTTAGGAATTAAAGAAAAACACATATTCTCATGTCTCAATCCATCCAAAAATTTCCTTCCATCAACCAAACAAATTCTAGCATTCCCATATATTTCACTTTTAGGCTCAACTTCCAAAGGTACCAAGATATGTTTCTTCCCATTTGATGTTATGGTATATGTATCTTTCTCCCATCGTGTATAGATTTTCTATCATACTACCATGGTCTACCCAACAATATATGACATACATCCATCAGCATAATATCACACAATACTTGATCATTATAAGATCCTATATGAAATTTCACCAAACATTGTTCACTCACCAATACCTTGTGTTCATCCTTAATCCATGCTATCTTGTATGGCTTAGGGTGTTTCAATCTCTCCAAGTTTAGTTTAGTCACCATCTCTTCTGAAACCAAATTATCTATACGACCACTGTTAATTATAACCTTACAATATTTACCTCCTGATTTGCATCTGGTCTAGAACAAACTTTTCCTTTGCGGTACTTCCTCAATTGTCTCTACTTGAAATAATGCTCTCCTCATGACTAATGATTCTTCTTTCTCTAGTTTGCTAACTAAACTAGGTGATCCAATAGGTTCTTCCTCCGCATAAGCTACTCTTGTATTGTTCTCTATCTTTTTTATTGTACTCCCTTGATGACATTAAAATGTTCTGTGTCCTTCACCTCCACACTTAAAACAAGTTCCTCTGAATGTTCTCTTATCAAACCCTCTTTCATCTCTTCTATAACCTTCATTGTGATAAGAATTATGATTCCCTCTACAGTAGAAATTTCTATCATCTCTCCAGTATGAATTGTTATCTCTATCTTCCTTCTTGAATGTACTACTTGTTACCTAATTGTGCATTTCAGCCCAAGAATGTAAGGCTGGGTCAGCACTGATATTTGCTACTTTGAAGGAGATAGGTTCAAGGGGAAGAGTAGAGAAAAAGGATGAAAGATTACAACCTACTGTGGAAGGCCTAATACTCAAGTAGAAGGCCTTTCCTATGAGCACTTTTACCAGATTTATGTAGCAAATCAATAAGAGTTGCTACACTAACCAGATAAAAATGGGAAGACATCACCAGAGTAGGAGGCATCCCAGGGCAGGTAGAATTGAAGGGAGGACTAACCTGTGAGTTGCAAACTATTTTTATGGTCCATTCATTACAATTGATCTATTATCAAGTGAGAAAAGGTACACAAAAGTTTTCCAAAATCTACTCATGATCATAAACAGTTGTACCATGCAATAATTTTTAGGTTTTCTTTATGCAATTTATTTACAAAAGGAGGAATACTACACAAATCATTGCATGAAATAACTATTTATATTCATAAAGAGAATCTATTTATAGGCTCCCACACAAGCCATGGGAATTGACTGTGCTATAAAAGATAAAATGAAAGAAAGCATATACATTTTAAATGAAAAAAGGTAAACATATAGAAGGGAAAAGGGATCCATCATTGTTTGAATGACAAATCCTATTGGCATTTGTACCATCTTTAGATCCTCCATGAAATGTCTTCATAGGTACCTATAAGAGAGAGAGAGAGAGGAAGTCTATTAGAGCTCAAGATTCTTTTCACTACTATATGAAACAATATCAAAATGTACATGTTACCTTTCATAAGCATCTAATCAGGAAGATAAAAGAGAAAAATTGTCCTCAGAATCAGTTATATAGTTGTGAGAGGATGCAAGAAGGGTCATATCATCATCAGGAGAGGCTCTTAGCCTCTATACTTTTCTAAAAAGTTGCTAAGTGTGTAGGTACAGGTACACGAAGACATCACACTAATCAAAGTGATATAGCAGCCATTTATAATTGACATTCACACCTATGCAAGTAATCATTCAATGAGAGCCTTATAATTTTGCAAAGATCACAAGGGACAGTCATATCAGAAGCTGTGATATTCAGTAAATAGTCCTTTACAATTATGATAGCTATAAATATAGTGGAATAGACAGCCATTACTGCAGCAATCAATGAGTAGACACAGTCAATAGATGTAGATCAGCCTTTCAATGTTGCAAAGATAAAGATAAAATAGATAAAAGGTAAGAAAGGAAGAAGATGACAAAGACTATTAACTGTGATAAAATCTACATAGTGATAAGTGAAATCTAAATGAATATGCATGAGATAAAGAGCAATGATATACATATGTAGGCACAATCACCTGTATTAGCCAAAAGGATAGTTTTTAGGAGTAGCAGTCATGTTTGATGACTATATAGCAATCAAACAATGGTCATTGAATATCTGTTACAATGCAATCAAAGGAATAGTCAGTCAAAATGACTATATACAGTATCAAAATAGGTCACCAAAAGGCAAAAGAGCAGTCATTAGTTGACTAACAATAGCATACAATAAGAGCTAGAGGGAGCATCAAGATTGACTGTCGGAGGACATAAAAGAGCAAAAATATGAAGTGTTGTATGAATGTCTCAAGGAAGAAAGGATAGTTATTTTAAATGACTGTAGTATCTAAAATGAAAGACCGTCCCATTGTAACAAAGTAGTCATAGACTAACTATCCCAGCACTGTTAAATGAGGTCAAGGATAGTCATATAGAGGTGTCAATGTTTTCCTCTTAGGTTTTGTCTTGAAGAGGCCTTAAATACTCTCTCACTCAAACCAAGCTAGGTCTTAGGATGGATGGTGTTATAACCTAAACCTTCCAAGGTTTTTCTATGAGAAAAGGGATGAGCTTGTGGAGTATAACAATTTGAACTTGGTGGTCTAAGCATGTGTTTAAGTGCAATAAACAAAGCAATTACAGGTGCCAGTGATGTTGAACCATCTTTTGCAAGAGTTCAATGAGGCTTTTAAACCCATCTCATGACAGTCTTGCCCTCTTGAATACTCCATGTTTGGACTATGTCAAGAATCAGTTGAGGAGGTCATGGAGATATATTTGGAGCATGTGCTTGATTGGGTGTTGAGGGGCAGTTTGGAGATTGATAGTGATCAAATCATATGAGAGTATTGAGAGTTGGATGAAGATGAGTAACAACCCGTAGCAAGCTTATATCAGAGACAGTCACATAGGTCATCAGCAGACTTTCTGAAGGTAGTCCATGAAGGAGGATAGCAACCATGCAAGGTCTAAAGACAATCAATAAAGGGTAGATCTCATCAAAAGTAACTGTTATAGGTGAAAACCACAGTCATATGACAATTAAATGATTGTCCACAATGAAGAAATCAATCACAACAACAACATTCTGTCAGTATGCTTCAAAAAACATTTCAACATGAGCTCAAAATATAGTCTCAAGACAAAAGGGAATCATTTGAACAAGTTACCTATATGAAGATAAGCCATGACAATATCAAATAGCAGCATGCATGCCTAAAAGGGATAGCAATAGTCCATCAACAATTGTAGATTCCTAATGCACACTTTGATAGGTATGTGGATAATAGTGAAAGGGATGGTTTCTAATTAGATACAATGTCAATACTTCATGAGACCTATTGAGGTGATGAATAATAGTTTAGGTGTATGAAGCAACATTTATGTTGATCATAATGAAACAAAGCAACTCTAGACTATCATAAACAAGGGTCCTTGACTATGGTGACAGTCACCTTAATAGTGATAAAGGAGGAACAGTCAAATGATTGTTATACAATCATGATGACTGTCACCATAGATAAAGAAGTAGTCATAGGATGAACAACAAGAGATTATAGTGGAGCATGAGAATGACTATGGTAATAGTTAATGTGGCAAAGTATTAAGAGAATAGTAAATACTCCTACTAGGAAAATAAGGTCGCTATGCTTCTTGAATGTTGCCAAGGATAGTGAGCCAAGCCATCAAAGAAGCATACTTTCAATGTTATCCTCCTTATATTGTGTAGATTAGAGCAAAAAGGAAAGAACAAATCCTTCTATGTTGCTTTTAAAGGCATACTCCATGATTGCAGTAGATAACACAAAGGAAAAATCAAACTCTTCATTGTTTTTCCACAAGGAAACATATGCAACAGATAATGAAAGATTTCATGTTTTCTAGTACACAGAGCCATAGAGGAGCCCAAGATAAAGATGTCTTCCATGTATTTTACTTGAAGAGGAAAGGAGTGAACAGAGCATGAAGATACATCTTGAACTTTTCCATCAGAGAAAAAAATACATAGATTTTCATGATAGAAGAGGAGAAAAAATAGTATGCTATCATCATGCACAAAAAGAAAAACCCTAGAGGGCTTTTTGAGTGAGAGAAAAGTAGGTCTTTCCTTTATTTCATGCATAAGAAACCTTAGGTATGCCATTTTTCTAGAATGAACAAAACACAATGCAACAAAAAGGACAGGGATACTCCAATGAGTATAAATGAACAATACGCTGAGATAGAGTCTTTTCACCTTTTGCTCAGGATAAGGTGTTACTTATCGGTGGTCTAGAGGTTGCAAAGTCTCAAAGGAGTCTCCAAAATAACATCATGCAACTAGAAAGCCCTTCCAGCTTACTGCTGCAGGAAGCCCTCAAAACCAACATGGCGGTGCTCTTCAAACCCTCAACAGGCGCAAATCAAATGAAGAGATGAATGAAATGAAGTGTTTAGGGTTCAAGGAGGTCTTTTGTCATATGATGCCCGAGCCCTAAAGTATTTTTTATGAATTTGAGGGAAAAAAATCATTGTAAATTAATATTCTTGCTTGGGGTCAACACTTATGAAGTGTTAAAATGACTAGAATCCATCGTGGGCCCATGAGTGATAAGAGAAAGTAAGGTCATGATAGATTTTTTTGACCTTTTAAGGGTCATTTAAACCTTAAACCAATTAGAATGAAGCAATATTCAGATTTGAAAGACTTGATCATATGCCATGATATCCTTTTAAGGATAGGAGTCATGTAGAGGCATTTTTCCCTTTTTCTCTTTTGCATGGAGAAAAGACATTCATGTAATTATTTTAGCAATTATTAGTGTAATTGGTTAACTAAATTACCACTAACACTTGTTAGAATAAAATAAACTATCTTGTAATTTATTATAACATTTTTTAGGGTAATTAATAAACTACATTACCTCTAATAATTGTTAAAATAAATCATAACTTGCCCTCAAAACATGCAAAGGAGTGAAGAGAAGACAAAGAGGAGTTACAAACTCATGCAGGAGGATTTTTTCTTGTATTTTTGACTTTTGGTCAAACTAGACTATTTTTGGAAGTCTATTCAGTCAATCACCTTGAGAGGAGGAGTTCAGAGCTAAAATAGCTCATTTTGGAGTAGTTATGGGTCCTCTTATTTAGGCATTTTCCTCTTGCTCGCCCAACAACTGAGAGTTGACTATTTCTAAGGTTGAGCATCTTTTTTCAACCTATTCATACATCAGTTGGAGTCCAGTTAGATAGGAGATGACTTCCCTTTATCTTTTTGGAGAGATTTTGAATTATAGGAGAAAAAGCTTGTGCTTTTTTCTTAGTTCTTGCTTCTATTCTTTTCTTTTGCATGTTGCAGAGAGAGATTTCAGTATTGTAACTCAATAGTTTTTTATAGATTTTTATATAGTAGCATCTTTATTTTCAGCATATTTTTTAGTTATTATAGAGGTATTCCTACCATTTTTCAATAAAATCAGGTGTTTTCCTTCTCAGATTCAAGTGTCTTGTTCTCTTTTGAATGATTTTGTTGATAGTTTATTGTGTTTAAAACATCAAACTTTTAAATTTCTCTCATTCATTGAAGCATGTATACAAAAAAAGCAATTCATTATCACAGGTTGTATGTTGTGCAAGTGATTTTTCTTATCTTTCTAAGTTGTGAAAATACCAGTTTTCCTTCAAAGAACATAGAAGTTTTCAAGCCTTTCTATGAAATATTTATGTGTTAAAGTTGCCCAAACTGAGCTATGTGAACATATCTATTGAGAAACAATTGTGAATCAAGTTGTAAGTTAGAGTATAATCATTGGTGTATCACCTCTTATGATCATTTTAGTTTCATTAGTTACCTCTCTATCTCTTTTTCTTGAAAAATATTAGATCTAGGAGGCTTTTAAAGGGAGATGACTCTTTTGGAGGTTCACTTTCACTATAGACAACCCACAGTTTGAAAGTGATCCAATGTGTCACAGGATTGTTAGGTTTAGTGCTTAACAAGGGTGTAATCATTCGTGACAATACTACTATATTTTCTTCTACTCCGCTTATGGTTTTCTCCTCTAGAATATGTTCTACCTCTTCTAAATTTACCTCCTCTGCCTCTCTATCTTTGCTCATGCTTCTTATTCAACTTGTCTTCAACTTTTAATGCAAATTGATATGCTTCTTCCATTGTTATCATCCTTACCAGACTCAGTTCTTCTTGAATATTCATCCTTAATCCATTTATGTATCTTGCCACTTCTCCTTGCTTTCTTCACTATGTCCAGTCCTTATGATCATCATATGAAATTTTTTAGTATACTCCACAGATTTCTTTGTTTGCCTTAGGTTTTTTAATCTTTTCAACAGTTCCAACTCATAGTCAGCAGGTATGAATGGATTCTTCAACTTTGTCTCCATCCTATTCCATTTTATGATATTTTCTTTTCCTCTCCTGTTTCTATCCAATTGAACTTCTTTCCACCAAATAGTAGCATGTCCTTTCAAATTAGTTTTTGCAAATCTCACTTTCTCCAGATCCTCAATCTCTTCATATTCAAAGTATTTCTCCAAGTCATTTATCCAATCAATCAATTCCTCTGGATTCAAATTCCCTATATAGTTTGGTACTTCCACTCTAGGTCTCTTACCAATTTTAGAAATAGCTTTTAACATCTTCACCTAATCTGATTCTTCTTCTTCTGGGGATTCTTCATTTTGGTCAACAGATTGAAATTCTTCATCATCACTTTTAGCATCATGTCTAGGGTTTAGTCCTCTTCTTCTATATTCTTCTACAACATCCAATCTAACCTTCATTGTTCTCATCATCTCCATCATTTCTTTCATTCTTCCAACAACATTGCCCATAGCAGGCATCCTCCTTGGTGGCATCTCTTCCTAGGATTCGGTGTAACTACCTGATGAAGGGGGTAAATCATAAAACACACAACAATAGAAATTGCACATAGAAAATAGAACTTTCTTTATTGATTTGGACAACTTATTACATTACAGAAGCTCAAATACAATTAGAGGAATCAATCCTCCATAGGCTGCAACACATTACAGCTTCCTCGCATAAGACTCTAGAATCATCTGCCATCTGTAACCCCAAATCTACTAGGGTTTCTATTTTCCCACCTATTCTTGACTCTACACTTTCCCCCTTAACTCTACTACTGCCTAGAGTTCTAGAAAATGGTTATTAATAGCCTTTTTGGTGGCCAACAAACTTATTTCAAAATTTGCATCTCCCTCCAAAAATAGGTCATCTTTTGGGAGCAATAACTTTTGATTTGGGTGTCTGATTGATGAACTGTTTTATGCGTTGGAAAGGTTGTAGAGTGCTCTACACGCTAAGAACTAGCTCTTCTAGTTTTGGCCATTTTCGGGCCCGTATAGGGTAGTTTAGTGCCTCAAGCTTGAGTTTGAATAATTTTTAGGCATTTTGTGGGAAACATAAACTTTAATATCTTTCAGCTCACAAATGATCTTTCTGTGATTCCTTCCAGAAGGTCTTATTTTTTAGTAATGAAGCTTCCTGTAAATTTTCACTTCAATTCATGCCCAAATGCAAACTTTCCTAAAATAGCAGGTTACTATTTTTAACAATTTAGAAAACCTGAAAGTTGTACATCATTATTCAAGCAATTATGGAACTAGAACCACAAATTTTGAAAATAAATTGAAAGAACATCAACAATTTTGAAACACATTTTTTTTTGGGTGATGCAAGATTTCCCTTACACCACTGGATGCTCCTGCATTAGACACCTAGGGTAATTTAAGAAGTGACTCTGTCACGTCTCAAGTGTTTGTGTGAGGAAAACCCAAAAGGTCAACCTCTGCCTTAGACAACCAAGAAGAATCTTGAATAGGCCTTCCTTTCTATTTCACGAAATATTCTTCATATTGCCTATTCTAAGTACTTCCCACACGGCTATCCAAGATCTCTTCTATCTCCTCCATTGAAGTAAATGCCAGAATACTCCACTGTTCTTCTATTGGTCCATCCTTTGTGCCACCTTCATGATATTCTGTTAAATCAATAATGTTGAACATAGGGGAAATATTGATCCCACTTGGCAACTCTACCTCATATGCATTTCCTGAATCATGCTTCTTCAAGATTTTGTACGGTCCAAATTTCTTCATTTTCAACTTATTGTATGTTCTAATTGGGAACCTTTTTTTTCTCAAGTGAACCATGACTTCATCTCCTACCTAGAACTTCTTATATTTCCTCTTCTGATCTGCCTTAGCCTTCTTACTGAATATTCATCTTATTAATGTGCTTTCTCACCTCTTCATGCAAATTCTTCAGATGTTCTGCAAAGTCTTCAACTTCATCACTTGTCTTTTCTCCTTTGTCTATCTTTCTTAACTTAGAAGCATTTCTTGGGCTATTGCCATATACAATCTGGAATGGTTATTTACCAGTACTCTTATTGACAAAATTGTTGTAAGCAAATTCTACCTGTGGTAAAATCAAATCCCATCCCTTGGGCTTATCTCCTACTAAGCATCATAGAAGGTTACCCAAACTCCTATTCACCACTTTCGTCTATCCTTCAATCTGTGGATGGTGTGCACAATGAAACTTCAAAGTTGTCTTCCACTTCTACAATGTCCTCTAGAAATAACCAACAAACTTGGTATCTCAATCTGAAACTATGCTCTTTGGTAGACCGTGTAATCTGACCACCTCTCTAAAAAATAATTCAACAATATGAATAGCATCATTAGTCTTCTTGCAAGGAATAAAATGTGCCATCTTCAACAATCTATCCACCACCACAAAAATGGAATCATGTCCTCTCTGTGTCCTTGGTAAATCAAGAACAAAATCCATACTAATATCATCCCATGGCTTCGCTAGTATAGGCAGTGGCTGATATAGACCTATATTCTGACTTGCTCCTTTTGCCATCTGACATAATCTGCAACTCTACACAAATTTCCTTACATCCTTCTGCAACTGTGGCCAATAATAATTTTCACCAACAATAGCAATGGTCTTATCTCGACCAAAGTGTCCAGCCAATCATCCACTATGCTTCTCCTTAATCAAGTTCTCTCTCATGGAACTCCTTGGAATGCACAACTGGCTTTCTCTAAACAACATGCCATCTTGGATTATGAAATCCAACCATTTTGTCCTATCCAAAGTAATAGGTTCCAAACAAGCTTTCTAGGCCTCTACAAAATCTGGATCTTCAGGATACAAACCTTTGAGCTCATCAAACTTAACAACCTCTATCTTCATTTATGTCAACAAATTTTGCCTTCTACTCAAGGCATTTGCAACTCTATTGGACTTCCCACTCGGGTGCTTCAAAACAAAAGTATAGCTCTGCAAAAACTCAACCCATTTTAATTGCCTCTAGTTCAGCTTTCCTTGACTATTAAGATATTGCAAAGCTTTATGATCACTATATAAAACAAACTCTTTTGGCAATAGATAATGTCTCCATTTCTTCAAAGCCTGAACTATTGCATAAAATTCTTGATCATAAACATAATACTTTTTCTTGGCATCATTAAACTTCTCACTAAAATAGGAAATGTGCTTACCTTCTTGGCTCAAAACAACTCCTATAACACTACCACTAGCATCACAATCTACCTAAAATACCTTATTGAAATCTGGAAGTGCCAAAATAGGTTGCTCTGTGACTTTTTGCTTCAATGTATCAAAGATTTGGTCTACTCCTTTAGTCCATCTAAACTCTTTTCTATCCCCTCTCATTGTCTCAGTTAGGGTTGCACAAATGCTACTAAAATTCTTGATAAACTTTCTATAAAAACTTACCAAACCATGAAAAGATCTCACCTCTATAGCACTCCTCAGCATAGGCCATTCAATGATAGCCCTTACTTTTTCTGGGTCCATCTTAAGACCTTCCTCTGAGACAACAAATCCTAGGTATACCAACTCCTTTGTAAAACTACATTTCTTCAAATCAATCAATAACTTCTCTTCCCTCAGCTTCTCTAGAACTCTTTTGATATGCATCAAATGCTCATCCCAAGTCTTACTAAAAATCAAAATATCATCTAAATAAACAATAACAAAACTTTCCAAAAATTATTTCAGTACCTTGTTCATGAGCTGCATGAATGTGCTCGGTGCATTGGTTAGCCCAAATGGCATGACTAACCACTCATACAAACCTTCCTTTATCTTGAAGGCTATCTCCCATTCATCTCCTTCTCTAATTCAGATTTGGTGATATCCACTCTTCAAATCAATCTTCGTGAAGTACTTGGCTCCACTCAAACAATCCATTATGTCATCCATTCTAGGTAATGGAAATTTGTACTTGATCGTGATCTTATTGATGGTCTAAGAATCTGTACATATTCTCCATTCTCCATCTTTCTTTGGTGCTAGTATTGCACTTACCACACATGGACTTAGGCTCTCTCTTATCAATCCCTTCCTCAACAACTCTTGAACTTGTCTTTTCAACTCTTCACTCTTGGCTAGAGTCATTCTATGGGCTCCCTTATTCAACAAACTAGCTCCTGGTATTAAATCCATTTGGTGACTTATCTTCCTCACTAGTGGTAAACCATCTGGTACATTATTAGAGATAATATCCTAAAATTCTTCCAACATGTCTAAGACTTCTGTTGGTATATCTTCACATTTCTCTTGACTAATCTTAGGAATCAATGCAAAGAAATGACGCTCATGATTCATACCCTCCAAAAATTTTCTACCATCTACAAGCAAATTCTGGCAGTACTACATACCTTTTCTTCCACCTCCTTCAAGGGGTTCAACTTATGATGAACTCCATCCTTAGTTAAGGAATATGTGTTTGGACAACCATCATGGATAGTGCTCCTATCATATTACCACAGCCTCCCCAACAACATATGACATGCATCCATCGGTATGATATCACACATCACTTCATCAAGGTAGTCCCCAATCTTGAACTTCACTAAACACTGCTCATTGACCAAAGCTCTGTGGTCCTTCTACAACCATACAATCTGATATGGATGTGGATGCTTTCTTCTTGTCAACTTCAACTTGTCAACCATCTCCTTTGAAACAAGATTATCAGTGCTTCTACTATCAATAATAATATCACAACACTTACCTTCACATTTGCACCTTGTGTGGAATAAACTCTTCCTCTGATTGGGTTCTTTCTCCTCATTCAACAAAGTTCTTCTGACAACTAGGGTTTCTCCCCTGTTAGCATCTTCAGAATGCTCAGATTGTGCATCGTCATTGACATGTGTAACTCGTGCATTACCTTCATGTCTTCTATTTGTCCTTCCTTGATGTTGTGGACACTCGTATGCTCTATGTCCTTCTTCTCCACATTGGAAACAAGTTCCTCTGAAACCTCCTCTTCTGGGTCCTTGCCCAAGTCTACCTCTTCCTCTTCCTCTTTTCTCACCATTGTTCTTGTCATGAGGGCGGTAGGTAGTATCTGATCTCTGATTTCGACTAGTGTCGGCTTCTTCACTTTTATTTGAATCTTCATTTCGGCCCCCATAGGGTCTTCCACCAGTCCTTCTACCTTGACCTCTTCCTCTTTGCTTGTTGTCAAATCTTTAATTCATCTTCTCTTCCACTTTCAAGGAAAACTAGTATGTATCTTCTATGGTAGTCATTCTCACCAGGCTTAGCTCCTCTTGAATACTTGGCCTCAACCCATTAATGTAACGGGCTACCTTCTCCATGTTGGCCTTTGCATGACTGGTTCTGATAGTAATCTTATTAAACTCTTCTGTATACTCCTTAACAGACTTGTTGCCTCGCTTCAATTCTTGTAGCTTCTTCAACAACTCCATCTCATAGTCCACAGGAATGAACTGCTTCTTTAGTTTCTCCACCATCTGATCCCATTTGGTGATCTTTCCTTTTCCTCTTCTATTCCTCTCTAACTTGACCTCCTTCCACCAAATACTGGCATGGCCCTTCAATTTTGTTCTTACAAAGTTGACCTGATCTAGGTCTTCCACATCTTCATAATCAAAATATTCCTCCATGTCATTGATCCAATTAATAAGCTATTCTAGATTCAAATCTCCAGAATATGTAGAAACTTTGATCTTGGGCCTCTTTTCAATCTTTGAAATGGCTCTCAACAACCTAACTTCTACAGGGTCTCATGCATCTTCTTGTTCTTCCTTAGATAGCTCTTCTTTAGCTTCATCTTCACTTTCTTCTCTTGTTCTTAGCTCAAACCCTCTTCCTAGCTCCTCTTGCAATGCATCGATTTGCCTTTACAGGGCTCTAAAACCTTCTTCCATCAAAGTATTCCTCCCAATATGATTTCTTCATGGAGTCATCTTGATCTCTGTAGTAAACCCACAACCTCAGGTCCTGGTGCAAACTGCCTCATAGTTGGCGATCTATCTACACACTTAGGAACCCTTGCTCTGATACCACTTGATGAAGGGGGTAAATCATAAAACACACAACAATAAAAATTGTACACAGAAAATAGAACTTTCTTTATTGATCTAGACAACTTATTACATTATAGAAGTTCAAATACAATCAAAGGAATCAACCCTCCATAGGCTACAACACATTACAGCTTCCTCTCACAAGACTCTAGAATCATCTACCATCTGTAACCCCAAATCTTCTAGGGTTTCTATTTTCCTACCTATTCTTGACTCTACACTTTCCCTCTTAACTCTACCACTACCCAGGGTTCCCAAAAATGGTTATTACTATCCTTTTTGACGGCCAACAACCTAATTTCAAAATTTGCATCTCCCTCCAAAAATAGGTCAACTTCTGGGAGCCATAACTTTTGATCTGTGTGTCCGATTGACGAGTCATTTTATGCGTTGGAAAGGTCGCAGAGTTCTCTACGTACTAAGAACCAGCTCTTCCAATTCTATCCATTTTAAGGCCTGTACGGGGCCATTTAGTGCCTCAAACTTAAGCTTGAATAATTTTTAGGTTTTTTTGGGAAATAAAAACTTTAATATATTTCAGCTCGCAAATGATCTTTGCATGGTTCCTTCGCGAAAGGTCTTATTTTTTAGTTATGAAGCTTCCTGTAAATTTTCACTTTAATCCATGACCATTTTGCAAACTTTCCTAAAATAGCAAGTTGTTATTTTTAGCATTTTGGAAAAACTAAAAGTTCTACATCATTATTCAAGCGATTATGGAACCAGAACCACAAATTTTGAAAACAAATGGAAAGAACATCAACAATTTTGAAACACATCTTTTTTTGGGTAATGCAAGATTACCCTTACACCACTAGATGCTCCTACATCACTACCTCAATTCGGCGATCTGACTATAGGGCTGCAACTACCTCAATCAATGTTCTATTGACAAACACAAGTAGACTACCTTAGCTCAATGATCAGTTCACCACAAGATCTTATGAAATGCCTTCACTTCCCAAAGGATTCAAAACATCACTCTAATTCCACTTGGTGCAGTCACGGTCAAAGGGTTCACAGAATGAACTGTCCAAACCATGCAGCTAGAGTAAACACAATGAAACAACACAATCATAGAATGCAATGAAAGATTCAAATTATTAATATATCATATATTCAAAATGCTTATATGCTGGCAACATGAGGGCTACAATCAAAGGGCTCACAAGCTTGCTTTTTGAGTTACAATAGCTATGCAAGATATGGCATTGAAGTGCCTCTCGAAAGAATTCTATCTTCTACAACTACATAACTTGAGAATTACTTTTCTAACACATCTAAGAGATCTATATATATAATCTTCAAGATCATATAATCCTCCACATCAGCCACAAGAGACTATAATCTCCAATGAAAGATGTAACGTGTTGAAATAGGTAGGTCAACCTACAACATCTGGGCTTGCTCCGTAGTTGCAGGAAACTTGGTGCAGACCTCAAGGAAGGCCTATATGATCCATAGGTGTCATGTATGATGTTTCATTTAGTTCCACAAGTCATAGAAGTGCTCCACAAACCTTCTCCTTCGGTTGACTGTCTAGATGCTCTTCTCTATGAAAGTTGATAATCTTCTGATAGCGATAACTCTTAGCAGACAGATCTAAATGACCTAAAATTTGGATGTGATGTAGAAGACATAATGAAGATGCTAAGTCCTACTCCATGAGATCTAATATGAAGATGTAGTAAAATGTGGCACAAAATTTTGAAACTACAATTGACTGAATTGAACTGAAAATGCAAGAAAGGAAAGAATGCAAATTTTTTTGGTTGATGCAAGATTTCTTTGCAACTTAGGATGCTCTTGCATCATGTCATCACATCTTCGATGTTTTTAGATGTAGTTCACTATCCTTCCTCTCCTGGTATTCCTTCTTTGATTGGGCATTTCATTCTTGATTTGGAGAAGACATCATTTTCCAGCATGAGGACACTTGAATTGTATTCTGATACACATCTCTTGATTTGGATCCCCTTTTCATCCAGATTATGGGAGTTGGCTCTATTTCCACCATTGGATTGATTTCTTCCCAAGGGGAGAAATTTTGTTTGTAGGCAGTGGATTGTGTAGACACCTAAAAATGACCATCGCATTTTCATCTTGTTGTATGCATCCTTCTTCTCTCATCAATTCTTCTAATTTCACCTTAATTCAACATTAATTAAATAATTCTTAATTGTTTAATTAATTTCATCATTTCACCACTTTATTCTTCTATTTTCCATTAATTAAATAAACCAATTATTTAATTAATTCAACATCTTATTCCTCTTATCCACACAATTAAATAATTTTAATTATTTCATTGTCTAATTATTCCTCCAAAATTAAATAAATTATTCTAATTTATTTAAGTTGACTTTTCTTATCTCCTAATAAATAAAATCAATATTTTATTTATAATCCTCCATAATGCACAAGTTAAATAAATTTATTTATTAATTCCTAATTATCTTCTCATCTTCCAATTTTTTTTTTCTTCTAAATATCTTCCATGCACATAAATTAAATAATTTATTATTTAATTTTATCTATTGCATGTCAAAAAGCAAAACATGCATTGAGTTTAATTGGCTTTAAATCTTTGTTTTTCTCAATCAACTCATTAAATAGAAATTTAAGTATTATATTTTTATGAAAATCAATCCTTTCTTTAACCAAGAAAGCAATTAACTCTTTAAATCAACTTTTTACATATACACTTGTCATGTGCACATTCAATCATGTCTCCTCAATTTATCTCATCCATGAATTTCTTCTAATTTGCTCCACTATTGATTGGTCTCTTTTGAAATCTATAAATACACCCATTTACCTCTTCACAAACCCTTCACAAACTTTGAGCAATAGGCATCCATATCTCTAGTACTTTGAGCATTTGTTGAAGCAATCTCGCATCCATTGAGCTATCATCCATCCATCTTGAAACCATGGTTATGCTTTTAGTATTTTGAGTAATCCACATAAAAATACACCAAGGAATACATGCAATCATAGGTGATAATATTGTTTGTTATTGACATTGGTTTATGGTTATTATCCTTTGATTATTCCTTGAAGGTATTGAGGATTGGGTTTTTTTTTATTTATGCTTGATCTTTACAATCCAATTTTCCCTATACACATTCTGGCATACTTGGTGGAACTCACTCCATTATTTTTAACAAAATTTGCTCAAGAATTTATAATTTTTACCCTATAGGTATGGATTTGTGCTTCTAATTGATGAAATGATGCATTTGGTAGATAGTTTGACACATTTGGTAGATAGTTTGGTGCATCCAAGACATCCTGATTCACTTCTAAGTGAAATAATTACGCTTTTGACTCTCTGTGTTTCTCTATTTTGTAGGTTAGGTTAGATTTGTGTATCTAGTAAATAGAGTTGCACATCTGGCACACAGAGTTGTGCTTCTGGCAGATAGATTTACATATCTAGCACAAAGAGTTGCACTTTTGGTAGATAAATTTATGCATTTGGTAGATAATTTGGCACATTTGGTAGATAAAATGGCACATATGGTCAATAACAACTTGCATTTGATTGCCTAAACTGACTATCATACTTTAAAAGGCCATAAATTTTGCAAATTAGGTCAAAATTGAATGATTTAAAAAAAAATCATATAGGAAATCATAAGGAATCTATTGGTGTAATTTGTTTTGTCTTATCTCAACATATATCTATTTGATATTGTATATTTTATCAACTAACATCATTTGTACATCCTCTTATCGCTTATCAAAGATGAAAAAAATGAAGTACTAATGTATTTGGTGCAGGATGCTTGACAAAGATTTGATTTCTCACTAGTTTAGTAGAACACTTCAATTTCATTAAGGGAATAAACAATTATTTTCTAGGTCTTGAATGTCTATGTGCATATACTCTCTCCTCACATTGAAATGTGATCTTGTCTCGATCAAAAGCAATAGATAATTCACTTTACTTTATTTTCTTTATTCTGAGGGACCCAAGAGTCATACATATGCTCTTCTCTCATGTTGAAAGATGATCTTGAGAATCAAAAGTACTTGGTATCCCCTATAGAAGGCTTGTTAAGCAATTTCATCACCCTTAAGGATGACCTTAATCATGTGTTCTAGAGTGGTATATAAATGTTATGAGAATCCAAAGAATCATTTCAAAGGAAGGACCCCCTCTAGTCTAGCAAAAACCCAAAGACCCTCGGTCCTCTGAGACTTGTGTTTGGTTAGCACTTGGTTGGATGATTGGGACACCTCCATTCATAGAATTGGACCCCACCATACCTCGTGTATATTTGGGGGCACCCTAGACACCTTGTTAACCTATATAAGACATTCATCCATCATATCCTGTAGTGCATTGTTGCAGTAGGGGGAGACGAGCTCACACTATTACCACTGTTGTTTGAGATGGAATAAACTTTGGGCAAGACTTTCATATCTAAAGTAAGGGGTGTAAGGTGGTACATGACCTTGCACTCCCTACCCATCTAAACAATGGTAGATAGTATCAAGGGGATGGAAACTACCATTATGTAATAGTGGGGGTTGAAGTTGCACCTAAGTAAGTCCACAAGATATGACACTCCTTGATTGAATAAAGATAGGAATGCACAAGAGTGTTTGAAATATTTTCATGTGATATACCTGTACAATCCACTTGTTATCTGTGAGGGTTAGAAGCCTTTTACATCATTAGACACCTTGCAAATCATCATCTATCATGTTTTTGTTTGATCTATTCCCAAAAACAAGCTGTCTACTAGCCATTTTCACCTTTTCTGTCAGTTCTATGCTTTTGATCAATTCTATGGTTCTTTTGATTCTCTATGAACATCTGGTTAGTATCTTGGCACTTTTGGTTAGTATCTTGATTCTTTTCATTAGTATCCTAGTGTTTTTGGTCAGAACCGTGGATCTTTTGCTCAGAACTATGGTGCTTTTGGTTAGGTCCCGAGTTCTTGACTTTCCTATTATCATCTTCATCCCAATTCATCCAAATTGATACAACCCATCCTCTATCTATCCACATCACATCCATTTAATCAAAAGTATATCCAAAACAACTTCAATCCACATCCGTCAAACATCATCCCCAATCATTCCCAAACCACTTCAACATCAACCCCTAAACTATTCTAAACTAATCCTAAACTATTTTAAATCATCCCTAATAATTCCAAAACCACTTCAACATCAAACCAATCATTCCCAAACCACTTCAACATCAAACTAATCATTCCAAAACCACTTCAACATCAAACCCTAAACTATCCTAAACCATCCCTAAACCATTTCTAACCATCCTAATCACCTCCAAACTACCTCATCATCAAAAAATCCCTTCCAAACTACTTCAAAATTAAACCCTAATTTATTACAAAACATCCCTAAATAATTTCTAATCATCCCCAAATAACTTGACATCATCCTCAAACCACTTGACATCATTCCTAAACCACTTCTCATCATCCCTAAACTATCCCAAAACATCCCTAAACTATCCCAAACCATCCCTAAACTATCCCAAACCATCCCTAAACTATCCCAAAACATTCCTAAACCATTTCAAACCATCCCTAAACCATCCCTAAACCATCCCTAAACTATCCAAAAACATTCCAATCCATTCCTAAACCACTTCATTCCATTCCAAATCCAATCCATTTTAATTTCCTCTCTAATCATCCAAATCAAACTATCAAAATCCACACAATAATAACCCCAAAAAAATTACCCAAGACTCCATTAGCACCATACTAGAAACCATTAGCACCATTCTAACAACCATTAGCACCATTCTAACAACCATTATCACCATACTAGTCCCCATTAGCACCAGACCTTTCACTAGAAGTGTCATTTTGCCAACAAGCTTCTAGGATTGAAAGTTTGCTCTCTAACAGTCCAAAGTCCCCCAAACTTTCAATAGTGCCATTCTAGTGACTAGGTGCACCATAATAAGAACCAATTACACCATTCTAACTACCAATAGTGCCACTATACTTAGCAAAAGTTCTATCCTACCAATGTGCTCTTAGGAGTGAAAATTTGCCCCTAGACAACCTAAAAACCATAAAACATTCAATAGTGCCATTTTGATGACCATTAGCTCCATTCTAGAAACAAATTGCACCATACTGACTACTAGTAGTACCAATCTACTCACCAAAAGTGGCACTTCAATTAGGCCTCCAAGAGTGAAATTTGCCCTTAGATAACCCAAAAAACCCTAAAAATACCAATTGCACCATTCTAGTGACCAATTGCACCATCCTAAGCACCATTTGCACACCCTATTCATCATTTGTGCCACTACATCCACCACTAGTGCTAGTCTACTCACTACAAGTGCCACTTTGCTCACTAGAAGTGTCACTCTGTAATTTGGTCTCTAGAAGCACCATTATGGGCCCCAAAAGTGCCTATCTACCCCATAAGCACCTTTCTGCATCTCAGAAGCACCTATACACAACTAATTGTGCCACTCTAACTTCTAGAAGTGCCTAGCCACCCTAGATGTACCATTTTATGCCTAGCCACTCTAGAAGCACCATTCTGTATAGTCTATCATCATTGGCCTTCTAATTAATCACATAACTATCTTTGAGCATACAAGGAACCAATCCTCAATCATATCACACAAAAACCTCATTAAGATAGTCCTAAAAATCAATAGACCAAGGTTCAATCCCTCTCCATCATACTTAGATGATGTCAAAATAGAGGAACTTAAATGCATATATGGATCTTATATCCAAGCTATATCTTCAATCCAACACATGACACTATCATACCAACCTCCATCATACACATTTCCTAGTCACATTCAATCACATATACAACAAATTAAACATGACTATGAGAGCTTGGATCCTATCTCTAAGGAAAAATGTCAAAATCTCATCCGTGATAAGCCTTGTGCATATCTCATCACTAGAGATCCTCCTAATATTATCACATCCACATCATCATCTTACATGTCCATGCAAACTCTCGAGCATCAAATCATGAATCCATACTTGGAAATACAAACTTCTTACAATCAAACTTTGGCTAGCACAAGTTACAACCCTATACCTAATTGTACATCCTATGACAAGGGACATCAAGGTCATCCATATCATCCTCTATCTATATATTCACCTCCATCCACTTCCTAAGAACCATTTTCCTATGCAATTCCTCCACCTCCTAATCCTAATTTCCCTTTGTTCATCTACCACATAATCCTTCTCCTAATCTACAATATCATCCACAATATCCTCCTTCACCCAATCCATCATATGATCCACCATCTTGTCCATTAACCCCTTTAATCCCACCATACCCAATCCTATTATCCATCCACCCGCTCCTAATCTGAACCCCACAACATCTTCCATCATGAAGGATGTGACCCAATATACATATACATACCTTACTCAAAAATTTGTGAAGGATGTGTCCCAAGGACTCCTAGCACATAATAAAACACTATCATGCAGTTAAATGTCTATCATTGAGCCTAAAAAAGAACCTCCTAATAGCATGTCTATCACCCCAACACCATCATCCATTCCTATGCATATCCATCCTAGTGAAGAGTCCCCTACCATGAATACAAAACAAGTCCCATCATGTAGCAATATTGTTGAACATCAAAAGCATATCATGTCCATCCAAGAAACTTCTACTTCTATCCAAACTCAAGAGCTATGTCAAGAGTTAAATCCAAAGAATGATCCACATTGCTCCTTACGAAGTCAAGATAAAACTATTCAAACTCCTCCAACTCCCATCCATGCTCAAGCTCCTATTTATGATCAAGATCCCCTCTATGATCAAGATCCTATCTATGATCATGAGAGCCATGATGATCCTCTTATCCAACTTTGTGCATTACATGAGCTAGAGATTATCACTTCACCCATCCATAATCACATAATCATCCATGAGAAAGATATCCAAATTACTCCTATCCATCCATCCACAACACCCTCTTCCCAAGATGAGACACTTGATTCCCAAGAAAGCATTGACAATCAAACAAGTAACTTGGATCCTATCACTTCCTATCCTAATGAGCATAATTTTAGTCAAGATCCAAACATCCCAAGTCATCCATTGCATGATCCTAGATTATCTCTTGTTGATCCCCCATCAACCCCTATTGATCCTCCACCATCTTCTATTGACCCCATTCCAATTCAATTATCTTCTCCCATTGGTACATGATGTAGAGAAAGGAATTATTCAATGCAACAAGACTCTTTTCATACACTACATACAATGATATGACTCAAATAATGCTTGCATAAACCCTAGATCACACTAGACACCTGATTTTAATGGCCTCAAAATGCATACAACAAAGGAATCATATGAAAAAATGAAGTTTGGGTTTATCAAGACCTTAAACAATGTTTATGGGTGCCTCACAACTCAATCTTATTATAGACAAGTGATTTCATAGAACTATCTTATCAAACCCTAAGCGAACTAGGGTTCTGCCATGTTTTAGCAGGTTTTTGAGGGGAACAATCCTCTATAACTCCCTAGAATCAAAATATATCAACTCTAAACATTGAGAAACTTATAGAACACATCAAAATAGTACTTTCCTGAAGTTTTCAAAAATTTCCAACGGTTAAAACTCGAGAAATGAATTTTTTATTCATGACTGGAAACCTTAGGTTGAATCCTACCTGTTTTTACTAAAATTGCTCTAAAATGCACAAAACTCAATGAAATCTCCTACAAAAAAAATAAAATGAAAGAAGAAAATATTCTCCATCTCCCCCAACTAGTTTCAGGTCTGTATTATACTGTAAAGGACTATACACCTTGGGTTTACAGTCTGATTACACAGAAAAATGCATAAAAAGTGTGTCAAAATTGATGTTTTTCTTCTTCAAACTCTTCTCCAACCCTTTGGTCATGTTTACAAGGCATATTTATTCTATTAAAATCATGTACCAACCTCCAACCAACCCCCCAACTATTTTTTAATCAAAGTTTTAAGAGTTGTCATTACAACATTGCCAATATTGACAATATTTGAGCAATTTGTACAACTTTTGCTTAGATTGCACCTAATGACCAAAATGGTCCTAGATTGACTTAGAATGGTCTCAAATGACCTTATTTACATAAATCAAGCCCAAAAAAACAAAAACCAAAGTTTTCCAACATGACCCAAGGTGCATTAGGGTGCCCCTGCACCAGTACAACTACTTTAATCTATGGTGGTTCTCTTGTTGAAGAGAAAAAAATTCATCCACCACCCCACCTTCTCCATCTAATAATGGACTCATATATTGTTTCCAAAATAATAAAAAATCCCATTGCACATCATATGTTCCAAAACATGAAATATCAAGGCAAAGGTTTAGGCCTTCATTAACAAGGCATCTTAGAGCCCATCCATGTCGCAATCTATCCACGAGCACATGGCCTTGGTTTTCCATCCCAAGAAAAAAAATACAAAGATATTGGTACCACCTCCACTACTCCTAAAGTTACTTCTTCCAATCCAAATCCCAGTGCACCTCATCATACCTCTAACTCACATGTCGCCATCCCTCTTCCATCATCATACCATTCACAAAAGCATGTGACCATACATCTGATGAAGGGGGTAAATCACAAAACACACAACAACAAAAAATTGCACATAGAGAATAGAACTTTATTTTATTGATTTGGACAACTCATTACATTACAGAATCTCAATTACAATTAGAGGAATCAATCCTCCACAGCCTGCAACACACTACAACTACACATCACTAGGATCACTAGGCTCTGGAATCTTCTGCCTTTTGTAATCCCAAATTAGCTAAGGTTTCTATTTTCCCACCTTTTCTTGACTCTACACTTTCCCCCTTAACTCTATTAGTACCCAAGGTTCCCAAAATAGTCATAAATAGCACTTTTTGGCAGCGTCTGTCTAAATTTCAAAATTTACAACTCCCTCCAAAAGTAGGTCAACTTCTGAGAAGCATAACTTTTGATCCAGGTGTCCGATGGACGAACCATTTTAAATGCCGAAAAGCTCGCGATGTGAACTATCATGTTAGAAATCCATAAATAGATTTTTGTCAACTTTTGGGATGTTATGGGATGTTTTAGTGCCTCATATCTCATTTCAAAAAATTTTTGGGGCTTTTCAAAAAATAAAAACTTTAATATCTTTCAGCTCACAATGATCTTTGCCTCATTCCTTTGCCAAAGGCCTTATATTTTAGTTATGAAGCTTTCTGCAAGTTTTTGCTTCAATCCATGCCCAAATGCAAACTTTCCTAAAATGGCAGGTAAACTTTCCAAAACTGGCAGTTTGCTATTTTTAGCAGTTTTGGAAAAACTGAAAGTCCTACATTATTCGAGAGATTATGGAACTAGAAATACTAATTATGGAAAGAAATGGAAACAAATGTAATGATTTTGAAGCAACATCTTTTTGGGTGATGCAAGATTGCCCTTACAACACTGGATGCTTTTGCATCAGACACCCAAGGTAATTTGAGAAGTGACCCTGTCACATCTCAGGTGTTTGTTTGAGGAAAACACAAACGGTCAACCTCTTCCTTAGACAACCAAGAAGAATCTTCAATAGGGCTTCCTTTCCATTTCACCAGGTATTCTTCATAGTGCATGTTCTGAGTACTTCTTCCCACACGGCTATCCAAGATCTCTTCTATCTCCTTTGTTGAAGTAGATGCTGAAATACTCCACTATTCTTCTATTGGTCCATCCTCTGTTCCACCTTCATGATATTCTGATAAATCGGCAATGTTGAAAATAGGGGAAATGTTGATCCTACTTGGCAGCTCTACCTCATATGCATTTCTTGAATCATTTTTCTTCAAAATTCTTCATGGTCCAAATTTATTCATTTTTAGCTTATTGTTTCTTCCAATTGGGAACCTTTCTTTCCTCAAGTGAACCATGACTTCATCTCCTAGCTGGAATTCCTTATATCTCCTCTTCTGATCTGCCTTAGCCTTGTACTAAATATTCATCTTATTAATGTGCTTTTTCACCTCTTCATGTAAATTCTTCATGTGTTCTACAAAATCTTTAGCCTCGACACTTGTCTTTTCTCCCTTGTCCAGATTCCTTAACTCTAAAGCATTTCTTGGACTATTCCCATATACAATCTAGAATGGTGATTTACTAGTACTCCTATTGATAGAATTGTTGTAACCAAATTCTGCCTATGGTAAAATCAAATCCCATCCCCTGGGTTTATCTCCTACTAAGCATCGTAGCAGGTTACCCAAACTCCTATTCACCACTTCGGTCTGTCCATTAGTCTATGGATGGTGTGAAGAACTGAATTTTGAATTTGTCTTCAATTTCTTCCACCATGTCCTCCAGAAATAACCAACAAAATTGGTATCTCGATCTAAAACTATGCTCTTTGGTAGACCATGTAATCTCACCACCTCTCTAAAAAATAATTCAGCAATTTAAACAACATCATTAGTCTTCTTGCAAGGAATGAAATGTGCCACCTTCGAGAATCTATCCACCATCACAAAAATGGAATCATGTCCTCTTTATGTCCTTGGTAAACCAAGAACAAAATCCATACTGATATCATCCCATGGCTTCTCTGGTATAGGTAATGGCTGATATAGCCCTATATTCTGACTTGTTCCTTTTGCCATTTGACACACTCTGCAACTTTGCACAAATTTCCTCACATCTTGCTGCAACTGTGGCCAATAATAATTTTCACCAACAATAGCAATGTTCTTATCCTGACCAAAGTGTCTATCCAATCCTCCACTATGCTTCTCCTTAATCAAGTTCTATCTTATTGAACTCCTTGGAATGCACAACTGGCTTCCTCTAAACAACATGCCATCTTGGATTATAAAATCCAACCATTTTGTCCTATCCAAAGTAATAGGTTCCGACAAAGCTTTCCAAGCCTCTACAAAATCTGGATCTTCATGATACAAACTTTTGAGCTCATTAAACCCAACAACCTCTATCTTCATTTCTATCAACAAATTTTGCCTTCTGCTCAAGGCATTTGCAACTCTGTTGGACTTCCCACTCCTGTGCTTCAAAACAAAAGTATAACTCTACAAAAACTCAACCCATTTTAAGTGCCTTTGATTCAACTTTCCTTAACTATTAAGATACTATAAAGCCTGATGATCAGTATATAAAACAAACTCTTTTGGCAACAAATAATGTCTCCATTTCTTCAAAGCCTGAACTATTGCATAAAATTCCTGATCATAAATAGAATACTTTTTCTTGGCATTATTAAGCTTCTCACTAAAATAGGAAATGGACTTACCTTCTTGGCTCAAAATAGCTCCTATAGCATTGCCACTAGCATCATAATCTACTTGGAATACCTTATTAAAATCTAGAAGTGCCAAAACAGGTTGCTCTGTAACTTTCTGCTTCAATGTGTCAAAACTTTTGTCTACTACTTTAGTCCATCTAAACTCTTTTCTATCCCCTCTCATTGTCTCAGTCAGGGGTGCACAAATGCTACTAAAATTTTTGATAAACTTTTTGTAAAAACTTGCGAAACCATGAAAAGATCATACCTCCGTAGCACTCCTTGGCATGGGTCATTCAATGATAGCCCTTACTTTTTCTGGGTCCATCTTAAGACCTTCCTCTAAGACAACAAATCCCAGGTATACCAACTCCTTTGCAAAACTACATTTCTTCAAATTAATCAACAACTTCTCCTCTCTCAGCTTCTCTAAAACTCTTCTGATATGCATCAAATTCTCATCCCAAGTCTTACTAAAAATTAGAATATCATCTAAATAAACAATAACAAAACTTCCCAAAAATTCTTTAGTACCTTGTTCATGAGCCACATGAATGTGCTTGGTGCATTGGTTAGCCCAAATGGCATGACTAACCACTCGTACAAACTTTCCTTTGTCTTGAAGGCTATCTTCCACTCATCTCCTTCTCTAATACGGATCAGGTGATACCCACTCTTCAGGTCAATCTTCATGAAGTAGGGCTCCACTCAAATAGTCCATTATGCCATCCATTCTAGGCAATAGAAATTTGTACTTGATCATGATCTTATTGATGGCTCGAGAGTCTGTACACATTCTCCATTCTCCATCTTTCTTTGGTGCTAGTACTGTAGGTACCGCACATGGACTTAGGCTCTCCCTTATTAGTCCATTCCTTAATAGCTCTTGAACTTGTTTGTTCAACTCTTCACTCTCTGCAGGATTCATTCTGTGGGCTGCCTTATTTGGTAAACTAGCTCCTAGTATCAAATCCATTTGGTGACTTATCTTCCTCACTGGTGGTAAACCTTCTAGTACATTATCAGAGATAATATCCTGAAATTCTTCCAACATATCTGAGACTTCTACTGGTACATCTTCTCATTTCTCTTAACTAATCTTAGGAATCAATGCAAAGCAATGATACTCATGCTCCATACCCTCCAAAAATTTTCTACCATCTACCAAGTAAATTCTGGTAGTACTACATACCTTTTCTTCCATCTCCTTCAAGGGCTTCAACTTATGAAGAACTCCATCCTTTGTTAAGGAGTATGTGTTTGCAAGACCATCATGGACAGTGCTCCTATCATACTATCATGGCCTCCCCAATAGCATATGACATGCATCCATTGGTATGATATCAGACATCACCTCATCATGGTAGTCTCCAATCTTGAACTTCACTAAACACTGCTCATTGACGAAAGCTCTATGGTCCTTCTGCAACCATGCAATCCAATATGGCTGTGGATGCTTTGTTCTTGTCAATTTCAACTTGTCAACCATCTCCTCTAAAACAAGATTATTAGTGCTCCCACTATCAATAATAATATCACAACACTTACCTTCACATTTGCACCTTGTGTGGAATAAACTCTTCCTCTGATTGGGTTCTTTTTCCTCATTCAATAAAGTTCTTCTGACAACTAGGGTTTCTCCCCTTTCAGCATCTTCAGAATGCTTAGACTACGCATATTCATCTACATGTGTAACTCTTGCATTACTTTCAGGTCTTCTATTTGTCCTTCCTTGATGTTGCAGACACTCGTATGCTCGATGCCCTTCTTCTCCACATTGGAAATAGGTTCCTCTGAAACCTCCTCTTCCAGGTCCTTGCCTAGGTTTGCCTCTTCCTCTTCCTCTTTGCTCACCATTGTTCTGATCACGAGGGCAGTAGGCATTATCCCCTCTCTAATTTCAACTACTGCTAGCCTCTTCATTTTTCTTTTGATCTTCATTACAACATCCATAGGGTCTTCCACTAGTCCTTTTTCCCTGACCTCTTCCCCTTTGCTTGCTATTGAATCTTTTATTCAACTTCTCTTCCACCTTCAGGGAAAACCGGTACGCATCTTCTATGGTGGTCATTCTGACTAGGCTCGGCTCCTCTTGAATACTTGGACTTAACCCATTAATATAACAGGCTACCTTCTCCTTGTTGGGCTCTACATGGCATGTTCTAATAGTAATCTTATAAAACTCTTCTATATACTCCTTGACAGAATGTTTACCTTGCTTCAATCCTTACAGCTTCTTTAGCAACTCCATCTCATAGTCCACAAAAATGAATTGCTTCTTCAGTTTCTCCACCATCCAATCCCATCTAGTGATCTTTTCTTTTCCTCTTCTATTCTTCTCTAATTGGACCTTCTTCCACCAAATACTGACATGGCCCTTCAACTTTATTTTTGCAAACTTAACCCAATTTGGGTCCTCCACATCTTCATACTCAAAATACTCCTCCATGTCATTGATCCAATCAATAAATTGTTTCCGATTCAAATCTCCAGAATATGTAGAAACTTCAATCCTTGGCCTCTTTCTGATCTTTGAAATGGCCCTCAATAACCTAACTTCTGTAGGAACTCTCGCAGCTTCTTGTTCTTCCTCAGATAGCTCTTCTTCAGCTTCATCTTTGCTTTCTTCTCTTGTTCTTGGCTCAAACCCTTTTTGTAGCTCCTCCTACAATGCATTGATTTGCCTTTGCAAGGCTCTAAAACCCTCTTCCGTCAAAGCATTCCTCCCAATACAATTTGTTCGTGGAGGCATCTCAATCTCTGCAGTAAACCCACAACCTCAGGTCCTGGTACAAACTACCTCATGGTCAACGATCTGTCTACACACTCAAGAACCCTTGCTCTGATACCACTTGATGAAGGGGCTAAATCACAAAACACACAACAACAAAAATTGCACACAAAAAATAGAACTTTCTTTTATTGATTTGGACAACTCATTACATTACAGAAGCTCAATTACAATAAGAGGAATCGATCCTCCATAGGCTGCAACACACTACAACTACACATCACTAGGCTCTAGAATCTTCTACCTTCTGTAATCCCAAATCAGGTAGGGTTTCTATTTTCCCACCTTTTCTTGACTCTACACTTTCCCCCTTAACTCTACTATTGCCCAGGGTTCCCAAAATAGTCATAAATAGCACTTTGTGTTGGCCTTCAGCTAAATTTTAAAATTTGCAACTCCCTCCAAAAGTAGGTCAACTTCTGGGAAGCATAACTTTTGATCCAGGTGTCTGATTGATGAACTTTTTTAAGTAACAAAAAGCTTGTGATGTGAACTATCATGTTGAAAATTTGTAAATAGATTTTTGTCAACTTTTTGGGATGTTATGGGATGTTTTAGTGCCTCATATCTCATTTCAAAAAATTTTAGGGGCTTTTTGGAAAACAAAAACTTAAATATCTTTCAGCTCACAAATGATCTTTGCCTAATTCCTTTGCCAAAGGTCTTATATTTCCATTATGAAGCTTTCTATAAGTTTTCGCTTCAATCCATGCCCAAATGGAAACTTTCCTAAAATGGCAGGCAAACTTTCCAAAACTGGCAGTTTGCTATTTTTAGCAATTTTGGAAAAGCTGAAAGTCCTACATCATTCTTTAAGAGAGTATGGAACTAGAAATACTAATTATGGAAAGAAATGAAAACAACTGTAATGATTTAGAAGAAACATCTTTTTGGGTGATGCAAGATTGCCCTTACACCACTGGATGCTCTTGCATCAACATCTCTCTCCATACACTCTTCCTCCACTCCTTCCAACTCCTAATATTCCTATCCTTCAATCTCCTAATCCCTTCATCCATTAGTACACTCATCCCTCCATCCACACATCCTGCACCCTTATATCTCCTATCATTCCTAATCATGGCCAATGAATGCACACATTGACTACATATGAAGCTATCGCCAACCCAATGAGATTCAAAAATAAAAATTTGGATGTTCCCACACATATAGAAACATATCTATGAAAGACTCAAGAATATCATGTCGTAGGGCCTCAATAGACCAAATCAGAGCCAAATCCATCTCAAAAGCTCCAAACGCCCACACTGCTAAAGTAAAAAATAAAAATGGTGTGGGTTCCCAAGAAACAAGCAGTTAATCCAAATGAAGTATCCATATCTCAATCCATCTCCAAATCTGAAAAATCTCATTCCCCATTAAAAATCATGTAAATCCTAAGTCCATTTGGGTCTCTAAATCCCTAAATCTATGATTCCTAAATCTCCTATCCCAATTCCCATTACTCCCCACTCCCCATCAAAGTCAAAGGCTTAAAAATCTATCAAGATGTGTGCAACCATTGGTCTTGGTTTCCCACAACTCCATGACATCTCCACATACCTCCATCCCCCATCTTATATCCCTTATTCGACATATTTCCCCCATCATACCCCTATGGTCCATGCTTTTTTTCCACCACCTGTTTATCCATCCATCTTCATCCATCATCCACATCATAACCCACCATCCATTCCATTTCCATATTCGCACATATACCAACATCCATGCACATAATGCTACTTGATATAGTCCATGTGCAACACGCATCCAAACTAGGAACATACTACTTTGATATTGGAAACAGACGCTCGAGTCCTTATCCTCCATCCTATCCAAATAGTAAAAAAAAAATTGAAGGAAAAATAAATAGTAAAGAAAAATCATTCATCCACTGGTGAAAACTTGGCAAACAGATGCCTTGGATAAGTAGCATGATGAAAACCTAGCAAAAAGACATAATGTGTAGATCAATTGTCTATGTACCTTACACTTGGGGTCATGTTGTCTCATCTCATCCTATCATTTCCCATAATATCTTCCTTATCCATTATATCTGTATAACTATCCCATTGATCCACTTCATCCTCCTTTCCTCCTTTTGATCTTGATAAAGATAGGGGCAAAATGCTGAATCAAACTTTGGACAACTCTTGATGTATAGATAATCCTTTTCGACCCATTGTATCACTCCTATCATTGCAAGCATTGTCATGCCAACATCCTGAGTCTAATACCTAGAATAGGGCATGTTATTCCTATGTGACATAGTCCTTGGAGATCATATCTTTCATTCTTCTATCCATGTATCATTTATGTATTTCCCATCTATTATCCACTATAGCCCATCCTTCTACTTATCCATCCATTTTACACTTCCCATCTATTATCCACTATCACCCATCCTTCTACTTATCCATCCATTTTACACTTCCCATCTATTATCCATTATCACTTATCCTTCTACCTATTCATCCATTTTACACTTCCTATCCCTATTATCCACTATCTCCCATCCTTCTACCTATCCATCCATTTTACACTTCCTATCCTTCCATTAGCCACTATCACCCATCTGTCTACCTATCTATGATGTTTGCTTGTCATTGGTATCTTGCACTAAGGCTATCCAACTGTAATCCAATGTCACCAAAAATCCAAAAAATCAAAACATCCAACAAAATCTAAAAAAAAATCAAAATATTCCAAAAAATCCAAAAAAATCAAAATATTCCAAAAATCCAAAAAAATCAAAACATCCAACAAAATCCAAAAAAACATCAAAACATTCCAAAAAATCCAAAAAAACCCAAAAAATAAAAATATTCCAAAAATCCAAAACATCAAAACATTCCAAACAAATCCAAAAAAATCATAACTTTCCAAACAAATCCAAAACAATCATAATATTCCACAAAAAAATCAAAAATCAAAACATTCCAAAAAATCCAAAAAAATTTACAACATTCGGCAACCTAAGAAATAAATCCAAATGCAAGTTATCTTTAATCCTTACCAATCCAGATGAATAATCTAGCCAATAATCCAAAAGTGTACTTTGGTTTTGTTCCAACCTTGCTATCAAACCTATCAACCGATCATTTATCCAATAATCATATAAGGATATATCATTCCCGCATCCTTGTGTTGTTCTAGGGATATATCATTCCCCACAATGACAACATTATCCTCATTCAACCCAATCAATCCTTGATCAATTAATCCTTGGTTTTCAGCTTGGCAGGGGCAATAACCTTGTTTGTTTTTGAATCATTTGTGCATGCTTCCTTGCTTATGCGTGTTATCCAGGGGCTTTATTTGGAATTTGTCCTAGCATTGTTTATCAACATTATCATTTTATCTTGCATCTTTTGCCTTGCATCATTTATCTTGCATCTTTTGTCTTGCATCTACATCGGTCCTTGTAACCTACCTACCACAATGGTATCATGATCTTCCATATCATGGTGCTATACGGTATAGAGTTGCTTGTGTCCTTTATCTTCTTGTGTGTTTGTCTTATGCATTGGATACATTGTCACCTTGGTCTTCTATACCCTAGTGCATAATATCCATTGCTATATCAAAATAAGGATTACTCTTTACATTTTATAAAGCATAACCAAAGCAACATCATCCCATCCTTCTCACCCATACATGCTCATAAATACCTATCTAGCTTTCACAGTTTGATCAATTCTTCTATTCTTCTAGATCTTATGTGGATACTTCTTCCATCTTTCATCTCACCTTTTCATCTTCATCTACATCTCTCTACCTACTAACAATTTCATTTTGAGACCACACTTGTGTTCTTTGAACCCAACTATCCTCTTGAGGGGGCATCATCATTATTCATCTTATTCATTGACTTATCATTATCTTTCCTTGTCACCCTTGCTTCGAGTGACTGGGGCATCACCATCTCTAATCCAATCATTTCTTCCAACCATATTCTTATTTCTACCAATTCAAACACTATGTTTTATACTTTCTTTGAAAAGTTGTTACTTCACAATATCATCTCAAAGAGGGGCAAACTGTAGACACCTAAAAATGACCATTGCATTATCATCTTGTTGTACACATCATTCTTCTCTCATCAATTCTTCTAATTTCACCTTAATTCAACATTCATTAAATGATTCTTAATTGTTTAATTAATTTCATCATTTCACCACTTTATTCTTCTATTTCCCATTAATTAAATAAACCATCTATTTAATTAATTCAACATCTTAGTCCTCTTATCCACACAATTAAATAATTTTAATTATTTAATTGGCTAATTATTCCTCCAAAATTAAATAAATTATTCTAATTTATTTAAGTTGACTTTTATTATCTCCTAATAAATAAAATCATTATTTTATTTATTTTCCTCCATCATGCACAACAAATTAAATAAATTTATTTATTTAATTCCCAATTACCTTCTCATCTTCCAAATTTATCTTTTTCTTCTAAATATCTTCCATGCACATAAATTAAATAATTTATTATTTAATTTTATCTACTGCATGTCAAAAAGAAAATCATGCATTGAGTTTAATTGGCTTTAAATCTTTGTTTTTCTCAATCAATTCATTAAATAGAAAAAAAAAACATTCTATTTTTATGAAAATTAATCCTATCTTTAGCCAAGAAAGAAATCAACTCTTTAAATCATCTTTTTGCATGTACACTTGTCATGTGCACATTCACTCATGTCTCCTCAATTTATCTCGTCCATTGATTTCTTCTAATTTCCTCCACCATCAATCGATCTCTTTTGAAAGATATAAATACACCCATTCACCTCTTTACAAACCCTTCACAAACTTTGACCAATAGGCATCCATATCTCTAGTGCTTTGAGCATTCATTGAAGCAATATCGCATCCATTGAGCTATCATCCATCCATCTTGCAAGCATGGTTATGCTTTTAGTATTTTGAGAAATCCACATAAAAACACACCAAGGAATACATACAATGATATGTGATAATATTCTTTGTTATTTGCATTGGTTTATGGTTATTGTCATTTGATTATTCCTTGAAGGTATTGAGGATTGGGTTTGATTTAGTTATGCTTGATCTTTACAATCCAATTTTCCCTATACACATATTGTATTCTGTCTTCAAGCACTCATTGGAACAAGACCTACTTCTTTGTGGGGGGATCTATCATCTCATTCTATCTCTCCTATCAGGGGGTAATTGATTGTATATTGGTGATAGAATTATTCCTTGAGGGGTCATGTTGATTCCTCCTTCCATCACTTCTTTCACTTTTATGTTTGCTCTCTTTTGGGAAGAAGTTTTGTCCCACTGGATTTTCTCCTTTACTTTGTTTGTGAGAGATTGTTTGTATATGGGTACGTAACATTGCCTTGTATCTGAGACCCATTTTTATCTTTGCATTTGTCTACTTCTACCTAAGTTGCACTTAAGGGGGTGTTAGTGTGAACGAGGGTATTTTCCTATCCGGTTTCCCCTTTGTAGTGTGAATAAGGTACTTTATCTAACTAGTTCCTAGTTAGGACCTATTCACACATGTTCACTAATTAAATTTACTTAGGTAGTTAGGACATTTAATAATTGTGTCGTCTAGAAGACATCTTATCCACTAGTTGTCATTTAATATTTGTGTCTCATGTCATAGGATTAGAACACTTGTGTCATGATCACAATATGTCCTACCTCTCATCCTTGCCTATATAAGAAAGGCGTCTCATTGTACATTTCATCATGTATTAGAGATATAGTTCTCTTTTGATGATATTTTGGCATTTGAGCATTTACATCAATCTCTTAGTCTCACTATTATGTTGTTTTCAATTCTTTTGCATTTATAACTTATTGATTCTAACTCTTTCGTTTGATTTTGGGTTTTAATCTATTTTCTCATATTCTAACATGGACCATGTATTTTGATGGTACTTGTTCCAAAAATGGAAATGACGTCAGTTTTATTCTAATTTCTCCTCAAGGTGAGTTTAATCAATTTTATTTTTAGCTATCATTTGATGCCACAAATAATACAAGGTTTGAAGCCCTTTATCTAGGTCTTGAGAAAGTGTGTGAAATGAACATAAAGATATTAGATGTTTTTAGTGAATTAGAGATGATTGTAAGAAAAGTCAAAAATATTTATAAAAATGTTATGTAGAAAAAGGGAGAAGATGAGATTGGTTTGATGTATAGTTTATATCCTCCTTTCACTACACACATTCAAGGACAGTTAATTGAGTTGAATCTCAAATTTTGCAAGAGGATTCACCTACAGGTTGGTTATCACTTGTAATGATAGGGAAATTTGGAAATTAATGATTACTATGTTAATTTAAGCCCAATTATGCTCAAAACCCTACTTATTGCAAAATTGTAAACAAACAGAGGAATTCCAACAAATGCTTGCGCACAGAGATACTAGATGAAAAATAGATTCATACTAGATTTCAAAGTTCAAGATTCAGAAATGTTGAGGACAGATGGACTCCCACCGAAGTCTAATGTAGTATTTTTATCGAGGGTTTCCAGACCTTTTCTGATGCAAATTATCACTATTCCATTAACTTCCAGCTCTACAAACTTGGAGGACACAGGGACTAGCACCCTTGTCCCGATTCTGCTATTTTCCACTCTTTCCTTTAGATCTGGGATTCTTATGCTCTGAAATACTCCTTTGCAGCTCCACTCCATAGGATATGACACCTATCACCTATAATCACATGAGAGGGGTTGGGGGGTTGTGGTGTTTAGGAACTTGCCTCAATCAAACCCTGAAATGGCATTTAAGCCTTCTAACACCGTTGTTAGATAGAGAGTGTGTATCCTTGTAGGACAAAGGAAATAAAAATTGATAAATGATTATTTAAAGCATAAATAGATATCACCTTGAAGGTGTAGCTCTCACATAGATGAAGATCTTTCATGCCATGAGAAGATGAAGTCAAATCTATGATAACAAACAACACAAGTTTGCTCTGTAACACAATAAGAGCCTTAAATATCTTTAGCATAAGATCATAAGTTTGCATAACCATCTAGTTGTAAAATTAAGTCATTAATCTACTTAAATATGAATTCCCTCCAAACATTCATAATTCAAATTGAATAGGCCAACAAAGGGAGACCTTTTAACGGTCACTTTGTGGTCATTTAAAATTTGGGCCCCGATAAAATAGGGCAAGACAAGGGTGCAAGTGCCCTTGTTTAGGCACCTATTTTAGGGCTAGATTAAGCTCCAGAGTGTCCCCTATGTCCCATTTGACATGGGTTTCAAGAAATTTTTCTCTAGGATCCATTTTAAACTTACATGATTAAACTAAAGAGACCTAGGAGCTAAACTTAGGAGGTAAAAGTCCTAAGGGGACATTTTATGACATAACATTTAGCCCCCACTTTAATGCATGTATTATCTTACAACCCATACATGTATTAAAGTACGGTCAAAAACACATCAAACATGACAGGCACTTGGAGCTAATGCATACACAAAGATTGAGGAACCATTTCTAGCCCCCAGTCTCAAGTAAGCATTAGGGAAAGCACATTATAGGCACATTAAACATAGAGAAGATAGTAACAGGAACACAAAACATATAGAAGACAATATTGAAGACACACAAAACATGATGAATACACTGGTCTAACATTTTCATAATATATTCAGGTAACAACTTCATATACATATGCATGTAAATAAAAGTTACAACACAAAACACCAAAGGGGAAAACACACCAAACAAACCTCGAGTGTAGGTGGAGCCCGTTGCTACACACACAAGAGGGGAAAACATGTCATACAAAGCCCAAGTGGGGGTTAACTGCATAAGGGGGAAAACACACGGAAGACACACGGAATACATGAGCATCGTATAGCATACCAAAGACATACTATACGTCTTAAACATAGAAAAAAGGTGATGAAAGGAGCTTATTGCTAAGTCCCACCATCTCAAACATGCTACAGGCATACCTAATGATTGGGCTTATGCCACAACAACTTCCAAAGACATGCTTAAGGGAGGATAGTCTCAGATCCAACCCCCCTACTTGGAGGACTTTTGAAATAAAAAGGATGTGCACTAGCTCAAGAGATACACCATCCCTGTCTCTGTAGAGGGATTTTGAATAAAAGGATATTCATGATATCCCACCTCCGTAGATGGATTTTTAATTGCAATATAGAATAAAGATGTGCACATGCACTAGAGATACAACATCCTGCCTCCGTAGAGGGCTTACAAACACACTTCATTAGTACCAAAATCATTAGACAACTTACGTTATATGCCCCTACCTTAAGGTGGTTGATACTGTGTACTAATATCAAGCACATTAAGGTAGAGAGAAAACATACAAGAGAACAAGAATCCTCACAAAGCCCATGTGTCCAATGGTGACATGTGCTTCACGATTGACGAATGTTCCCACAAACACATCTTAACATGAAATCTATGCATGAAAAGAAAGAAGCCAAGGCTACACAAATGGGTTTAAATCTGAGTATAGCCATTGGGATTATACTATAGGCATCTCAAAACCAAGTGTAACAACAAGGTGAGACACCAAAACAATCAAAGTGTACGGAGTAGATGTATTATGATTTGTTAGCAAGATAAGATGACATCAAATATCACATGGAGTGATTCTACTAGCCAAGTGTTGGATATATAAATAAACCCCATCTTCATATATGGACTAGGTCCATTTTTTCTTTGCTTGCTGAAGGGACACATAGTCCGTATCAGAATTTATTTGTTTTTCATCATCTGCCAACTAGGTAGAATCACTAGAAGAAGGTAAATAATAAAAATGAGAGAGGAGAACAAGTGCCTTAGGGTTGTCACATAGGAGGATGCCCCCTAGGTCATCAACCACAATGCTATGCTACTAAGGCATGACACACAATAATAAAATAGAGGAGAGGAACAATAGAAGATTGATGATACAAATAGAAAAATGGTCACAACAGAGGTGGTCTCTGGGTATTCTTGACCTTACAAGAGTATCAAGGGTCATCCTAGGAGGCCTGAACAACACATAACACACTACAGGGGAATAGAGTACAATTCTAACAACATATATATCTAGGAGGAGGCCACCTTTGAGAGCAACTAGAATAGTTGCTACAATGAGTGTGGCTAAAGGGGAGAGAAATACTTACCTAATTCAAAGGGATATTTCTTGGCAGACAATTCTTGTCTATCAACTCAGGATATCTCACATGTTGTTTCATTCTTGTTGATAATGTATTAACATTGAGTTTAGGATGACAAGTGTCTTTGATGGGATTCAAAGAACAATATCCAATACCAGATGTGTAGTTAATTCTAGCAACTTGTAAAGGTACTATGATTCCTTGTTGATTTACACCACAACCATTACCTACATAGTCGCAGTTGTTATAGAGGATTTTAAATCCTTGACCATAGAGGGATGTCATTTCTTTAGAAGATGGTGAAGCTTCATAGGTCTCATAATTTATGGTATAAGTAAGGGTGTTGTCTTTATTTTCTACCAAGGAGGCTTTAGGTTCTTAGGTGTTCCCAAAGATTGTTTTGATGAGATCGATGCGACTTTTGATGTGTCAGAGTTATTAAGTTTATATTCCCCTGTATAGGAAGGAGTAAAATCTAATGAACCCAAATCATCACAAAAAGTGCATTTAATGGATTAGAATCTTGCACAACATTATATGTGGCAAGAGGTATTGATGAATTAACTTGTAAGTTGTTTAGAATCCTGTGATTGGTTACTTATTTTTTCTTTTCAATATGTAAACATCTATTCAGTTCGCGATCAGCTTCCATGATGTAGAGTTTGTTTTGATAAATAAACTTTATTGATCGATTAAGGGTAGACAAAATTACCCCCATGGCATGAATCCACTATCTACCGAGAATCATATTATATGAGAGCAAACTAGGCATGACATGAAAAAGGGTAGATAATGTCACAGGACCAACTTTTATAGGTAGGGTTATAGTACCTACAAATTGGCTACCTTTATTATCAAATCCATGAATGTTAGTCTTATCCAGTTTGATTAAAGATGTGTCAATCTTGATTTTGTGAATAGGTCAATGCCACAAACATTAAGAGTTGATCCATTGTTAATCATAACTCTTTTATCAAATTTTTATTTACTGTGATAAAGATCATAAAATGATCATATTGGTTTTGAACTTCGGCTTACAGTAATTCATGTGGTTGCAATAGAATAGCTATTTTTGTCGCATGCATACAATCTAACAAAGCTACTAGATCGTTAGGCTTAATAGCAGGTGGTACAATCACCTTTTGTAAAGCTTCTTGGAGCATTATGCAGTATGTAGGTGATGTTTGTATTAAATCCCAAAGAGAGATCTTAGCCGAAGTGGCATGAAGCTATTCGACAAGATCATATTCTTGACTACTTTTATGAGTAAGATGAGGTGGTGGAGGGAGCATAGGTTGAGAACATGGAAGAGAGATCGGCACATGAGGTGCTTGCTTACTTTGCTTTCTATTATGGGTGTTGTATGTGTGAGCAATCACATTATGATGTGGTTGTTGTGACACATTTTGAACACCTTGATTTCTTTGAGTGATTTGTCTTGCATAGTTTAGAATGTAATCTAGGGGTCAAGGTTGATTTTTGATCTCCTTGAACCATAATCACCAGTTTTAAGCAAGAAGGTACATTAGGTGCCCCCTACACAACCATATTAGGAATATTTCTACACTTATCTAACCCCTTGGTGGGTGGAATAAGTCTATTAGTGAAGATTGAATTAACATTATTGTCCTCTTGATTATGCTCAACATCTATCCCTAAAGGATTTAATGTGATAGACCTTTTCTCATCCACTAATGCTGCATCTTAGCCAAGGAGAGCATTGGAATGAAAGAAAGGTGAGGTGTTATTAAGAAGTTTAGCAGTGATTGTATCATTAGTGATGCCTAAGGGACTTAAAGGAGGAATAGGATAACATATGGAATCATCATCATCATCATATGTTTTAGATATTAGTTCCAAAGCATTAAGAGAACTTTCACACTCATCCTTCTCAATGTGTTTCGTTAGATCTTCTACTACTGAAGGGTATGTATTCATGAGAGATGTGAACTTGTTAAAATCAGATACATAGTCTAGGATTTCAAATGAAGAGCATTTAAATATATCCTTGTGATACATAGGTTGTATGTAAGTGAGAATATGAGGATTCATATTAAGAAATTTGTAGAAACTCTCAAAGTTTTTGATATATGCATATAAAGATACCAAAGAGAAATGACATGAGGATGTCATAATGAAATGTCTTGAAACATCAATGTCCAATAAGATCTAGTAATACAAGACATGCAAAGTTCTATGATACTTAACACACCCTAGATGTGTGACTGTTTCACTCCTAAGCACTTGTTTAAGGGAAAGGGTTAAAAAGACACACAAAGCCCACAAAAAACACCATGGATAAGAGGAAAGAGTATAACACAACAAGGCCCAATTGATGATTTTATGTATTTAGATTGAATGCAATAAAATAATACCAATTTATGTTTGTTTATGCACCTACAATGTTCACTTTGTTTTCACTTTTTCTAATGCATATGCCTAAACTATGTAGTGTAGTAATGAAATTGATGAGGGGAAGCAAACTAAAACCTTATTCTCAGTCCAATGATGCAGCCAAATCTTTCACAACACACCTATCATGCAAATACAGATGAAGGATGAGTCAAAATATAGTGAAAATGCAAGGATTGTAAACCCTAATTATGAAATTAAGGCATGAAAATATGCAAAATGATGTATGAATAAAGTATAATAATATTTATAATGTCAAATAGCTCATATCAGATCTGAAAATGATGTCAAAATCCTACAATGCTCAATGCAAGTGCAATTTTAAGGAGAAATGAGTGAATACGCTAGTTTTTGTTGAAATTGATTGTGTAAATGCAAAATTTGAGATGTAAATGCAAAGACACACAATAATGAGACACTATGATCAAAAATAATATTTTAATGAGTGCCAAAAATGATAGTAAAATCTGAAACACGATTTTAACTACAAATCCTAGGTTTTGAAATCACTAGGTTATGAGAAAAATCCAAAATTTCAAGCAAACCCTAGCAATTTTAGTGTGAAAATGCAATGTAAAGGATAATAGGATGATAAATTTCTGTAAATTATATCAGATTTGATGTAAAAATCAGAGATTATATGAAATTCAATGAAATTGATGCAAACTATTGCCTAATGCAAGCCTAGCATGCCAAATTTTTTTCAATTTTTTGCAAGATTTATGAATGTAAAATGAAGTAAATGATATGTATGAATGCAAATCTGGGGTACAACATTTAGAAAGGTGCAAAATTCAATTAAAATTTAGGTTCACCAAAATGTTATATAGAAAAAGGGGGAAGATGAGATTGGTTTGATGTATAGTTTAGATCCTCCTTTCACTACACACATTCAAGGATGGTTAACTGAGTTGAATCTCAACTTTTGCAAGAGGATTCACCTATAGGTTGGTTGTCACTTGTAATGATAGGAAAATTTGGAAATTAATGATTATTGTGTTAATTTAAGCCCAATTATACTCAAAACCCTAATTATTGTAAAATCATAAATAAACAAATGAATTCCAACAAATGCTTGCACAAAAAGATACTAGATGAAGATTAGATTCATACCAGATTTCAAAGTTTGAGATTCAAAAATGTTGAGGATGGAGGGACTCACACCAAAGTCCAATGTAGTATTTTTATCAAGGGTTTCTAGACCTTTTCTGATGTTGATTACCATTGTTTCGTTAATTTTTGGCTCTGCAAATTTGGAGGACACAGGGACTAGTGCCCTTGTCTTGATTATGCTCTTTTCCACTCTTTCCTTCAGATCTAGGATTCTTACACTCTACAATAGTCCTTTGTAACTTCACTCCATAGAATATGACACCTATCACCTGCATTCACAAGAGAGGGGTTGGGGGTTGTGGTGTTTAGGAGCTTGCCTCGGTCAAGCCCTGGAATGACATTCAAGCCTTCCAACACCATTGTTAGATAGAGAGTGCGTATCCTTGTAGGACAGAGGAAAAAACAAATTGATAAATGATTAATTGAAGCATAAATAAATATCACCTTGGAGGTGTATTTCTCACATAGATGAAGATCTTTCATGCCATGAGAAGGTGAAGCCAAATCTATGATAACAAACAACACAAGTATGCTCTATAACACAATAAAAGCCTTGAATATCTTTAGCATAAGATCACAAGTTCACATTATCCATCTAGTTGTAAAATTAAGTCATTACTCTACTTAAATACATATGCATTCCTGCTAAACATTCGTAATTTAAATTGAATAGGTCAACAAAGGGAGACCTTTTAACGGTCACTTTGTGGTCATTTAAAATTTGGGCCTCGACAAAATAGGGCAGGAAAAGGGAATGAGTGCCCTTGTCTAGGAACCTATTTTAGGGTTGGATTAAGCTCCAGAGTGTCCCCTATGTCCCATTTGACATGGGTTTCAGGGCATTTTTCTCCGAGATCCATTTTAAACTTGCATGATTAAACTAAAGGGACCTAGGAGCTAAAATTAGGAGATAAAAGTCCTAAGGGGACATTTTATGACATAGAAAAAACAAATTAGACCATGATGCATTAGACATATTAAAAAAATTTCATCCTTTGTTGAGAGTTTAGATGCCTTCAATATTTTCCATGTGCTTTGAGAGTTTAATTCTAAAGATGATAATCTTTCTATTTTCACATCTAACCCTCTGATGTCCAATTTTAAGCCCAATGATTTCACTTTATCCAAAATTTTAAGACCCAAGGTTCCTAACTTAGAAAAATGGCCTATTTTTTAGTGTAATTAATATAACAACTATTTTCTACAAAACACTTATTTAGTTCAAATGATTATATGCTGAACTATGGAGATTATTTGCAATTATCTAGAAATAAGTTGCTTGCGGGTTTGGTTAGTCTTGTGTCAATATTTTCACCTAATGATCAACCCCAAATTTCTAGAACTAAAGAATTTTCTAGGTGAGTAGTTGGAGAAACCATTCCCATAAATTTGGATACTAATGAAGATCTAAATACATTTATTTGGGTCTTATCTACACTGAGAAATAAAAGATTGCATTCACTAAGTTTTCCAAATAATTCACTAATGTGTTTACTTGGTCTTATATAGATATATAAGGTTAGATCCTTGAATAATATGGCATGATATTATCATAAAGCCTAGTATCAAACCTATAAGACAAAAACCTCAAAGAGTGAGCACCTTGTTGGAAGACACCATCAAGAAGGAGCTCAATAAAATGCTTGAAGGTAGTGTCATTTTTCCTATAATATATTCAAAGTGGGTAGCTAACTTAGTGCTAGTAAAAAGAATGGTGATATCCATTTATGTGTTTATTTTCATGATTTGAATAAAGCTAGCATGAAAGATAATTTTATATTGCCTAACATTGATTATATTTTATAACAAGTTTCCAATTTAGAAATGATGTCTTTATTAGATAAATTTTCTAGATACAATCAAATATTTTCAATCCTAAAGACAAGGATAAAACCAATTTCTCTACACAGAGAGGCACTTTTCTTTCAATTAGATGCATTTCAATCTCATCAGTGTTGGTTTCACCTTTCAAAGAGCCACACATGTGGATTTTGATGACTTGGTGCCACCATTCATTCTAGGAAACTTTAGAAAAAGCACATTGATCATGTTTGTGAAATCCTAATCCGCTATAGAAAACATGGGGTTTCGCTTAATCCCAAGAGATTAGTGTTTGGAGTGACTAAGGATAAGTTATTGGGACACATCATATCAAAGGATGTTATCTCTATAAATCTTGAAAGAGTTATGGAAATTAGATAATTGCCTCTACTAAGGGATGAATCTAACTTGTGATCCTATTTTGGTAAAATCAACTTTGTGCACAAATTTATGGTTGGTTTCTCTAATAAAATAGTTCCTTTGTAGATTTTACTTAAAAAGAATGTTTTCCTTTGGGATTAGAATTTTGATGTTGCATTTGAAAAATTAAAAGAAACCATAGATAGTGCCCAAGTCTTAGCTAAGCCATATCTTAACAAATACTTCATTCTATACATCAACACCATTGATAAAGCCATAAGTGTCATGATAACTTAGAATTTTAACCAAGAAGAGAGACCCATCTATTACTTTAATCAAATTCTAAAGGATACTAAAAAAAACCCTATACTTGAAATTTTTTCATTGTGCTTAGTTTCAAAACTTGCCAAATATAAATATCTCTTAATGGGTATTAAAGTGATCATGTGCTCGAATTTGCCTATCTTAGCTCACCTCCTTAGGCATCCCATTATTGATTTAAGATTATTAAAATGGATCTTTAAGATTCAAGCATACAACTTCAAATATGAAACATGCAAAACTATTAAAGGTAAGGATCTCACTAAACATTTACCTAAAATTCTAAGTGATTGTGACAATTATGGCTTTATGGATCTCACTAATAGCCCACAAAAATAGCTCATGATTAAGACCTGCATCTATGACAATAAGATTGATTTCATCCTCCTCCAAGAAGTTAAAATGTCTAAAGAAAATTTTAGAAAAATAGCTAACAATATCTAGCCTATGGCAGATTTCATCATTAGCCCCTCGATTGGATCTTCTGGGGGGCTTGTTACCATGTGGAATAAGAACACAACTTCGGGAAGTTACTGCTCACACAGTAAGAATACTCTAGAAATTATCTATAAGATAAATAACAAAACCTGGAAGATGCTCAACATTTATGCTCCCAACACTAAAAGTGCCAAGAAGGAACTTTGGGATGGGTTGAGCTCCAAAATCAATGAAGATAGAGGAAATCTATGGATAGTTGGGGGAGACTTCAATACCCCTCAGAAAAATATGGGGGCAATATGGACTTTTCTGATAGCATGGTGGACCTCACTAACTTCCTGGGACAAACTGGGCTTATGGACCTGGAAGTCAACAATCAACAGTTTTCCTAGACTAATAGAAGATTGGGGGAACATTTGATCCAGGTTAAGTTAGAGTGTTGGTTTCTTCCAACTGGGACCTAATTTAGTATGCTAATTTGTCTGATCTTCCTCGTACCATATCCAACCACAATGCCCTTCTTCTGGATTGGATTGTGATATACAATAAGGGCCCCTTTCCCATTCAGGTATGAAATCATGTGGGCTTCCCACCCAGATTTTAAGAATTGCATTGATGATTGGTGGAAAGTCTAGATTCATGGATCTCCTATGTACAGGCTCACCCAAAAACTGATACATGTCAAAAACAAAGTCAAGGGATGGAACAAATTTTGCTTTGTTAATGTGATGAACACCAAGAAACATCTCTTAGATAGTCTCCTAGAGGTTCAAGAAAAAATGGCCAAGGGAGATGGGAATGAGAGCACGTATAAAACTAAGGAGGAGTTAGTCAAGAAACTGAAGGACATAACCAACAAGGAAGAAATCTTTTGGAAGCAGAAGTCTAGGGTCCAATGGCTGAAAGAAGGGGATAGGAACACAATCTTTTTTCATCAATTGGCCATGAAACACAGAAAGAGGAATAGTATCACCAAACTCCTAAATGAGCAGAATATAGAGGTGAAAGATGATGGGGATCTTGGTAGATTGGCCACTAATTACTTTAAAAACTTCTTGGCTGAGCAAAATAATAGAATTGATAGTGCTAAAGAAAACTTCCTTCTAGATTGTATATCTCCTATTCTTTGAGAGGAAAATAATGAAGGCCTACTGAAGCCTATTACAAATGAAGAAGTTAGGGCAGTGGTATTCTCAATGGGGGCTTTCAAAGTGCTTGGGTTGGATGGGTTCCCCCCAACTTTTTTCTAGGAATTCTAGTATATATGGGCTATGATGTTATGAACACTATTAAAGACTTCTTTAGGATGGGGAAGTTTCTCAAGCAGATTAATGCCATGTTCATTGTGTTGATCCCTAAGGAAACCAACACGAAAGTCATGGCTGACTTCCGCCCCATCAGTCTATGCAACACCATTTATAAAATCATTACTAAAATGCTAGTCCTTAGGATCCAACCACTTTTGGATAGCCTTATCTCTAATAGTTAGAAAGGATTTATCCTTGGGAGACAGATTCTAGATGCGGCTATCTCGACTCATGAGATCATTCACTCTATGGATAAAAACAATAGTTTGAGTATGGCCCTAAAACTAGACATATCAAAAGCTTACGATAGATGCTGTTGGGACTTCCTATTCAAGGTTCTCAAGAATTTAGGCTTCAATCATAGAATTCTCAAACTGATAAAGGAGTGTGTCACTACTGTCAAGTACTCGGTCTTGGTTAATGGTATGCCATGAGGGTTTTTTGAGGCTGGAAGGGGTTTAAGGTAGGGGGACCCACTGTCCCCATACTTATTCATTATGCTGGCTAAAGTCTTGGGTAGAAATATTCTGGTTCACCTAGACAGATGTTCCCTTTTTGGTGTTAAAGAAACATCCACCCTTGGACCATTAGCTGTCCAACAGTTCATGGACAATAACATGTTGTTTGGGGCAGCTTCTATTGTGGAGGCCAAGAGATAGAAAATTCTGTTCAACATGTATGTGGAGGTTTCAGGTCAAAGCATCAACTATGACAAGAGTAATGCGTTTTTCTTCAACACTAAAATAGATCTGCAAGCCAAGGTTAGAAACATCCTTTAATGCAATCAGGCAGCCCTCCTAGCCACCTACTTGTGTCTTCCTCTCACGGTCAAAGATGTGACCCAGACTTTTTGGAACATGGTTCTTGAGCATATTAATAAGAAAATGGAGGGCTAGAAAGGAAAACTCCTTAGCCAAGAAGGTAAGCATCAACTTCTGAAGGCCTCCCTACAAGGCATTCCTACCTACTTCCTCTTTATGTTTAAAATCCCCAGATATATGGTACAAAAATTAGAAAGGATCCAAAGAACCTTCCTTTGGACTGGAGTGGAGGAAAAGAAGAGGTTTTCACTAGTAGGATGGGATAAAGTCTGCTAGCCCAAGGCTAATGGGGGATTGGGGATTAGAAAAATCCAAAGTATGAACAAAGCCTTGCTAACTAAAATTGGTTAGATCTTCGTTCAAGAAGAGGACTAGGTTAGAATCATGAAAACCAAGTACCTATAGAGTGATTCCAATTCTAATATTCTATCTAGAGACTCCCTTCCCAAAGGCTCTATCATTTGGAACAAAATGACCAAAATCAGGAACTCTCTCTCATAAGGTATAAAATGGAATATGGGAAGAGGAGATAAAATTAGGTTCTAGGAGGATAAATGGCTGAGAGATGATCCCCTGGGGAAAGAAAGGAATTCTATGATGGAAAGAGCAGTGAGCTTTTTGGTACCAAGGTGAGCAACTATATTACTAGTCATCCCCATGGACAAAGAAGGTGGAAGAACTTAATTGACTATTGTATCAATCAGAACAAGTTATAGGATTATAAGTCTCTTCAGCAAGAGTTAGAAAGGTACAAAATTCCAGTTTTCCAAAGAGAAGATGAGATGTTGTGGGGTCAAGACCAAAAGGGTAAGTTCACCGTCAAGTCAGCTTACCATTTACTGACTAACGAGGGTCAGCCGAATCAGCTCTGGAAGAAAGTTTGGAACAACAAGTTATTACCCAAAGTCAACCTCTTTGGTGGGTTGTGGTACACAATAAAGTTCTCTCCATTGATAACCTTGATAAAAGGGGAATCCAATTGGTAAACATATGTGTGCTATGCTATAAAGAACAAGAGTCCATCCAACATTTTCTCCTTCATTGTGAGTTCTCTAAACACATGTGGGAGAAAACCCTGCAAAAGCTTAACCTGGAGTGGGTTTTATAGGAAAACTTGGAGGACTTTGCCCAAAGTTGGACCTCCTCTTTCACTCACCCTAGGATAAGAGAACTCTAGAGATAGATTCCTCTGCACCTAGGATGGAGTGTGTGGAAAGAAAGAAACAATCACATTTTCAGGGAAATTACTCATAATACTCATGAGGTTTTTTTATCCTTTTGCAAGGCGGTTGTGGAAAACACCTCTACCTATTCCCTACAAGTTGCTGAGTATCCCCCCTCTCTGATTGAAATTCAAATTGCCAAGAACTGGCACTTGAAGGAGGATATGAACAAGGTGGACACCTCTAAAAAGATGGCCAGACTTAATACCCAGTGGGAACCGCCCCCCAGAGGTTGGATCAAACTTAACTTTGATGGGGTGGAAAAAATTAATTCTCCTCTTGCTAGTGGAGGAGGAATCTTCAAAGACTATCTGGGCGTCCCCATTGCTGCTTATGCTAGGGGCATCAGTCAACAATCAAACAATATGGCTGAAGGCTTGGCACTTCTAAAAGGTCTAAAGATAGCCCACGCCTTGGGTATTGATAACATGCAAGTGGAAGGTGATTCTAAGTTAGTTATAGATGCAGCCATGGGAGAGAGGGAGGGGCAACCGGAGTTCTAGTATCTTCAGCTAGCTAGAGCATGGGTATAGGTTATTAGAGACCATGAAGGTTAAGTGCTAGCTAGATAATGATTGGACTCGTCTTTTCAAAAGTGGCTATGTTTATAACATGTTGAGATGACATCTTGAGCGTGCCTCTCACACGCCTAGCCATGTGAATTCCTAGCTTGACATCTCAAGAATGCTCAACATAAGATTTAATGATAATCTTATAAGATTCATGAATGATGATTTGAAAGGGATTAATTGTTCCCGCATGCATATTAATAGCAAGTACACCACCTTCGGTGTGGGAAAGGCTGGAGATATTATCACTATCATCCTAAATTCTAAAGTGTTATGTCATTAACAAGGAGATATTTGAGAATTACACTGCACTTGCCCTTTGCTGCATTGAAGTTGTTTTGTTAACTGACTGCATTGTCTACTTGTTGGAGTCTAGCATAATGGGTGGAGATAGGTTGCACACTGAACATGAGATGTGTGAGGAATTTAAAAATAATGAGACTCTATGGCACATCTGCCATGAGGGTGGTGTCACCTCTTACTTGGATTGCCTGCAAGGTTACGATGAGAATCTCTTAGCTTAGTTTTTGCAGTCTTATAATGGAAGAAAGGTTAAAGTTGGCAATGTGAGGTTTGAGATCTCCAGAGAAGTGATTGGGATGGCTACTGGGTTGCCTATAGGAGGTACAAAGCATCCTAGGAAAAGCAAGGTGTCAGATCCTGATGGCATGAAGCTTTTTCTCAACAAAGGGAAGGTGTTGAACAACTTGCAAGGGGGTTTTGATCGCTAGCTCTTACCTCCGCTATGGGAGGAGGTATGTTTCATGATTATGAAGTATTTTACCCTTTAGGAGAGGTTTAGAAGGATCTTTCATTACCATTTCACTTTGCTTAACCACTTTAGGCATAGTGAACATATCAGTTTTCCCTTCTATCTACTTTCTTCCTTGGAAACCTCCATTGTGGCAGCTAAAGAGCAGCATGCCCTTGACCCCAGTAAACTTGAGCTTGTGCTTCATCAAGGTTTAATCATGAGACTATATAAGTTCCACCTTGCTCTCTATCCTCCAAAAGCCCCCACTCCCATTAGGATTGAGCTACATGATCCTCCCTTGGTCAGAGAGGGCTCGGTCATCATAACTGAAGTTACTCCTGATTCCTATGCCAAGTCCTTAAAAATTGGCAAGAAAAAATCCTCGGTGTCCATTAGCCCTGAACCCACCACAGAAGATCTCAGCCCCACTTCTCCAATTACTACACCATCCAAAAGAAAAATCCTACATGGAAGCCCTTCCCTATGTAGTAAGAAGAAAAGGGGAACCCTAGAAGAAGGTTTTGACAGTGTTACTGAGATTAGGACCACTAAAGCTACCCTGGTGGTTGATGAAGTCAGCATCGATGAAGATAATGAGGATTCAGATAGTGCTGAGGATGAGGTTTACACCCCCACCAAAGGCAAGACTCTTATCCCTACTACTAGGAGGTCATCTAGACTTGCCACTAAATCGGCGTCAATGCCCAAGGGAAAAGCTACCATGTCTGAGAAGGATGATGTTGAGGAGATGAAGGAAGAGGACCAACAAGAAGAGAAGAATACTGAGGTTGTTGCAAATACATAGGAAGAAGAAGACTCCGAGGATGGAAATAGGAAGGGGTCAGATGAGCTTCAGGGTTGAGGTTTGGGGCCATTATCAAGTCTAACACTGTGGTGGAGGAGACTGAATAGATGGGTGGTGATGTGTCCATTAACAAAGGTAAAAAGATTAAGGTGCTAGAAGCTGGTAAAGAAGGCCCCCGTAATTTCTTGGATTTTAATGCATAGGATTCAGATACTGACAGCTCTGAGGAAAAGATAAAAGAGACTGGTAAGAAAAAGAAAGGTACCAAAAACAAAAAGGGCAAGGCTAAAGATTCACTGGAGGCTAGGATGATGCATCTAGAGTAGAAGTTTAATACCCTGGCCAAATTCTTGGCCAAAGTTATGCACAGGTCCGCCACAACTTTGTTGGCTCTTCAGAAGATGGTTCCCAAAGGTCAAGAGAAGACGGACAAAAAGATGAAGGAGTACAAGGACATGCTCTAGTTCCTAGTTGATGACTGGGACAAGAGGTTCGAGTAGCCTTTGGAGGCTTGGTGCTTCTCTACTGTTAGTCCGTGGTTGATCTGATGTTACTATGGTGTCTAATATCTTTACTCTTTTGCTTATTTACTAGTTCTATTGTCTTTATGTTTTGATGTATAAACTTTAATGGTTTGTTTTGAACTGTTCAAGTTTTGGTGAGCCTTTGTTGGCTATTTTGTTATGGGATCTATTGGAGTTTTTCCCAAACTAGATGCTTCCCAGTTATCCCTACAAGGTAGCCATCATTGATCAATAGGATTTCTGGACTAGGGGCCAACAGTACAGGAGATAGACTCTGTAAATATCTCCTCTTCTTCTTTAGGCTCTACAGAACCAAGGGGGGTATTCCCTATTCAACATCCATGTAATGTGTTTGTGAACTAGCTAGGATGCTGACACAAAGCAGATAAATTCTCTTTATGTAGACCAAAACTATGAAATAAGTGCAAAGGGGCTAGCTTTCGGCCTTATGCTTAGTTGTGAATCAAAGGATTTTGGTCCTAAAACTACTTCTAATGTCCTAATGGTTTGGATTTGAAGTTTGAATTTGTGTTCTGTATTTGGATGCAAAACTAGGAGCTCGGGTTGTAACCTCAATACCTGACCAGACTGGTGCCTATCCAGGGCTCGGAGTCAATAGACATATATATGTGTGTGTTTACCATAGACTTAAAACAATAATTAGATTTCAAAGGGGTTTTGTAGTGTCTACCTTACAGATACTACCCAAGATTAAGTATTCAGTTATCTCTGCTTACAAATATCCTCGTTGCTATATGTTCTTCCCAACACTTAACCTAAAAACATTTAATTTACTCCTTGAGCAGAAGTAAAAGATCAAGCATTCAATATAGCAAACCCATATCCTAAAATCTCAAACACCCCTTAGCTATTTAGATTCAGAAGAAGAACACATTCAACTTGGAGACAAATAATAGAATACATGCAATGAAGCATTACTCATTTAAATTAAGATGAAATTGATGAATTCTATGCATAAAACATTCGACATACAACTCATAAACTCACAAGGCACCCAAAATAGAGCCACCAGCCAAATTGTATCTTCTTACAGCACTAAAATTTTTCCAATTTTCAACAACCTAAAAATGAGTGACAAGGTTCACTTATAAAGAAAGAACCTGTACTCAGCCATTAATTACAAGGTTAACTCAAAACTTTGCCAGATACATAACATCATGAAAATGGTGCTAGGAATACTAAATACAGCCGGGAGACAAAGAGAGAAGGAGCAGGTGAAATGGGGATATGTGCCACCATTTGAAGATTTTCCACATGAATTTGGTAGTTGGCTGGTTAATCAGACCCATACCCCTCTGCTATTCTATCATTAATGGACAACCTACTCGCAACCTTGGAAACATAGCAGACTGCGTGCTCTATAAATTTTCCCGCTAAGAATGTCACTACAAATGCATAGGAGAAACCCTCCCTTTGAAATTTTAAAATAGATCCATCGATTCATTTCCTCATCACCAAGATCTACAACCTCAATTTGAGTGGACAAGCTAATCACCAGCCTTGAAAAGCCATCGACCAATAAGAATGTACCACATAGATGCATATTTGCCCCTTTGAATTTTTGTGGCATGGACATACATTCACTTTTTGCCCATTTTCTTTTAAATCCTTGTATATGCAATTGCATATACATACAACATAACTCAGATATGTGGTAGCCCACCATTGGACCTTCGTTGTTGTGCATTTACCTCTCCATCGGCCGTCAAAATGAATATGGACGAAGCTGCCGATAGGTGAAGTCTCACCAATAAGCCAATGTATCTTTTCCTTTTGCACCTACAGTTATACATGTGAGATTGCATATGCATACAATCACCTACATACAAGGTGGACCCCAAATCCTTATAGAATAGGTCATAATCACCATCAGGTCCGGGTCTTGCATCTTCCCCTTTGTATCATCGCTTTGTATATTACACATGCAACATGCAATATACAACCTCTGGATTTCAAACCTGTACAAAACAATTTTGAACTTCAATCAAGTCCAGGCAATGTATGTTCTCCTTGCATATCGGCATTGTATATCGCATATACAAATGCAATATACATACAAGGTGCAGACCCCATTGCATTTATGAATCGGATTGGAAGAACCCTTGAAATTTGGCTTGTATCTCCTCATTGTATATCGGCACATACAAGCACTTTACATACAAGCTACAGACCCCAAATTTTATCCGCTGCATTTGATTCTCCAGTCGGGTCCAGATTGCATGTTTTTCCTTTGTATATCAGCTTGTATGTGCAAACATACAATGTAGATATACAATTGGTGGGCCAGAGGCTTTGTATCTAACCTTGCATGTATCAGCCCATTAGAATAGTTGTTAGCTAAGCTACCGATGTGCTTGTCTGGCCGATGAACCCTTTCACTATAGCAAATGTAAGTCGGCCTCTTTGTACATTGGCCTTGTATGTTGCGTTTGCACATTGTGAATGTATATTTGAACATACAAACAAAATGTACATGCAATCCCAATATGCAAGAACATAATATTCCCAGGGAGGTATATATACAATAAAATTCACCGCTGCATAAAGTAATTTTGGACTTAGCATTTTTTCTCAAGCGCAACAGAAGAAGGTGGTAAAGCAATGCATAAGGGCCAGTCAATCTACGAGTGCAAAGGCATGAATATGTAGCTTAAGTGAAAGATGACTTGTAACAGGAGGTCAACAATGAAATAGAAAATACAAAGCAAGAACCCGAGGGAAAATTAAACCTAAGGCATTAAGAGTTTGAGGGAATAAAACATAAGCTTGCAGACCTGACTTAAAACCCTAACCCTAGGTGGGCACCACCATTGGCTCTTACTAGGGACATGCAGACACAAGGCTGTAGTGAGAACCAAACCACTCCGGGACAGACCAAACAAAATGTAAAACACAAAACAACACCGACTATACAAGGCATGTATAGACTATTTACACCTAATCTACAGTATGCACATAGGATATTCATTTATGAAAAGTAAGGTTTTAGGAATTGATCATGCACAGGCAATTCTAGTAGTTGACCATTTAAGGCCTGGACAAAGTAGGAATCTTCTCCATGAGTATTGCTGATTTGATATGGGTCCATCCACAAGGGCTCAAATTTACCATGCTTGCCCTTATCCTGGCTCTTTGCATTCCAAACAAGGACCAAATCATTTATCTGAAACTTCCTTTATGTAGCCCTTTTATCAAACAAATATTTCACCTTCTGTTGTTTCTTGATATTTGTCTTCTTTGCTTCTCTTCTAGTTTCATCTAATGCAACCAATTGATTTATCCTTTCATTCATTGAGTCCTCAATCTCTTCATCATTTTCTTTTATGAATCTATAAATTGGCAAGAGATTATTCACAGGTAACTTAGCTGCTGTGCCATATACTAGCTCAAAAGGTGACCTTCCAATTGCTTTCTTCACTATTATCCAGTCAGCCCATAGTGCCAACTTTAACTTTGAATCCCATGCCTTCTTGTTCTTGTCTACCATCCTTTTGATGATTTTCATAAGGCTTTTGTTACTTGATTCTACTTGACTGTTTCCTTGTGGATGATATGGTGATGCATATGACAAATCAATCCCATAGTTGTTGCAAAAATCAACAAACTCACCAGATCTGAAGCACATGGCATTGTCTGTGACCACTTTGACTGGCACTCCAAATCTAATAATAATGTGTTCCAAAATGAAATCCATCACCACCCTACTTGTAGCTTTCTTGGTTGGTATGGCTTCAACCCATTTAGTAAAATAGTCAGTAGCAACCAAAATCCAACTATGTCCTCCACTTGATTTTTTTAGAATTTCCCCTATAAAATCAATTCCCCATTACTGAAATGGAGCCTCCACAGTTATAGTTATGAGGGGTAATGTACCTTCATATTTAAGTTTTCCTAAGAACCTTTGGTAGGGATCACATTTTCTTACCATCTTTTGTGCATCTAAGAAAAGGGTGGGCCACCAATAGCCTGCTCTAAGAATTTTGTGAGTTGTTGTTTTGGCAGTGTAGTGTCCGCCACACACTCCTTTGTGCATGTCATTTAAAATATTAGCAGCTTTATTTTCATCCACACACCTAAGTAGTACACCATCAAGATTTTTCCAATACAATTCTCCTTGAATAATTATGTATTTGATAGTGTGTAGTTTTAAAGTCCTTTTCTGACTATCACTAAGATGGGAAGGACAATTCAAATTCTACAAATAATACACAATATCCTTGTACCATTCAGATTCTAACACACTAACAACTTCGTTCTAAACTACATTCACTTGGCATGCTTCTAAATTTGACTGTGTCATCATCTTAGCCAAACCCTGTCCCCTTACCAACTTTGTAATTTGTATCTCTATGTTGAACTCTTGTAACTTATTAATCCACTTACATCTTCTTCTTATCACTTCCTACTAAGTGAAAATGTCTTTGACTGCTGCATGGGGCACATATGGAACTATCTGAGATCCTACTAAATATGGTTTGAAGCTTTTGACTACCTTAACCAATGCATATGCCTGCTTTTCCATGATATCATATTTCAATTCGGCTACCTGTAATGACATGCTAAAGAAAGCAATAGGTTGCTCAAAACCCTCTTCATTTTTCTGTAATAGACATGCAACAATAGTGTGAAAAGAAGCAAATAAGAACAACTGAAGTGGCTTAGAAAAATCAGGAGATTTCAACACAGGAGCCATCTTTATAGCCTCTTTGATGTTCTGAAATGATTTAATTGCTTCACTCTCCCATTTGATAGTTTCATCCCCCTTCAACATTTTAGAAATATCCTTTGTAATTTTTGCAAAGTTGGGAATGAATCTTCTAACAAAATTAATCTGTCCAAAGAAGGACTGAATGCCTTTCACTATTTTGGGGATTTAAACCCTGTCAATTGTAGTAACCCTCTCAGGATCAATCCTAACTCCATCCTTGGAAACAATGTGTCCCAATAATTTTCCTTCTGCTACCCCAAAAGTGCACTTCTTTAGGTTGAGTGAAATACCATATTCCAATGCTCTAATAAAAATTTGTTCTAGATGCATGCAATGTTGGCCCTCCTTTTTTAAATAGGCAGTTAAATCATCTTGATATATAACCAAGATTGAGTCAATCAATCTTGCAAAAGCAACATCCATGGCCCTCTGAAATGTAGCACCTACATTTGTTAGTCCTATTGACATTCTTACATACACATAAGTTCCCCATGGAGTGGTGAAGGCAGTCTTATATTGTTCAGATTCTTTTACCTTTACCTAATTATAACCTGAAAATCCATCCATCATGGACAAAAGCTCACAACCAGTTACATTTTGCAACATAGCCTCCATGTTGGGCAATGGATAATTATCCTTTAAAGAAGATACATTCAAATTTTTGAAGTCCACACAAAGTCTTATATCACCATTTTTCTTTCTAACTGGGACAAGATTGGACACCCAGGTTGAGTGTTTGATAGGCACAATTATTCCAACCTCCCTAAGCTTTACAAGCTCTTCTTGCATTTTTAGAGCCAAAGTGGGGTTAATAGGTCTTTGTTTCTGTCTAAATGGCTTAGCTCTAGGTTTCAAAAGAATTTCATGCTAGAATAAGTCTTCTCTATAAGCTTTTAGGTCCTCATATGACTAGGCAAAGATATGCTTATATTTTTTCAATAATGTTATCAACATATTCTTGATGTGTGGCTTGAGTTGTTTGCCAATATATACCCTTTTGGGGGCATGGTGTGTCCCCAAGTTTATTTCCTCCAAATCATCCTTGTTTGTAGGAGATGCCTTAGTAACAAACTGGTCTCTATTGTCAAATGCTCTTTCTAAAGCAACTAGCCGTCTGGGGAGTTTATTTGTTTTAAGTTGAATTACTTCTTTCCCCATAATAGTTTCTTTTCCATCCACAACTTCTACAAAATTCTAAAAATCAATTTCCTGGTTTTCATACTCATCTATGCAGCGTGGGAACCTCAACAAGTCTCTATCATCATCAAACACTTGCCAACTGCATACATTATCTGGTACTATAGGTCTCATCTTAATTTCAACATTTGTGACATCAGACAGAGTAACATCATCTGGCCTTATGGCCACATTATCCAAAAAGTCTGCCATGACATTCTTTGACCGTTCTATCCAATTTATTGAAAAAGCATCAAACAATTCAATTGTGTCCCATACAGTATGCTTACACTGTTTTAACCTTTTATTTTTTGAAGCATACTTATCTCTCACCTGAGAAATAATTAATTATGAATCTCCATACACTCTTAGCATCTTAATCCCATGCTTCAAAGCAACATTCAATCCTAATAGCAGAGCCTCATATTCTACAATATTATTTGTGCAGGGAAACTTTAACAGGAAAGAGAATTTCAGAAGCTTACTTGCTGGAGATAAAAACACAACTCCAGCACCAAAACCTTCTTTTGAACAAGCTCCATGAAAATACATAGTCCAAAGACCCTGTTGGTCAAGTTCTTGAATGCAAAAATCTTTCTCTTTATTTCATTGATCATCTAAGACAACTCTGAAATTCTCACAGTCAGTATCCACAAAATAGATATGTTCTTCTGAATCTTGATCCTCAACTATTTATGGTGACCTTTCTTCTCTTACTAGCTTGACTTCTTTGCCATTCATTGGGATCATGGCATATGATAAATCTAACTGCATACTTCCTCCAACCAATGCTTCCCATCTTCTTGACAACAACATGCCATATTGTGGCTTTATGTCAACTACTGTTATATTCATTCTATAAGTCTTTTCTGGATATGCTACCAACATAAAGTCCACATCCTTCATGATTCCAATAATTGGCACCTCCATAGTATCCATTGCATAGCATTTTCCACATGCCTTATCTATTTTCAATCCAGCATATTGCATGATAGCCAGAGGCATAATATTTGTTGACGCTCCTGAGTCAAGCATAGAATTCTTGATTACTTTTCCATTGATAACAAGGGAGACATAAAATGGTTCAATCTGTGAAGGGTACTTTGTCATTGTTACTCCGAGATAGACTTTAGGAACCTCATCCTCATCAATACATAAGGCTTGTTTATTACCTTGAGTCTCAACATTCTGCTCAACCTAACAAGCTACTCCTGAAATCAGGGATAATGCTTTATTTCTAAATTCTTCAACTTTCATCATCTCGATCAACAGAACAGAGACCTTCATCTGGGACAAAACCTGAGTTATGTCAAATGGAGTATAATTTTGTATAATAGTTGTAGCTTGAGCCGTGGTTTTATTCTTATCCTGATCTGATCTAGCCTTGACTTTAATGGCCCTCTGATTGTCATCCATGACTTGAGAATTATTAGTTGGATTCTCATTTTGGGGAATTTCATTTTTTGACCTTTGAGAATCATGAATTGGATTTTGTTTAGAATTTTTCTTATTATTATTCCATTTTGTCTTATGTGGTTCAGTCCCTTTATGATTATGCATTGGTTGATTTACAAAGGTGTCATCTGGTTGATGTGAATTACCAACCTGAGCCTTACCTCTAAGGTTATGGTTGCTTTTGACCTAAGCCATTGTTGTAGCTGTGAGAGCTCTAATCTCTTCATTAGAAGGTCTCCTCAAGTTATTCAGAAAGATGCATGAATCTTGAGCATAAGCATAATTATCTTCATCATCCTCATCACAAGAAATCAGTTGGCAAACCTAAGTCACACAACTTGTGCTTTCATCAGCATCATAAGAAAAATGCTCACTATTTGTGAACATATTGACACTATCATCCTCCATACAATGTGGCTCATTGCATTCATCACAGGCAACAACATTATTATATAAAGATTGAGCAATCATACATTGTGATTGTGAGTGAGGCATTTGACATATTATACACCATGGGGTGTCATCAACAATATTAACAGTTTTCTTCAAAGGATTAGGAGTCTCCTTAATATTTTGAGCTCTTTGATTAGTGTTACTATTCGAGAGAATGGGTTTACCATTATGCCAATTAGTGTTATATGGCATATCATGCAATGATGGTCTCTTCTCCTGTCTTTGGTAAACCTGCCTTTCTGGGCCTATCCCTTTTTCATTTTTTGCAAGTCTATAACTTAGGTCCTTAACAAAAATTGTTAGCTTATCCAATTTCTCCTCAGAAGTAGATGCATTACCTTTAGTACTTTGAGACTTATTATTCAGATTTTGTAGAATCTTTACATCATCCCTTCTGTTTGTTTCACCAGATGCTTTCCTATTATTTTCAATGTTAGTTGCAATTCTAAAAGCATCCTTGAGGCTAGCAGGACCCTTATCTCTTAATCCATAAGATGTTTTAGCATCAAAAGCATTTATGTATAATACCATGCACATTGGTTTATTAGGCTTCATGTGAAATGGCAATTTGTTCAACACCTTAGTGAACCTAGCATTAAAGTCTACAACAGGCTCATTTGATCCTTTAGTAATACTAGTGAACTCATTTATAAAAAAGATTGGATAAGTTTTATCACCATATTGTTCTTTAAAAATCCTTTTGAAATCATCCCATGATGAGACACTCTGGTCAGACAGATTTTTATACCATTCTCTAGCTTCATCAACTAAGGATTGCATAAACAACTTCATAAAAGCATCTTCATGTTCAACTTCAAAGTTGTCCATAACATTCTAAAAAGCCTTCAAATGATCTTCTCCTGACACAACATTATTTCCTAAAAACTTTGGTATCTGAAGCCTTACATGTTTATCAATGGGATTAGGGTAACCAGGAATACCATTAAAAACTAGCTGCCTAAATCTATCCAATTGCATAGGCTGCCTACCAAACTGAATGACATTTGCATTCCTATTTACATTTTGATTTCTTACATTGTTCAACGGTACCCTAACATTATTTGTATTTTGTCTCTGATCATTCTGTTGATTCCGGACTTCATTTCTTTGTTGGTTTCTCATCACATTTGCATTATCAAGGGTGGGAAATGAATCATGTTGAGCAGTTCTCAGAGCTTGTACCTTTTGTCTGATATCATCTCTAATCTTCACAGCCTACAAATATTCTAATTCAGCCCTCAGGCTCATAATTTCTTCAGCTAATTCTTCCTCTTTGGGCATGGAAGAGGATGGTCCCTTTCCATTTTTGTCACCATCATCATCCCTTGGAGACTCATCTTCTTCAAATCTGTCAAGGAGATCTAAGAAAGGGCGTTCCTGAAACACCTCTGATCTCATTCTCAAATTAACACCTTGTTGTCTTTCATATACATCTTGGATTTCAGCTTCTATGTTTGAAAAGTAAGGTGTTGTTCGCTATGAAGATCTTGGATTATCTTGGGTACTATCATTATTTCTAGGGCTGAGAGAACCCTCTTAACCAACTTGAATAGCCCCTTTTCTCCTATACATCATTTTTTTGGGTAATTCTTCAAACAAAGGATTACGTAGGGATCTTCTCCCTTGCATACAAATTTCACTTTACCAGTTGGGAGATTTGTTCAGAGTCACCACCTTCAACTAGGAATAAATTTTTCAAATCAGAACCTTACACAAAGCATTCACCAGGGATGACAAGATAACACTTTCACTTCACTCCCCAGTAGAGTCACCAAATCTGTTGGAGTTTTTCCCAAACTGGATGCTTCCTAGTTATCCCTACAAGGTAGCCATCATTGATCAACAAGATTTCTAGGCCAGGGGCCAACAGTATAGGAGATAGACTCTATAAATATCTCCTCTTCTTCTTTAGGCTTTGCAGAACCAAGGGGGGTATTTCCTATTCAACATCCATGTAATGTGTTTGTGAACTAGCTGGGATGCTGACACAAAGTAGACAAATCCTCTTTTATGTAGACCAAAACTATGAAATAAGTACAAAGGGGGGCTAGCTTTGGGCCCTATGCTCAGTTGTGAATCAGAGGATTTTGGTCCTAAAACTACTTCTAATGTCCTAATGGTTTGGATTTGAAGTTTGAATTTGTGTTCTGTATTTGGATGGAAAACTGGGACCTTGGGTTGTAACCTCAATACTTGACCAGACTGGTGCCTATCCAAGGCTCGGAGTCAATAGACATATATATATGTGTATGTTTACCATGGACTTAAAGCAATAATCAGATTTCAAAGGGGTTTTGTAGTGTCTACCTTCTAGATACTACCCAAGATTAAGTATTCAGTTATCTCTGCTTACAAATATCCTCACTACTATATGTTCTTCCCAATGCTTAACCCAAAAACATTTAATCTACTCCTTGAATAGAAGTAAAAGATCAAGCATTCAATATAGCAAACCCATATCCTAAAATCTCAAACACCCCTTAGCTGTTTAGATTAAGAAGAAGAACACATTCAACTTGGAGACAAATAACAAAATACATGCAATGAAGCATTACTCATTTAAATCAACATGAAACTGATGAATTCTATGCATAAAACATTCAACATACAACTCATAAACTCAGAAGCCAAATTGTATCTTCCTACAACACCAAAATTTTTCTAGTTTTCAACAACCTAAAAATGAGTGACAAGGTTTGCTTATAAAGTAAGAACCTATACTCAGCCATTAATTACAAGGTCAACTCAAAATTTTGCCAGATACATAACATCATGAAAATGGTGCCAGGAACACTAAATATAGCCAGGAGACAAAGAGAGAAGGAGCAGGTGAAATGGGGATATGTTTCGCCATTTGAATATTTTCCCCATGAATTTGGTAGTTGTTCGGTCAATCAGACCCATACCCCTCTGCTATTCTTTCATTAATGGCCAACCTACTCGTAACCTTGGAAACACAGCAGACTGCATGCTCTGTAAATTTTCCCACTAAGAATGTCACTACAAATGCATAGGAGAAACCCTCCCTTTGAAATTTTAAAACAAAGTCGTCGATTCATTTCCTCATCAACAAGATCTATGACCTCAATTTGAGTGGACAAGCCAATCACTAGCCTTGAAAATCCATTAGCCAATGAGAATGTGCCAGGCAGATGCATATTTGCCCCTTTGACTTTTCACAGCATGGACATACATTCACTTTTTGCCCATTTGCCTTTTAAATCCTTCTATATGCAATTGCATACACATACAACTCTCAGACACATGGCAGCCCACCATTGGACCTCCGTTATTGTGCATTTACCTCTCCATTAGTTGTTGGAATGAATATGGACGAAGCTACTGATAAGTGAAGTCTCACCAATGAGCCAATGTATCTTTTCCTTTTGCACCTGCAGTTGTACATGTGAGATTGCATATGCATACAATCACCTGCATACAAGGCAGACCCCAAATCCTTATAGAACAGATCATAATCACGATCAGGTCTGGGTCTTGCATCTCCTCCTTTGTATCATCGCTTTGTATATTACACATGCAACATGCAATATACAACCTCCAAATTTCAAACCTGTACAAAAAAAATTTGAACTTCAATCCGGTCCGGGCAATGTATGTTCTCCTTGCATTTCGGTATTGTATATCACATATACAAATGCAATATACATACAAGGTGTGGACCCCATTGCATTTATGAATCGAATTGGAAGAACCCTTAAAATCTGGCTTGTATCTCCTGATTGTATATCGGCACATACAAGCACTTTACATATAAGCTACGGACCCCAAATTTTATCTGTTGCATTTGATTCTCTAGTCGGGTCCGGATTGCATATTTTTCCTTTGTATATCAGCTTGTATGTGCAAACATACAATGCAGATATACAACTGGTGGGCCTGAGGCTTTGTATCTAACCTTGCATGTATCGGCCCATCGGAATAGTTATTAGTTGAGCTGTCGATGTGCTTGTCTGGCCGATGAACCCTTTCACTGTAGCAAATGTAAGTTGGCCTCTTTGTACATTGGCCTTGTACGTTGCCTTTGCACATTGCAAATGTATATTTGAACATACAAACAAAATGTACAAGCAATCCCAATATGCAAGCACAAAATATTCCCAAGGAGGTATATATACAATAAAATTCACCACTACATAAAGTAATTTTGGACTTAGCATTTTTTCTCAAGGGCAACAGAAGAAGGTGGTAAAGAAATGCATAAGGGCTAGTGAACCTACGAGTGCAAAGGCATGAATATGTAGCTTAAGTGAAAGATGACTTGCAACAGGAGGTCAACAATGAAACAGAAAATACAAAGCAAGAAGCCGAGAGAAAATAAAACCTAGGGCATTAAGAGTTTGAGGGAATAAAACATAAGCTTGCAGACCCGACTCAAAACCCTAACCCTAGGTGGGCACCACCAGGATCAACACCCTTTTTTGCTGCTTATCTTATCAAAAACATTTACCTAAAAACACTAATTCTAATGTAAATTTGGTCATCCTTGTTGTAAACAAAAATTTATAGGCAAAACCCCATTTTCAAAACTTAAAGCCTAGATATGAAATCACTCAAAATTCAACATTAAACTTTGTATGCAAGAGTGGTTGTTATCTTTCCCAAGATGACTAGCATCATGACCTAATTTATTATCTCAAGAATCAAGCTTGTCCTGATAAGTTTGGCAAAAGGAAATGAAGAGACTTAAGGTTCTAGGCTCTTAACTTTGTTTTACTTGAAGATTTTGTCTCTTGTCACAATAGATATGGTATTTTACTAAGATGTCTAACCCATAAACAAACCCAACAACTTCTTAGGAGTTGTCATAAAGGGATTTATGGTGGCCATTACACTATTAAGACAATATCCCATAAAGCTTTGAGGGCTAGTTGTTATATTGGTTTACTATATTAAATACACATATCATTTGATTTTCTCTTGCATGCCTTGTCAACTATCCACTAGGAGAGATCATGTACAAACCAGGCTACTAAACCCTATAATATTTGAGAAACCTTTTGCAAAGAGGGGTGTTGATTTCATTTCGAATATTCACTCACCATCCTCCACAAGCCATAGGTACATTTTGACAACTAATTATCTTACAGAATGCTTTGAAGAAATTACCCTCAAAAGTTTGGTAAGTACTAAAGTAGTTTCCTTTTTTAATAATCAAACTTTTATAAGTTTGGCACATCCCTTATGAAATCATTTCTAATAATGGGCCTCAATTTATTTCTCATGAATATTTGAAACTTTTGGCTTTTTACTCCATTATTTCAAGTCATTCATCCATTACCCTTAAGGTAATGGCCAAGCCAAGTCTACTAACAAAGACGTAATTGTTATGATGAAAAAACAAATTATAACAAAAAGCATAATTTGCATTTAAAGATATATGAAGTCGTATGGGTTGATAGAACTACTATTATAGCTAGCACATGTTTCTCTCCTTTCATTATCACTTATAGTTTTCATGCAATGATGCCTATTGAGTTGTAGATTAATATTGCAAATGTTGAACACATAGAACTACTGAGAGGGGGGTGAATCAGTACTTACTCAAATTCTTTTTCTTCCAACAGTATTCAAATTAATGAAAGTATTTAAAGTGTGAAAAATACAAGAACATAGGAGCACACAACCATAACACTGATGTACATGGAAAACCCTAGAAGGGAAAAACCATGGTGAGCAAGTTGCTTGGATCTACTATCCAAATCCAGACTCACAAATAAAAACAAGATTACGTTATCATTTATGGGCTACAACCCAAAGGAAACTGTAACTCCCTGAACACATACAACTTTTACACAAAGAATCTTCAACCTCTACAACACAATACTTATCTGACTCAACTTTCACAAACATTGACTGCTCCAATCTTCTTCTGACCTCTACAACCTCCATACAAATATCTCACCTCTTTAAAACAAAAATACCAACCTCCACAACATCAAAACAACTTTAAAAACTCTACTCAGTCATAACAACTTCTATAGTCACCTCTGCAATAGTATTACATCACATGAACTAATTCTTTCCACACTTCATCATTATATTTGCTTATGCGGCAAGTTTATTTGCACTTTATCAATGGTTTCACATAATACACAACTGATACATTGCTCAACAACTTTGATCTTACATTTATATCCTCTACAAGCTTCAAAAACTTTCTCCTTAGTCAGCCAAGATGAAATGTGTGACATGAAACGTGTAATGGCCACAATAGTCTGCTCCAAAACATATGCAGTAATTAGAAATCTAGTGTAGTTCAAAGACAAGATATAATCAAGTCCTATTTTACCTTAGCACATTATTCCAAGGTAGCACACACTTCAAACACATGGCATAATCAATTACATACACCAAGTCAGCACAACAAACACTTATCCTTCCTTGCATTTAGCTCCAAACCAAAAGTAGTACCGAAGGAGACAACATTACATCATGTGGACCACACAATGAGCATTATATGACTCGCAAAACATTCTTGTATACTTCTTGTTATATATAAAAAGAGGATGAGGTTGAAGTGTGGTTAAGGTAGATTCAATCAAACCCTCCTTTCACATATACATTCAAGGACAACAATCGAGCCAAGTCACTATAGATAGAGATGACTTTAGCTACAAGTTGATGTCACTTAGGAATGATAAGGAAGATAGAATAGATTGATAGATATGCCAAACCCTAGTTTGATTAAGCCTTAAACCCTAATTATGTGATTCTAGATACAAACGAACAAGATACAACAAATGATCACACAAGAAGACACTAAATACAAATCATAAACATACCAGGATTTAGATTTTCAGAGGTAGAAACTTCAGGGACACTAGGGTGGGAACCCAATTCCAATAGGCCACTTTATTTTTGTAGATCTAGAATAGTGAGGTGATTAGTACTACAACCTACTTCAGAGTTTCCAACAATGACAATCGAGAGGACTACAGGGTAGGTACCCTAGTCCAGTAGGTTTGATTTTCCACACTTTCTTCTTAGATCCTAAATCGATATCCTCTGCTTAGCTTTGTATACGCCTAAAAATGACACGAATCATCCTAAATAAATATTCTAAATATTTATTCCATTCTTCTATTAATTAAATAAATATTCCAAATTTATTTAATCAATTCACTATCTCGCAATTAAATAAATTCTATTTATTTAATTAAAATTCTTCTATTTGTCCTTCACAATTAAATAATCATAAATTATTTAATTAAGCCTAATTCCTCTATCCTAAAGTTCTAAATTCAAAATTCCACCTCACCTTTACACCTCACCTTTTTCCACCTCACCTTGTCCACCTCATCAGGAATATATTTAATTATCTTATTTTCCCTCACCCACATGGCCTATTTCTTCTCCAATCAGAGGTCAGTTAACCAATCAATCAAATCTGTTAACTAACCTGTCAGTTGAGTCAAATCCTCAATCAATCCAGTCAGTTCCACAATCCACTCTTCTAACTGATCAATCAAGTATGTTAACAGACCAGTCAATGGAGTTAACTCTCCAATCAGTTTTGTCACATCCCACCTTTCATGATGGAGCTGGGACACTTGGCACGTTTCCACTGGTTGCACATTCCTCAACCATCCTCAGCCGTTGATCTTCATATCTTCTCTCAACTGTTGATTCCTATTCTTCCAAGCCTATAAATGAAGCTTCACCCCTTCATTCTATTCATCCAGGCTTTTTGACATCGTTACTCTGCAGAAATATCACCAGCGCGCCTTTGGCACCCATTTGTCATCTACAAGCTTGAGATCACCATTGTTGCATTAGAGCTCACCTTCATTGCATATCACACCATAGCCGTTCACCATCGACTTCCTCAAACAGCTTTAAAAGATTGCACTCTCTGAGGGCTCATCTCATCTGCGAAAGGACGATTCGTGATAGGCAAACAACAGAAGTTTCGAAATGGAAGAGGTTTGCTGTGTTTGTTCATTGCTTTGTTCATTTGAATCTTCTTTGTTTCACTATTCTGTTGATGTTTGGGTCATCTACTATTCATTTGATTGATCACTATTTTACCCTCACATTTTTGGCGCCCATCGTGGGGCTGTTGCCCCTTTATTTCACCATTTTTGAGCTTTTTTTGAAGGCAGGTTCTGTACAGGTCCCGCAGAGTCACGCACAGGTTCTTTCAGTGCATTTGTTCATTTTTATGGCGCTTTTGAAGACTGTTACGACGCTTTTGAAAATCTTGTGCATTTGTGTATTCTTGCTGCGCTTTTACAGACTGTTACGACGCTTTTGTTAAAACTGCGCATTTGTTGACTGTTACTGCGCTTCCATAGACTGTTGCCGCGCATACGTTAAAACGGCGCATCTGTTGACTGTTACGGCGCTTCTGACGACTGTTGCTGCGCATACGTTAAAACTGCGCATATGTTCATTTTAACGGCGCATCGGTTCATTTTTACGGCGCATTCGTTAATGCTGCGCTTCTGTTGATCACTTCTGCGCATCTGATCACTGAAGCTGCGCATTTGTAACTGGCTCAGGTTTTAGTACTTTTCTAGAGTATTTTGCTAACGCTAACCCTTTTGTAGGTGTTTGCTGGAGTGGTTTTGCAGGATAGGCTCGGGTTTAGCTACATGTAGTTGCATCTAACTAGCTCACATTTCATTTTCAGAGAAAGAGTAAAATGGTTGTTCATTACAAATCATCATCTAGTCTTAATTAGGGAGGAAATAACTGGTTTATTTCATGCTTGCATTGCAAACAAACTTCCAAGTTATTGCTATCTAAGATTTAAAATTGAACTCATCACTGATCTTGCAGTTAAAATGAACCATTGCTATATCGTGAGACCTGAATTTCAAAGTTAACAATCTCGTGCAACGTGGACTTAAAATTGAACTCACAACTGCTTTCTGAATTTAAAATGAACCATTGCTATATCGTGAGACCTGAATTTCAAAGTTAACAAATCTCGTGCAACGTGGATTTAAAATTGAACTCACAACTGCTTTCTGGGATTTAAAATCGAACCACTGCAATATTGTTGAAATCACTTCAAAGTTTTGTTTGAGTAGCTCAACCCATTTAGTTTTTATCTTTTTAACTAGGGTGGATTAATCAGTGTATTCTGTGCCTGCGAATGACAATAGGCTTATGCTCTCCCCTCTTCTAGGTGATCAGAGTGCCAGACTTGTCATTCTACTTGTTTAACCTTTAAGAGGGGCCTGCCCTTGGATGCACGCTTGTCCAAGCGGGAACGACCCTGAGTGGTAACAGGCTAACGCCAAGCCCTACCGAGCCACTTAAAATAAATTGTGCTTGAGGTGAAAACCTCCTGCAACGAGTGCTGTTATGTTACACCGACGGCCAACCTCCCCCAAAACCCTCTCAGGCGCAACCCTGTGAGGCTGGGAGACTCCATAACGGAGAGTAGCACCGCCGCACGTGTAACCACTTGAACGGTTGCCTGAATTAACTACCTCTTGTTTTAGTGGCCCAAATCCCTTATAATCCATTTCTCGCCTAGGATTTTGTGCTTGCTTTTGTCCAAAATAGAGTCAAAAAACTACAAAAACAATGGAAAACTACAAAATACTCTTTGTGCTTGCTGTGTTTTCTTGCTAAATTAATTTATAATATCAGATCAGGAAGACCTATTCTAGCCAAAGAATACCAAAAACAGTGAAAAATCCCAAAAATTTGCAAAAAAATACCAGAACTGTGCATATACCCTTTTCTGCTACGCATATACAGTGACTTGCTGTGCTTTTGTACCGACTTACGACGCTTTTGTACCTTTCTGCTGCGCATATACCCTGTTCTACTGCGCTTTTACAGTGACTTGCTGCGCATATACACCGACTTGCTACGCATTTACTTTTCTGCTGCGCATTTGCAGACTGTTGCTGTGCATACATACTTCACCAGAGCGGCGCATATACAGCGACTTACGGCGCATTTGCCCATTCTTGCTGCGCATTTGTTTCTGCGCATGTGTGACAGTGAGCATCTGCCCTATTTTTGAGAAATTTTTGTCAGCTATTCAGAGTACCCATTTCAGCCTAGTTTCATTTTCCGAGGTCAGAATCAACCTTGCAGTCAATCTTCATCCATTTCACCCATTTCTCTCTCTTTCAACGGTCGTCCCAGTCACCTTCTGTCCTAGTCACTCTTGCCCCAACGTCATTCTGTCCCATACCGAGTCGACATAGGTCCTTCTTCGTTTCATTCGTGAATTCACGTAAGCCTAGTAGGTCGCAGTACCTTTTGCTAGTAGTCTTGTTGAATGACTAAGCCCTACACAGTGAGACTGGTATCGACTACCCTTGCTAGTGGCTAAAGTCTTGTGTCAACCATCTTACCTGAAGTCATTGAGCAAGAGAACCCTTTGTCCAAGTCTTGTCCTCGATATCCCATTCATTACAGTCTTTGTCGACACCTTGCCAAAATTTCTAATCCTAGTCCATTTCGTCCCACCCCACCTTGCATGGTTCTTACTCGATCCCAGTACAACAAGCTAACTGAAATGGCCGACTCTTCCGATCACATCGCCCCACCACGCGATGATGATGAAGAAATTTCTTGTGAAGAATTAGTGGCACACATGCAAGATAGCAAATTCCAACACCTAGTGGAGAAAGTGCTCCTTGAGGACCCCACCAAATATTTCCATCATCTTGCTAGTCTCGAAATCAAACTCCCCGCAGACTTTGACATTAGCTCCATCATGGAAAATGCAGCCAATGAACGTGAGAGGGACACAAATGACACAGTCCCAAATGCACATGAGAGAGGCACAAATGACACGGTCCCCCAGGCCAATGAGAGAGGAAAACAACACATAGATCAAAATGCTCCTATGGCAGATGTGAGACAACAACTTGAGAGTCTAAAGCTAGAAATCTCCAACCTTAAGATCGGCACCAGTTCCAAGAACTACTCCTTGGAAGATATAGCACCATACCCCTTTGATAGAAGTTTGGTCATGAAACCATTCCCCTTTCAGTTTGGAATCCCGAAATTTGACAAATACAAAGGGAAGGGGGACCCTAGAGATCATATCCAGGAATTCACTACAGCATGTTTAGAAGTAGCTCACAACGAGACCTACTTAATGAGACTATTCCCAAGATCTTTAGGAGGTCAAGCTATGGAGTGGTTCTCGCGTCTTCCATCAGGAATCAAAACTTTTGACGAACTTGTCAATAAATTCATAATGCACTTCTCTTACAACATAGAACACGAGGTATCTATGCTAGACCTATGCAACACCAAACAAAAGGGTGGTGAGTCTTTCGCCACCTTCTTACAACGATGGAGACAGCTAGCTAGTAAGTGTTCTTACGACATGCCTGAGAAACAACTATTGGAAATGTTTGTCCACAATTTGAATCCTGATCTTTGCTATCAGATTCAGATACAATGCCCTACCTCATTCACCAAAGTCATTGAAATGGGGCTATTCATTGAGAAAGCTATGATCACTAAAGGAACTCTCAAGCTCTACAAGGACACACCTCCTTCCAATTACACAACTGACAAGTCAAAGTTTTGGACCAAGAACAAGAATGTGGTCAACGATGGAGTAGTGGATGCCAAGGCAGCAGCCCCTAAACAACAACCCATATTCACTCTTAAGGAAGAAGCAAATAACGGTGCACTCAACAAGCCACCCCCTCGGGAATCTAGACCTTGGTTCAATTCAAATCCAAGGAGAAAATTCACGCCGTTAGGAGAATCTCAAGAGTCTGCTCTCAGGAAGTTGTTGGCTAACAATGAAATTTCTCTACCGCCAACAAGTGACTATGAGCCTATAGTCAAACCTCCCTATTGGAAGGACACAGACTATTGCGAGTATCATCGAGGAAGGGGGCACACAACCAATAATTGCATCCGTCTTAAGAATGTCATACAGGATATACTGGATCAGAATTAGGGAGGAACACAACAGCATACCTCCAATGAATCTCATGTGGCCTACCGCGATCCTCTTCTAAACCACAACCGGCCGTATAACAACAATCACAACAGCGGCCACAACAACAATGGTTACAACCACAACAATGGTCACAATGGCAACAACTCCAATGGCCATAACAATAATGACAACAATCGCAACAGGCCAAACCAGAACAGTGGGTCGAGTAATGCTAACTATGCAAGCGTTCCCTTTGAGTACACCATTAATTGCATTTCTGAGCATGTTCCGCAAGTCAACGTCATATCCCCCAACCAACAACCAGGACCTAACGGAACTGGTTGTAGTATAATTACCCACAGTGGTAGAGTCACGATCAACACCACTCCTCCAAGGTCGTCGCCATCTCCATTAACTCCCGCCCATATAATGTCATCGACCAATTGCAAAAGACTCCAGCTCACATTTCTATATTGGAGCTCTTGCGTCTATCTCCTTCTCATAAGGAGATTCTTGAGAAAGCCTTAGTGGAAACTACTGTCCCCACTAACCTAGCCCAAGAAAAGTTTCAAACCATGGTGGGTAATTTGACATCCTCCACTTCCATCTCGTTTACAGAACAAGATGACCTTTCCATGTCTCAACCCCACAACACTCCTCTACACATTGTCGCATTCATACACAGGCACCGCATCAAGAGGGTTCTCATTGATGGAGGTGCCGGTTTGAATATTTGCACTTTGAAGCTAGTCCTTGCATTGGGGTTCTCTGAATAGGTAGTAGATCCAAGACAGAAAATTACTATCAAAGCCTATGACGAGGAGGAACGAACCACAAAGGGCACGGTTGTCCTACCCATTCAAGTGGGACCAGTAATTAAAGATGTGGTGTGCCAAGTCCTTGATCGGGAGCTTGCTTACAATATTCTACTAGGGAGACCATGGATCCACGCCATGAAAGCTGTCCCCTCCACCTACCATCAATGCATAAAGTTCCCACATGATGGCAAGCAGGTCACCATACATGGCGACCCCGACCCCTACCAACATTGCAACTCTTTCCAAGCAAAACCGGAATGTGTCATACCCAACAATCGTGCCCATATCTCCCCTACTCCGCCACCAGACCATACTGCCGAAGCTTCCTCCTCCCGGCCCAAACCAATGAAAATCACCATAAAAGAAAATGGCGTGGGGGAATACCAAATTGAGCACAGCCTCAACCTTGCAAAAATGCCCTTGTCTCCTTGCTCCTTTGGCCAGCCCAAGCATCAACCCAGGCATTTTCCAAAGACCTCTGCTCCTCCTATCACTCCCGCAAACCCCTTTGTAAAATGGGGGACCTTATCCGATGAATCAGAGGAGTGAGATCTCTTGCAATGGCTTTATGCCGAAGAAGAAAACACACCCCAAGAGCCACCTAGACTCCCTACAGAACTCTATGGATGGGGTGAAACCATCTTGCATAGGATGGGATATGAAGGACAAGGCCCTATCGGCCTCAGAAAAGAAGGGATCATCGAACCTATACAACCTTCTTCCTCCTCTTCGGCTAGAAACACCACTGGCTTGGGATACAAAGGCAAGGGCAAAGCCAAAGAAAATGCCTGCCTAGTGGAGACAATTCAAACACTCCAAGAGGATAGTGACGCAGATTCAGATGATTCCAATCAGTATGAATGGGACGAGCTGACAGAACACTCCTACGATGACAAGGAGGTTGACACCATCCAAACTCTTAGCCCATATCATGAGAGACAAACGCAATGGGACAGACCACTGGAGTCTGATTTGCCCCTCCCTGAGGTTATGACTTTCGAGGAAAGTATAGATTCCATTGCGATAAACAACCTGGAAGAAAGTACCACCCAGAACACTACCCCCACCTGTGCTCCTAATATTTCCATCCACACTATCAATGAATCAGGTCTTTCATCCGACTCCCTTCCCCTCTTACACCCTGAGCTTATTGACTGGGACCTGCAAGGGACCCCTCAATTAGATATGTTCCAGAACGATGATGCCTACATTGACTATATGGGACTTAGAGACCATTTACCAAAAGGAGATCATAAAGCTGGTTTCGCTATCGAACTCAATACTGTAGCTTACTTCGGGGAGGGTGCCAAGCCTTCTAGTCGCAAAAATGTAAAGATCAAAAAGGGATCTGACGGTGAAAACCGCCATGCGGCAGTGTTAGATCATAAAACAGTAAAAAGAAAGGACATATCTGAAGGTGAAAACCCAACTGTGGCACCTAACGATGGATTGCTTGACACCCTCCCAAGTGACATGTATCAAGAAAGGTCACAGATCGTGGTAGAGCCAACAGAGCCAGTAAACATTGGAACCGAAGAGCAGCCTCAGATTATACACTTTGCAAAATCTCTCACACCGCCTGAGAAAACCAAGTTTGTACCATTCTTTAAGAAGAAGAGAGGCAGCTTTGCTTGGTCATATGCCGACATGCCAGGTTTGGACCCAAACCTGATTCTACATCACTTGCCATTGGATCCAGGGGTGAAGCCCGTAAAGCAAAAACTGAGAAAAATGCATCCGCATATTGCCCTCCTGGTCAAGGAAGAACTCAAGAAATTGTTAGATGTGGGGTTCATCAGGGCCATTGATTACCCCGAATGGATATCAAACATCGTGCCAGGGTCTAAACCAGATGGCAGGGTTCGACTATGCAACGATTTTAGAGACTTAAACAAAGCATGCCGCAAGGATGACTTTCCCTTGCCTAACATCGATATCATAGTCGACCTCACGGCAGGACATACAATGCTGTCACTTATGGATGGATTCTCAGGGTACAACCAGATCAAAATAGCACTAGAGGATCAGCACAAAACCGCTTTCACTTGTCCATGGGGTACCTTTTGCTGGAATGTCATGCCATTTGGGCTGAAAAATGCAGGTGCTACATATCAGCGTGCCATGACAACTATATTTCACGACATGATGCATGTGACCATGGAAGATTATGTTGACGACATCTTAGCAAAATCACTCACCAGGGACTCACACCTGGACACATTAGAGAAAGTCTTCCAACGGTTGGATCAATTCCAAGTAAAACTGAACCCGAAGAAATGTGTGTTTGGAGTAACATCGGGCAAGCTGCTAGGCTTCATCGTGTCAGCAAATGGCATAGAGGTAGACCCGGCCAAGGTCAAAGCAATCATGGACATGCCTCCGCCCAAAACTCTAACATAGTTGAGATCCTTACAGGGCAAGCTACAGGCCATCCACAGGTTCATCTCACAGCTGGCAGACAAGTGCCATCCTTTCAGCCATCTCCTACATAAGAACATTCCATTTAAATGGGATGAGCAGTGCGAAGAGGCATTCAACAAGCTCAAGGAGTACCTCATGAATCCTCCTATACTCATGCCTCCGATCCAAGGAAAACCTTTGATTCTCTACATATCTGCTACACCTACTGCTCTTGGGGCTCTCCTAGCGCAGCAAGACTATGAGAACAAGGAAAGAGCCGTGTACTACATCAGTCGAACCTTAGTGGGCTACGAGTTGCAGTACTCACAGGTGGAACGTTCATGCCTTGCGGTGGTTTTTGCCTCACAAAAACTTTGACACTACATGCTGGCACATCCTGTCAAACTCATTGCCAAGATCGACCCACTAAAATATCTTCTCAGCAAAGCAGCTCTCACAGGTCGACTAGCCAAATGGGTTATGCTTCTTAGCGAATATGATATAGAGTATGTAGACAGAAAAGCCATCAAGGGGCAAATCATCGCTGACCAACTAGCTGAGGCACCATTACAAGACACTTCACCAATGCAGTTTGAGTTCCCTGATGAATCTTTATTCACCCTGTCAACATCTCCTTGGAAACTCTACTTCGACGGGTCTTACACCAACCATGGATCGGGGGCAGGTATCTTGTTCGTCACTGCCCAAGGCGACACAATTTCAAAGTCCTACAGGTTGTTATTTCCATGCACTAACAATATAGCGGAGTATGAGGCTTTGGTAATTGGTCTCAAGATGGCCACTGAGTGGAAAATCCAAGCACTATGTGTCTACGGTGATTCTCAGCTTGTCATAAACCAGGTCAACGACGAGTATCAGACCAAAGATGAGAAGCTCATCCCATACAAGCGAATGGTCGACGACCTCAAAGAACATTTTGGGACCATCTCGTTTGAGCAAATACCCAGGATAGAGAACAAAGCAGCAGATGCAATGGTGACCATAGCCTCTCTTCTTGAGATACCTGAACATGAGTCACGGTATGAGTTCTTAGTAGAAACAATTCGACAACCGGCTTATGATCTCCTTGAGACCCATTCCATTTGCCACCTAGTAGGATCTGATTCGCCTTGGTACGGTAAGACCTACACTTACCTCAAGGACAATATCCTTCCTTTGGACCTCTCTTCCAACCAAAAATGAACTTTCATCCGACAAGCCTCCGGTTACACCATTATCGCCAATACCCTTTACCGACGTGGTCTGGATGGTACTTTACTCCATTGTCTAGAACAAGAAGAATCTATAACTGCCTTGCGAGACGTGCACGAAGGGATCTGCGGAACACACTCCAGCGGTCCTTCCTTAGCTAAGAAACTCATGCATTTGGGTTATTACTGGCCCAATATGGAAATGGATTCATATCAGTTCGTCAAAAAGTGCAAACAGTGCCAGATACATGGGAACCTGATTCATGCACCTGCTCAGGAGTTGAGACCTCTAACGACACCCTGGCCCTTTTGCTAGTGGGGACTTGACCTCGTGGGAAAGATTCATCCGCCCTCTTCCAACAGCCATAAATTCATCATAACCGCCACTGAGTACTTTACAAAGTGGATTGAAGCCGTTCCCTTATCAACCGTCACAGGAAAGCAAATTTCCTCTTTCATTCTGAATTACATTATCTGCCGATATGGCATCCCTTCATCCATCATAACGGATAACGGGAGACCCTTCAAAAATTAGGATGTCTAGGAACTTTGTGAACGTTTCAAGATCCAACACCGCTTCTCCACTCCATATTACCCCCAAGGTAACGGCCAAGCTGAGGCATCGAACAAAACCATTCTAAAAATCCTAAAGAAGACTGTCAATGAAGCTGGTCGCGATTGGCACGTCTAACTTAATCCCGCTCTGTGGGCCTATCGAACCAGCATACGCACTCCCACAGGTGCTACACCCTATGCCCTCGTCTATGGTTCCGAAGCCATCCTTCCCATTGAGGTCGAACTCCCATCCCTTCGGGTGTCATTGAAGGTCTCATATCAGATGAAGAGTACAGAGTCTCCAGACTACAAGAGCTAGAACTGCTAGAGGAAAGGCGCCAGAAAGCTTTTGACCATCTCAAAGCCTATCAACGGATGATGTCAAGAAGCTACAACCACAAGGTTAGACCAAGATGCTTCAAGGTTGGGGACCTCATCCTAAGAGAGAACCCTCGCAATCAGCAGGACAGAGAAAAGAAAGGCAAGTTCGAGCCTAACTGGCTTGGACCCTATGTAATTGTAGCAGCTTACGGATCGGGGGCATATCAGTTGGCCACATCAGAAGGTGAGTTGTTTGATGATCCAATCAACAGCATGCACCTTCGCCGGTTCTATACCTAAGAGAACCCCAGTGCAAGGGGGTACAATAAAGTCAAAAAAGTCAAAAAATCAAAAAATAAAAAAAATCAAGAAAAAGTTACAAAGAGAAAATACAAAAAAATGGAAAAAAAGTAGCAAGCATACAAAAAAATCGTCCTTTGGTGAAAACCTGGCAAACAGGCGCCTTGGATAGGTATCATGGGGAAAACCTGGCAATCAGGCGTCATGTTACTTTCTAGCTTCTCGTGCAAATAAAAGCAAGTGATGAAAACCTGGTAAACAGGCGTTACTTGTGACAAACCGCTTTCTCCATCTTTGGGAATCCAATCACCTTGAGCCCATTCTCCCTCTATTTTCCTCATTCGACCCATATCCATCCCACAATAAACGCTTGATAGTTACCTATCATGGCTTGATACTCACCTTGTGGCCTTGTCAACCAAGGTTTTGTCCCATACCGTCTCCTCAATGTAAGCCTAGTGTAGTGTCTCTCGTCAGTGTCTGCGGTCCAAATCCGTGAACTACGTTGCCTCTGCGCCGTCATGTAGGCAAGGCCATTATTCTAATGCGCCCCCGAGGCTTCCATCTCTCCCAAGGTCCCATTCGTCTCCTTTCTTGTCTTCATTCTTGTCATCTTTCTTCTAGTCCATCCAAGGTCCATTAGGGTTTACCCCGAACTACGTTGCCTCTGCGTCGTCACGTAGGCAAGGCCATTTAGCAATGAGCCCCCGAGGCACTAGGTCAGTCCCTTAGGGTCCGTCTTCTCAATAAGGATTGAGCAAACTTCTCATCAAGTAAGCAAATGCAAGCAAACACCCGCACTTCAAGCAGACATCCCGACAATGAGCATCTTAACCTATCCAATGCAAAGCAAATACCCAAGGTCTTCTAAATGATTTTATGCAAATTAAGGCAAGAAATAAACACATATCAACGCAAATGTGCTTTTGTAGATTGGAACCTAGGGTTAAGTTACAGAGTCTTGATTTTTGCTATCATACCTTCCTATGCTACTCAAGGATGCCAAAAGCTAGAGATGCTATGATGGGGGCATGATTACTCTCTTTGTTTGCTATTTGGGGATTAAACTTTAGTAATGTGAAGCCTTGTCTTAGGACGTGATCGGCAAAAGATCATCGAGGACATCCAAGGTCTAACATGAACGGGGGCAATCCTTGCTTGTTGAAATGCAAGAGGTACTCAGGTCATCTAGATTCAATTTTGACTAGATGCTTGTATTAACTTGCTAAATCACAATCCATGTAAGCGATACTCAGGTCATCTCGGTTCAATTATACCTCAATGCTTGTATTCACTTACAACATTTCAGAAAAGTACCAAAAACAAAACGCCCAATGATGAAATAAAGCAATCTAAAAGCAAAACATCCGTCCTATATCCATATACACATCCATGCATCCGTATCCCATACAATCCTCATTATCCCAACTATGCAGAGTAATGATATCAAGAAAAATTCCTAAGTCATTCTTTCGCAACCATTCCTCTATCCATCATGTCATTCTTATGTAGATAGAGTACATTTGGACATCACAAAAACAAGGCATATAGGAGCATATCATACCATCCAATGCATTAGGTCACCAATACATTTGCATCACATCCTAATCTTAAAAGCCCAGAAAATCAAACAACATAGCTAAGTGCATCACATATATAGTTGCATCACCACATAGTACTCATGTTACAACTGCATACATTCAAAGCATTACATCATATAAACATCCAATAGCATCTCACATATCTATACAGCATCGTAACATAGAAATCATGTTCCATACACACATCTGCATTAGATCATATAGTTACATCATAACATAGAAATCATGTTTCATATACATACATTTGCATCATCACATAGACATCATATTACATTTTGCATTCATATAGACATCATATAGCAGCGTATCAAAGTATTTCTCATATAGCATCATATAGACCATCTAACTATGCAATAGAATCACATCATACAATAGAAGTAAAGTCATCATCTCATAATGCATGCAATAGATACACAAAGTTGTGTCATCATCCATACTATCATATACAAAGAGGTCCAAATGTACAATATCACCATCTCTCTCAAAATCAAAGTGTCATATACAATATGTGTCTAAATAGACGGTGATACATGTCCCAAAAATGTACAAAATCGGGTCTGTGTCTACCCCTGCTGCTGTGGGCCACCACTGCCAGCTCCTGACTGCTGCGGTCCCATCACGGATGCCCCTGACTGTGAAGGACCTGCTCTGTGAGCCACCCCAGACTGACTCCTAAAACTCCCTGCCCTCTGGCTCGAGGATACGACACCATGGTACAAGTGTTGCAAGTATGAGGTGAGCCAGTGTTGTCATTGATGGCAACATACTCATACTGCATTGACAAGAAGGATTTGATGAGCTTTGTGCTGAGGATATTGAGAAAATTAGCCTCAGTCAGGAACAGTGAAGAATAGTGATGAGAAGAAGGTAAATGTACTGTATAGGATGAGAACCGGAGGATGCGGATTAAAGGGTTAGTAGATATGAGTCTTGAGATGCTACAGTTAAGATTTCAGAGGTCCGCATGAAGATCTGAAGGAGTTGTGGCTGCCGGTATAGAACTGGGTCCGGCAAGTATCCGGAGATGACAGAGGATCACAAAAAGGTCCGGTGAGGTCCGGAATTGTATTATCATAATCTGCAGATTGGAAGGAGTGTTTGAGATGTCCTTGTGATGTGTCATCCTGATTTGTGTGTGATTTGGAGGTCCGAAAGTACCTCTTGCATTATGACAGTAGCGACAGACTGTGTTCTTGAAGTTCCGGATGAGGAAGACAAGAGATCCCAGTAAGCAGAGGAAGTGCGGATGTATCCGGACATTCAGACAGGCTTGTGAAGGTTCTTGGATCATGTCTAGGTTGTGTTGTTGGTCCGCATTGATGGTAGAGCCCGGAATTGAAGTTATTCTTCCGGATGAAGTTCTTGCTCTGTTTAGCCGACCGGATGAGTTGTTCATCCTGCGAATGTTCTTGTGATGGCCGACCGGATGTGTTATTCATCTTGCGGATACTCCTATGGTTGTTTGCCGACTTAGATGTTTGTTCCTAAGTTGATGTCTTGTATAAATAACGGTTTGTGAGTTCATTTCAATTGGTGTGTGAAGATGAGTATGATATAGCGAAGAAACGTGCGAAAGGCAGAGCAGAGATTGTTGCGCTTAATTGGAACTGATCCGGACATGGTAGAGATGTCATTCTCCAGTTCAAGACTGTGATTTTCATCACTTTGTAGACAGTGTGTCTCCTTGTAGGCAGTGGGCCTCTTTGTGAGCAGTGTGCTCGGGCAGTGAGCCCTTATTGGCATGTGCCATTCATTTTTTTCTTTATTCTTCTAACAGAGAATAAATCTTGGGTTAATCACCCCGTGGTTTTTCCCTTAACCGGGTTTTCCACGTCAAAATCTTGGTGTTCAATGTGTTGATGCTTATCTGCTCTTGTGTTTATGTATTATGCTTCCATGAATGATTATTTGATATGCTGCTAACTAACAACAGAGAATTAAGTGTTTGAAAGACAAGAAGTTCTATACAACTGATTCACCCCCCCCTCTCAGTTGTATGCCCTAGATCCAACAATTGGTATCAGAGCTAAGTTCCTCTGACAAGAGCTTAACCGCTTGAGGAGATCCAGGATGTCGTCATACAAGAAGGATAGTCCGAAGTTCGATGGAACCAACTTCACTCTCTGGAAAGGTCGCATGAAGTGTCACTTGGAATGCATGGGAAAAGCATACCTAGGTATGATTTCAAAACCATATGTACCTCCACAAGGTGGTCCGACAACCCTGAATGAAATCACAGAAGCTGAAAACAATCTGCGGACCAAGGAAGCTCTTCTAAGCGCATTGAATGACTCAGATCTCTCGAATGTCATTGACCTACCCACTGCATATGAGATCCTAACTAAATTGGAACTTCTGTATGAAGGAGATGAGTTTGTCAAAAGTGCAAGGTTGCAAAGTCTGAAAGGGAAATTTGAAAGATTGAAAATGAGAGATGATGAAAACATCACTACCTTTATGCCAAGAGTAAATGAGCTAGTATGTGGAATCAGAAATGCTGGTGGAACTTTAGATGAAAATGAGATTGTCTGCAAAATCCTAAGATCCCTTCCTGCTGCCTACAAAATCAAAGTTGCTGCCATTGATGAATTCAGAGCCCACACAACTGTCACAAGAGAACAACTGGCTAGCAAACTAGCTGCATTTGAAATGACCGAGTTTGGAGATGATCCACCCAAGACTGAATCTGCTTTCAAAGCCAGTGCCTATGTGAAAGGCAAACAGAGATTTGATCCGGGTGAAAACTCATCAAGGAAAATGTCATGGTATGATCAAGCAAGAAGAGACATGGAAGAAGAAGAAGCAGAAACAGCTCAACTTGAAGCCCTCATTGCAAAAAGACTGCCAAGAGGATCCGGTAAGTATGAAGGAAAACTACCCTTTAAGTGTTTCAATTGCAATAAGATTGGTCATTTTGCCTCAAGATGTCCGGAAAGATCTGCAAGATCTAATACTCACAGACAAAGGTTTCAAAAGAATTGCTATTATGTTCATGAAGAAGATGACAATGAAGGAGTAACAGATGATGAATCAGAACCAGGAAACAAATCCAGAAATGAGTGGGTGTTTATAGCCATCAAGGAAGAAGATTCCATGCTCTCTGAATCTGTCAATCACAAAGTTGTTGAAAAAGCCTTAGCTGCTCAAGTGGAAGAAAAGGATGATTGGGTTATTGACAGTGGATGTTCTCACCATATGACTGGTGACAAGAATAAGTTCTTAGACTTGGAAAGATATGAAGGAGGAATGGTAAAGTTTGGTGACAATTCTGCTGGCAGAATCAGAGGTAGGGGAACTATTTCCTTTGATGGTAAGAGCAAAACAGGAAATGTATTGTATGTTGAAGGATTGAAGCACAATCTTCTCAGTGTTGGTCAGTTAGTGGACAAAGGCTATGATCTCCGGTTCAAGAATGGAAAATGCAGAATCTTTACAAGCTCCGGAACTGAAATTGCATCCGGTACTCAGACAAGAGGTAACATCTTTCATCTGGTTGGTTCAAATAAAAGTTGTTTGTTTGTTCAAATTGATCAGAGTTGGTTATGGCATAGAAGAATGTGTCATGTAAATTTTGATAACATCATCAAAATAAGCAATACTCAGGCTGTGAGAGATCTTCCAAAGTTGATAAAACCTACAAATAGTGTGTGTAAAGAATGTCAGTTAGGCAAACAAAGCAGAGTCTCTTTTAAAAGCAAAGATCAGTCTTCTACCGGATTGTTGGAATTAGTACATACTGATCTATGTGGTCCGACAAGAATCAAGAGTCTGCAAGGTGATAGATATTTCATGTTGTTAATTGATGATCATTCCCGGATGATGTGGGTTACCTTTCTAAAAGAAAAATCAGAAGCCTTTGAGAAGTTCAAAATCTTCAAAGCTATGGTGGAGAATCAAACCAGATTGAAACTAAAGTGTCTAAGGTCTGATAGAGGTGGTGAATTTACATCTGGTGAATTCATTGACTTTTGTGAGAAATAGGGTATAAGGAGACAGTTGTCTGCTCCTAAGACTCCACAGCAGAATGGAGTAGTTGAGAGAAAGAACCGGACCATCCAGGAAGCTGCTAGGACAATGATGTTGGAAGCAAATGTTCCTCAAATGTTTTGGAAAGAAGCTATCAGCACTGCAGTCTACACACTCAATCGAGTTCAAATCAGAAACAACACCGGTAAGACCCCCTATGAACTTTGGTTTGGCATCACTCCTACTGTGAAATATTTCAGAGTATTTGGTAGCAAGTGCTATATTAAAAGAGATGAAGATCTAGGAAAGTTTGATGCTAGAAGTGATGAAGGAATTTTCTTGGGATACTCCACTCAAAGCAAAGCATACCGGTGTTACAATAAGAGATTGAGGAAGATGATAGAAAGCACCAATGTAAAGGTTGATGAAGGAATTGAGAAGCCTTCAAGATTTTATGAGTTTGATGAAGATGATCAAGACAGTGTTCAAGGACCTCAATCCTCTCCGGTGAGACAGAGTCAGCCTGATCCGGTAAATCAGGAAGAAGAGATAGGTTTGAATGAGCCTGATCAAGAAACAGCAGTGCTGGATACTCCCAAAATTCCAAGGTATGTAAGACTGAATCACTCTGAAGATCAGATCATAGGTGACAGAAGCAAAGGTGTACAAACTAGAAGGAATATTGCTCAAGATCAGAATGAATGTTGTCTGATTTCAAAGATTGAACCTAAAACAATAAATGAAGCCTGCAATGATGAAAACTGGACCAAAGCAATGGAAGATGAACTGATGCAAATTGAGAAAAATCATACTTGGGATCTTGTTCCCAGACCTAGAGACAGGAATGTAATTGGAACCAAGTGGGTCTTCCGGAACAAACTAAATGAAGCTGGTGAAGTAATCAGAAACAAAGCTAGATTGGTCTGCAAAGGCTACTCTCAAATAGAAGGAATTGACTTTGAAGAGACTTTTGCTCCGGTAGCAAGAATTGAAGCAGTCAGATTACTTCTTGCATTTGCTGCCTTCAAAGACTTCAAGGTATATCAGATGGATGTCAAGTCTGCCTTCCTAAATGGTGATCTGCAAGAAGAAGTCTACATTGAACAACCGGATGGATTTCAATTGTCTGATAATAATGATATGGTCTGCAAGTTGAAGAAAGCTCTGTATGGATTGAAGCAAGCCCCAAGAGCATGGTATGAAAGGTTGGATAAGCATCTTGTGCAGATTGGATTCAACAAAGGTACTGCTGACAGCAACTTATATTTCAAAATTGATCATGAAAACATTCTGATTGTTGAAGTGTTTGTGGATGATATCATTTTTGGAGGAAGAGATAGTATGTGTAAAACTTTTGCAAATCAGATGAAAAGTGAGTTTGAAATGTCTATGCTTGGTGAAATGAATTTCTTCTTGGGTCTGCAAATTACTCAAACAAAAGAAGGGATCTTCATTTCTCAGACCAAATATGTGAAAGAATTGTTAAAGAAATTTGGTATGGAGGACTCAAAGCCTATGAACACTCCTATGGCAACCGGATGTAAGTTAAGCAAAGATGATGATTCTCCAAAGGCAGATCAGACAAAGTATAGATCAATGATTGGTGGATTGTTGTATCTCACTCAAACTAGACCAGATATAATGCAAGCTGTTGGTCTTGTGGCAAGATTCCAGGCTGATCCTAGAGAATCTCATGTTATGGCAATCAAAAGAATTTTTAGATACTTGAAAGGGACAGTTGAGTATGGTCTATGGTATCCTAGAGATCCGGATTTCTCTCTTCATGCTTACACAGATGCAGATTGGGTAGGAGATGTGGATGACCGGAAGAGCACTAGTGGTGGAGCATTCTTTTTGGGGAAGAGATTGGTTTCTTGGCTAAGCAAGAAACAAGATGCAATATCTCTGTCTACAACTGAAGCAGAATACATTGCAACAGCAGGTAGTTGTACTCAAATCTTATGGATGAAGCAGATGCTAAGAGACATCAAAGTTGAATATGAGGAGCCTATCACAATTTTCTGTGATAATTCAAGTGCAATTAATATTTCCAAGAATCCGGTATTGCATTCTAAGACTAAGCACATATCTATCAAATTTCACTTTTTAAGAGAACAAGTAAACAAGGAAGAAGTCAGATTGGAGTATGTTCCCTCCAAGGATCAGATTGCAGATATCTTTACAAAACCTCTTCCCAAAGACTCTTTTGAATATCTCCGGGAAAAGTTAGGGGTCATGGCCCCTCCGGTGATGAACTAAGATGCACTGATGTGCATCAGTCCGGTGGCTATCACAGTCATATCTTGTGATCCGGACTAATGGGGAGCTGCAACTAAGGGGTAGCAGCTGGTATGATTCTGATGCATGAGAATTGCAAGTATGAGCCCTTTGCCATTGATGTCAAAGGGGGAGAGAAGACATGTGAAAAACAAGTGGTTGATGATCAAAGGGGGAGCAGCAAAGGAAGACATGTGAAGAGTTGTTGTTGATAGGGGGAGCTGTGACAGAAAAGAGAAGTTCTTGTCTTGATGGTTTTTCACATCATATGTTGCCATCAATGACAAAGGGGGAGATTGTTGCAAGTATGAGGTGAGCCAGTGTTGTCATTGATGGCAACATACTCATACTGCATTGACAAGAAGGATTTGATGAGCTTTGTGCTGAGGATATTGAGAAAATTAGCCTCAGTCAGGAACAGTGAAGAACAGTGATGAGAAGAAGGTAAATGTACTGTATAGGATGAGAACCGGAGGATGCGGATAAAAGGGTTAGTAGATATGAGTCTTGAGATGCTACAGTTAAGATTTCAGAGGTCCGCATGAAGATCTGAAGGAGTTGTGGCTGCCGGTATAGAACCGGGTCCGGCAAGTATCCGGAGGTGACAGAGGATCACAAAAAGGTCCGGTGAGGTCCGGAATTGTATTATCATAATCTGCGGATTGGAAGGAGTGTTTGAGATGTCCTTGTGATGTGTCATCCTGATTTGTGTGTGATTTGGAGGTCCGGAAGTACCTCTTGCATTATGACAGTAGCGACAGACTGTGTTCTTGAAGTTCCGGATGAGGAAGACAAGAGATCCCAGTAAGCAGAGGAAGTGCGGATGTATCCGGACATTCAGACAGGCTTGTGAAAGTTCTTGGATCATGTCTAGGTTGTGTTGTTGGTCCACATTGATGGTAGAGCCCGGAATTGAAGTTATTCTTCCGGATGAAGTTCTTGCTCTGTTTAGCCGACCGGATGAGTTGTTCATCCTGCGAATGTTCTTGTGATGGCCGACCGGATGTGTTATTCATCTTGCGGATACTCCTATGGTTGTTTGCCGACTTAGATGTTTGTTCCTAAGTTGATGTCTTGTATAAATAACGGTTTGTGAGTTCATTTCAATTGGTGTGTGAAGATGAGTATGATATAGCGAAGAAACGTGCGAAAGGCAGAGCAGAGATTGTTGCGCTTAATTGGAACTGATCCGGACATGGTAGAGATGTCATTCTCCAGTTCAAGACTGTGATTTTCATCACTTTGTAGACAGTGTGTCTCCTTGTAGGCAGTGGGCCTCTTTGTGAGCAGTGTGCTCGGGCAGTGAGCCCTTATTGGCATGTGCCATTCATTTTTTTCTTTATTCTTCTAACAGAGAATAAATCTTGGGTTAATCACCCCGTGGTTTTTCCCTTAACCGGGTTTTCCACGTCAAAATCTTGGTGTTCAATGTGTTGATGCTTATCTGCTCTTGTGTTTATGTATTATGCTTCCATGAATGATTATTTGATATGCTGCTAACTAACAACAGAGAATTAAGTGTTTGAAAGACAAGAAGTTCTATACAACTGATTCACCCCCCCTCTCAGTTGTATGCCCTAGATCCAACAACAAGCCTCAGTAGTACTGTGCCTGCTGCTGCGCTCTGGCTAGGTCTGTCTGTGCCTGTGCCAACTGTGTCTGCAACTGGCCTACCTGTGCCTGTGCCTACTGCACCTGCCCAACCAAAAATGTACTCGCTGCATCTGTGCCCATGGCGGCCACTGCTATGTCCATCTCTACTCGGATAAGGTGTACCCGGGCATCTGCCATGTCTCGCTCGCGAGTCAAACCAGCGATCACCGCTGCGTCTATATCTCGCATCCTCTCCACTCTCCTCAGCTGTGCCTACAGCTCTCGCACCTGTCCCCTCAGGCTGGCTATAGTCCTCTCATGTGCCTCACCCTGCCCTGGCCCCTGTGCTGCCTCTGCCTGTCCTAGCCCCTGCTGCTGGGGCACCTGCTGCTGCGGCACCTGCTGCTGTGGTACCTGCTGGGGTGGTGGCATCTGTGCCTGCGGCTGCACCTGCTGCTATATCTCTCCCTGTCCTGGCACTGCCTGCCCAGCCCGATCTATCCTCCTCTGCTGCCTCGGCCTCTCTGCAGCTCGGCCACCCCATCCTCATCCTCCTCTAGCGGCCCTCCGCCCTGGGCCAGCCTCTCCCTCCTCCTCTGAGTCCACCTCGTCAATACGAGGCACCAGCATGCCAGGTCCTGAATATCTCAGGAATGGATGTGCAGTGATCCAGTCCTCATACTCCTGTGTGACCCCCGCATCTACTATTTCTCTCCACATGTCCCATGCCACGTAGGGCAACTGCTGGAACTCTGCCAGGGCCTCCTCATACGAAGCCATTGGCCCCCATCTGACCCTCTCTGCATGAGTCTGGGCAAACATAGCCTGTCCCTGTGGCATGCCCTGTCTCCTGCCAAACTATCGCAGCACTCGGCCCACCATCTGCCTCTCCAGTATGTGCCGTGTCCGGCCTATCAACCACCTGGTCTGAAAGCAGAAGGGTAGCTCATCTCCCTCGTCATCCCAGGGCTCGCAATCCAAATATGGCCGCCAGACGACCACATCTACCCCATCCAAAGTATGCCGCCAGTACTCTAGCTTCCCCAGCCTGTGCTGGGAAATCACTCCTGCATAGCCATAGCTATATGGCTCTCCCCTCTGCCTTGCGAAGACGCATATCGGCCTGGTCACCACTATGTGCTCCCATAGCCAGAACTGTAACAGCAACACCCCAGCCGATAGACTCGTGCTGCGGTGGTACACCACCTGATGCATGTCATGGTAGAGGTGGGCTAGCACGCAGGGTCCCCACGCATATCGGGTGCCCTCGGTCAGCATCCGCTCCATGATCCTACCCCATCCAATGGGGAACCCGTGCGATCTCCTATCCGGGCATACAACGCCCCCAATCAGCCCAGCCACAATCCCAGGGAAGTAGTCATAGCAGTCATAGATATCCTGCTAAGGGATGACCTGTCCCACCAGCTCAGGATCATCAAATACTCGCTGACACTCGGCGAGTCCCGCGTCCCGCTGCGCGTCGTACTCCACCAACTCGCCTACTATGGGCAAGTGCAGTATCCGGTAGACATCCTCCAGCGTCACAGTCATCTCTCCAGTAGGGAAGTGGAAGGTCCCGTCCTCGCTGTGGAATCTCTCCACGGCAGCTGTCAACAGTCCTTGGTTCACCCGCACCTCGGGCATAAAGCAAACATAATCTAAACCCATGGCACCAAGCACCACTCTGTCAGCCTCCGTCAGCATGTATCTCTACAATAGAGGCATAGGGAACGTCTCCCTCGACTGCAGAGTCTCTCGTATCTCCTCCTGCAAGCATGCAAAGCAAGGCGTCAGTCTCAAGCTGCATATACCATACTCAACATATCTATTGAACTATATCAACTAAACTTAGCATTTCAAATTGATCAAAACAGCACACTACATCTCTGCACTAGATTCCTGCAATCTCAGAGATAGCTCATCGATTCTTGCGTCAAACAGGACGCTAATCGAATCAATTTGGCTAAGTAATTTGCCCTCTCGAGCAAATGCACCACTGCAGGTGGTAAATGCACCATTTCTAGTATATGCGCCGCAATAATCAACATATGCGCCGCAAAATTGCATATGCGCCGCTACAGGGCACATATGCGCTGTTCTAACGCATGCGCCACGGAAATCCACGTATGCGCCGCGAAATTACGGGTGCGCAGCAGGAAGTCACGTATGCGCAACTTTAACAAATGCGCTACTACATTTCACGCATGCGCGGCAGAAATACGAAAGCGCTGCCCAATTACGAAAGCGCAACTAGAATGCACAAATGCGCAGCTTTCACGCATGCGCCGCCGAAACCGGCATATGCGCCGTGAAGTTACAAAAGCGCAGCTTCGTGAGGCATATGCGCCGTTCTGCGTTTCGCCGCATTCATTTCACCTATTTTCTACGTGCATTTATGACACCTAAACTCGACCCTAGGAGAAATTTTTCGAAGCACGTACCGGGGGTCCTGCCTCTGCTGGCCGCCCGAATCATCGGACTCGCTCGAATCAGTGCTCCTCGCGTGGAATGTCTGCTGCTCTGGCCGCCATGCTGCTCTAAGTTTGCTCTGAGCTCTCTTTCTCCAATCCAGATCAACCAAGTGTGCAAATGACTATTCTTGTGGACCCAGCTCCTATTTATAGCCTCCAAAACCCTAATTCTGGCTAGGTGATGACTGTGGACTACTTCCCGTGTCCGTTTTTCCTCCCGTTTTCTTCCCGCATCCCTGACCGCGTCCCTTTTCCTCCAACCTATCCTAACCCCTTCCTCGTCATGAGATCGTCCGTCTCCAAAACTTTCGCCGTTTTTCTCGTCCAATCTCCCGAGGGGGCATCCTATCGTCATTTAACCTGTACCAGGGGCAAACTGGGGCATGTATCATCACTCAGACTATCAATTTCTTTGAAGCAACGCTGTAAACTGCATTGCATCAAAGAGGGGCAAAATGTATACGCCTAAAAATGACACAAATCATCCTAAATAAATATTCTAAATATTTATTCCATTCTTCTATTAATTAAATAAATATTCCAAATTTATTTAATCAATTCAGTATCTCGCAATTAAATAAATTCTATTTATTTAATTAAAATTCTTCTATTTGTCCTTCACAATTAAATACTCATAAATTATTTAATTAAGCCTAATTCCTCTATCCTAAAGTTCTAAATTCAAAATTCCACCTCACCTTTACACCTCACCTTTTTCCACCTCACCTTGTCCACCTCATCAGGTTGCACATGTAATTAAATATATTTAATATTTAATTATCTTATTTTCCCTCACCCACATGGCCTATTTCTTCTCCAATCAGAGGTCAGTTAACCAATCAATCAAATCTGTTAACTAACCTGTCAGTTGAGTCAAATCCTCAATCAATCCAGTCAGTTCCACAATCCACTCTTCTAACTGATCAATCAAGTCTGTTAACAGACCAGTCAATGGAGTTAACTCTCCAATCAGTTTTGTCACATCCCACCTTTCATGATGGAGCTGGGACACTTGGCACGTTTCCACTGGTTGCACATTCCTCAACCATCCTCAGCTGTTGATCTTCATATCTTCTCTCAACCATTGATTCCTATTCTTCCAAGCCTATAAATGAAGCTTCAACCCTTCATTCTATTCATCCAGGCTTTTTGACATCGTTACTCTGCAGAAATATCACCAGCGCGCCTTTGGCACCCATTTGTCATCTACAAGCTTGAGATCACCATTGTTGCATTGGAGCTCACCTTCATTGCATATCACACCATAGCCGTTCACCATCGACTTCCTCAAACAGCTTTAAAAGATTGCACTCTCTGAGGGCTCATCTCATCTGCGAAAGGACGATTCGTGATAGGCGAACAACAGAAGTTTTGAAACGGAAGAGGTTTGTTGTGTTTGTTCATTGCTTTGTTCATTTGAATCTTCTTTGTTTCACTATTCTGTTGATGTTTGGGTCATCTACTATTCATTTGATTGATCACTATTTTACCCTCACAAGCTTCTCTAGAACTCTACTTTGTAAACTCCCACACTTGTAACCTACAATCAAAAGAGAGGGGTTTGGGGGTTGTGGTGTTTAGGAGCTTGCCTAGGTCAAGCCCCAAAATGGTATTCAAGCCTTCCAACACCATGTTTAGATAGAATGTGTGTCCTTGGTGGATAAAGGCAAAATCAAATGATAAGATAGATTGATTGAAACACAAATAGATGTCACCTTAGAGGTGAAGCCCTCACGGAGATGAAGAGCCTTCAAATCATGAGGAAATGAGTTGATGAAGCCAAATCTATGTAACAAACACATACAAACACAACACAATTCTACTCTGCAACACAATGAATGCCTTAAATGCTCTTTGATTGATGATCATAAGTTCACCTTAATTAGCTTGGTGTAAATGAAGTCCTAAACATGTTTATATATGCATTCCCACTAAAATTTTGTAATTCAAATTGATTAGACTGACAAAGGAAACCATTTTAACGGTCATAAGCTGACATCTAAAATTTGGGTCCTAACAAAATAGGTCTGGACTAGGGTGTAGGTGCCCAAGTCTAGAGGGCTATTTTTAGTCATGACTATCATTTAAGATGGGCCCCTAAGCCCCATTCAACATGGGGTTTAGGGGAAATTAGTCCAGGATAAGTTTTGAACATGCATGATTAAATTAAGGGGACCTAGGAGCTAAACTATGAAGTAAAAAGTCCTAGGGGACATTTTATGACATAAAATTTAGCCCCCACTTTAATGTATGTATGATCTTACGACCCATAGATGCATTAAAGTATGATAAAAAACACATCAAACATGCCAGACACATGAAGCTAAGGCATACACAAAGATTGATGAACTATTTCTAGCCCCTAGTCTTAGGTAAGAACTAGAAGACACATTGAAGACGCACAAGAGAAAATGAAGATAGTAATAAGCACACAAAGCATGGTGAATACAGTGGAACCACGTAAAACATGATGAAGACATGAGAACAGTCACACAAAACACAATGCATACATTGATATAACATTTTCATATATGAGATAAAATCCTAAGGGGCATGGGGAGCTGTGAGGACCGCCCTTTTTACTACTGTTGTCATGACTCTTTATAGTGCTGTTATTGTTACTTTCATATTTGTGGGATAGCAGTTCCCGAAATTTGTCAGACTATTTAACTTTATTATGTTTTCGGAAAAAAAAAAACTAATTGGGTGATGTTTGGATAAGTTACTTTTCAGAAAAATGAATTAGAGATGTTAGAGATGATGGAAAATTGTAATATGATTTTTAATTATGTTAGATTGTACTAAGGCATGAGAATGCATGTGTTATTTAAGTTGCTTCGGCTATGATGAATTTATGTGGTTACTGATCTTGTAATTGAGTGTGCAGGGACTACTAATCAAACCACAGATTTCGGAGATCATTCCACACCTTGTTAATTGTTATTCCCTGTTAAGCCGATCTGGTTCCACGATGAACCAAGATCTCTTTGTGTTTGATGTCATGATGTAATGTGGTCTTTCGTATGGTCGAGTGGGTTAGGTTACCCTCATGTAATATTATTTTTATAAGTGTTGTAAAGAGATTGAATTTGAAATTTCTATTTTTTTATTTAAATTATGAGGCCCTTTTTCTTGTGCTTTACCTTGACCTGGGGTGTCTTGTATGGGTTAAAATTGACCCTGGGTTCTACCCCATGGGTCTAGGGGCCTATTTGGCATGGGTAACCCTTGAGTAACCTCCATCTAGTCAACTTAACCTCCCCCTGAAGTTAAGTGGCGAAAATTGGAGGTAGGAGGGGACATGATGGGTTGTACCAACACTCAACCCATCCCCTCTACTTTCCCCTAGATAAGAGATGCCATCCATTAGTGAAAGTTACCTCTTCTTTAGTAAGATTCCCCCATGTACTATGGGGACACCCATGTGAAGAAAGGAGAAAGAGGCATGGGTCACCTGTCTTGTTCCCATTTAACTCTTTTTTTTATTTCTCCTATGAGAAAGTGGAGTCACATGAAAGGAATAAGGAGTACCCTTGGGAATGGAGAGTGACATAAGCCACCTGGACAGAATAGTGATTTTGGGAAGGGTGAGGAGGTGACAAGTGTCATTTCCCCATTTCTCAAAATTAGAAAGAAAGAGAATTTTGGGTTATTTATTTTCAAATTTTGGGATGAGAGGGAGTTAGTTGAATTTTGGGGAAAATCTTTCATCTTTGGCCTTACCCAAAATAGAGAAGTTAGTTAGGAAGATAGAGAAGGGAGAGGGAGTTGGTGGCTAAGCTTGGGAGTGAACTCTGTGGACTCTGCAACAACTTCATTCCAGGAGGGCTTTGTAAGGTTGGTCTGAATTTTACCTTTGTTTTGGTAGAACTGAAATGTGTATGAAATGTGTTTGGAATATGTGTTTAAATTTGTTTTCTGTGGGGTTCTTGTCGGGTGTTTGACAGAGCGTCTCCCACTTGGGAGAAATGCTCATCAAGTTTGGGGTAGGGGAGGAGAGATCCTCCTCGGGTGCATACCTGTTCCATCTTTTGGGATGTTGAAAGCCTTGAGGGCATGTATCTGTGACTGTATTTTTGACTTGAGAGTCATATACAGATTTCTTGCAAAATGTGATCACACTTGGTTGAGACCAAGAGATATTTATATGAGTTCATTTATCTGTCAGGGTGACACTCTGGAGTCGAGTGTATCCACTCTCCTGCCCCTTATGAAACTCACTGTAGTTGAGTTTCCGTATTGTGTAAAATAGCCACGGGTATATGTTTGCTTTGGGATTGTTGTTGTTTCTGTTGTGAAGTGGAGTGTTTGAATACCCAGGTGTGAGTATGGTCTCCCTAGCTCGGGGGTGACCCTCTTGCGGGTCTACGGTAGGGAGGAGAGCTAGACAAGTGGTATTTTCTTCTTTGTTTGTCTTGGATATGCAGGTTTTTCTCTTGGAGCTTTCTGGTTGGCTATTTTATGAAGAAACAGATCATCTTCTTGTCATGAGAATTAGGCCTGGATTATTTCATAGAAATGAAGAGAGAACACCTCTCTTGTTATTGTTGTAAATTACTGATATTCTGGGAGTGAAGGAAATCACCTCCCTGGTCTTGTTATTATTGGACTTTTATTGGTTGTCATAAGTTTTCAGTTGTATACTGTTTGGGAGGAGAAAGTTCATATCTGGGAAGTTCATATACTGAAATTAAAGTTGTAATATGACTGTGCTTAAATTTTTAAGTTGATGTTTGCAACCTTTGTTCAATAGCAATTTTTGTGTTTCAAGTATTACTGAAAGGAATAAGTTCGTTTTTGCAACTTAATCTGAGTTGTTTACATTGAAAGTTTGGAATTGCTTCACTAGTTGAAATGCTGATTTTCTATCCAATATTAAAATGGAAAAGACAGTTTTAAATATTTGTGTTATCCTCCCTATTTAATGGATTCTGTTAAATTAGAAGGATTAGAGGAAATCTAGCATGTAAATATAATCTGGTTGTAAATTAACAAGTCTTGTATGTTTATAAAAATGGGCTTAGAGTAGTGAATTTTGAGAAAATTGTGGAAATTGGAATTATAAAAATCTATAAAGAGTATTTCTTTTTCTCTCAATAAATTTAAAAATATATATATAGAGCTATATATATATATATTTTTCTCATTTTGAGTAATTATCATTTTAAGAAAATAAAAGAGTAATTGAAAGTAATTATAACTGTTATATATCAATATAAAAAAAAAGGGGGATATATATATATATATATGTATATATATATATGAACTATATAAATATAGATATATATAAATATATTATTGTTGAAATATATATATATATATATATATATATATTTATATATGAATATATATAAATATATATATATATATATTTATATATGAATATATATAAATATATATATATATATAATATATTATTATTATAAGAACCAACGAATGGTGAAAGACTGTCAACATGTTAGCCGCGGATAAAAGAAACACAGTCGAAATTTTATTTGGGCGGTGGGGAGTAAACCCCACCGCGAGCTGTTATTACATATGGAGGTGTGGAGTGGGGCGGAGCCCCACCCACACCCCACGTCGTGGGAATGTGGGTGGGGCTCCGCCCCACTCCACATCTCCCCCCCCTCCAATCCCTTATGCCTCCCACGAAACCTTTCCGCCGCTCTGCGGCCACCGCGAAGTCTCGTCCGCCGCTCTGCGGCCACCACAGATCCCCGTCCGCCGCTCTGCGGCCACTGCCGCCCATGGCCGCCATCTGCTGTGGGTTGAAAGCAATAAAAAAAATGTAGGGCTTGGGCCCTAACATATGAATGGGTTATTTGGTAAATAAATTCAGTTTATTTTTATATAGCTCTATATAAAGGCATATATATATATATTATATATGTCTATGTATATAGCTATATATATAATATAAGAATGATTATATATATATATATATATATATATATATATATATATATATTTATAGGTTTATAAGTTGTGGGAAACCAATTTGTTCATTATTGAGATATTAAAATAAATATATTATATATATATATATATATATATATATATATATATATATATATATATATATATATATATATATATATATATATATATATATTTATTGGGCCCTCGTTTAAAATCGTTAATAACTATGTTTCATGGATATAGAGAAAAAAAATAAATATATATATATATATAACAATTATAATCTCACAGGAGATGTTATTAAGTGTTGAACACAACAACCAAAGAAGCTATATTACCATGAACAGAGTTTTATAAAGTGGTGAACCACCTACATCTATTGACAACGTCATACGAGTTACAAACAGTGTATGAATCGTAATTAAGAGTAACAGTAACAACAGTAATTCTAAACAAGAGAAAATAAAATTAGATGTAAAGTGAGTTTAGGAATATTCAGTGATACTCTGGAAAGAGTTTCTCGGAAGTTTCATCTGTTAACGTACTTATAAACACTCGGAAAATGAAGAGGAAAATTACTCAACTCCTTGTGCAAAAGAACACTGGAAATAAACTTATGATGCCACCACTAACAATCCATGTGGCCATATTAATCTCAACTGTAGAAAACAATCTCATATGTACACCTGTAAGAGGTTCCGAAGAAGGAAAAACCAACATTGGAAAACACAGAGGAGAAAATGCGCGACATATCTCACACGGGATAAGAGAACTAAGTTGACGGACCCTTCTGTCAATTGTGCTTAGGTACAAGTTGACTAAGAATTTACGAAGAGGAGGAACCTAGATCGGGGAAGATTAGGAGACTGAGTCCAGCGAAATAGTAAACCAGCCTTTGTGGCCTAGATCATCCTGAAATTAGGTTTAATATCAACAATAACTGCAGTAATAACCCTGATTGACGTAAATCACGAAGAAAGGACAGGATGCACATAAAGAAAGTATAGAAAATGAAAGAGAGAGAGAGACCGAAATATAAACACACTAAATGAACTAAGAGATAGTTAAGGTAAGGGCAATAAAGTTATAATCCAACTTAAGAACTTGTGGAAAGGGAAGAGAGGGCAACCAAGCCGCCTTGTTGAAAATGCTAAGTCATAGGAGTAGTATGTTTCAGGAAACAAGAGAGGAGACAGACAACCGTGCCTGGCTGAAAAATGACTAAATAGGGAGATCACTAGCCGGTTTAGTTGGAACAAGGCGTCGAGGGGAGTGGTTCCTCTATCAGCGAACCACGTGCGTAAATGAGTGCAGCGTAATTCCCACTAACGCCGTAAGGCATTTTGCTACCGAACATTGCCGAGGGTTCGATTTAAGAACTTGGGTAATCTCACTCTTGCAATGACGTTAGCAGCGTTGTATCGACCCTCTTGTTGATCTATATGTTTCCGTTTGCACGCCATTGTACTTGTATTCCGTCGATGAGTATAGTGTTTCGCCATGAGAGAACACCGTTGAGCATGCGTACGCATGCGAAAGGGGTTTTTAGGATGGTGTGAGAAAAGTTTTTCATATCTCGTGTCATAACCACATGACAGATGTGGCTATGACACGTGCGAAGTGTGTTGTGACCACAAGGAAAATGTGGGCATGACATTTGGTATCAGAGCCAGGTTTGTAAACACTGGGCGTATTTGGGCACGTTATTATTCTGCAACTTTGGCTAATTAGTTTCTACCTTGTTTTGTAGGATGCCTCCCCGACGTGTTCGACGAGCGCGATCACGCCACACAGCGTCAGTCGAGGTGCACAGCGATTCCTCAGCCGAGGGACTGGCACCTGCAGATTCAGCAGCACCACCTGCACCACCTGTGCCACAAGCACTACTAGTACCACAGGCGACACCAGTAGCGGATATAGGTCCACAGATCTTACAGGCACTACAGACTATGCTAGACAGGTTACCACCAGTGATTCCTGAGCCACGTATAGAGCCTCGTGTTGCTCCGCGAGAGGAGCCACGTGCCGAGTCACGTATTGAGCCACGTATGGAGCCCCGCGTTGATCCACTAGCGGTGAGACGTGTGGAGCCCTTCGTTGAGATTCCTGACACAACAGTAGAGGAGGTAGGGTCGGCCTCCCGAGCACGGAGCAGGAGTCCTCCGAGACTTTTGAGACAAGAACAGGTTCAGCAGGGAGTATATGAGGATGGTGTGGAAGAGCCACTTGGGAGACTTAGAGACAGAGGGGACCCTATCAGAGATCTACTGAGGCTCAACCCACCCACCTTCGCAGGAGCTACAGAGGGAGCTGTGGCCGAGGCTTGGCTAATTAGCTTAGACAGGTGTTTCGCATTGCGACCATATGAGAGCAACACGAAAGCACGAGTGGCAGTTCATCTTCTTAGGGATGCAGCAGCCACCTGGTGGCGTACAGAGGAGTGCAAGCGCCGACTCTCCGTGGATACACTCACATGGGACATCTTCATTGAGCGCTTCAATGCGCGGTATTTGTCCGAACATTATAGACAGCGCAGAGTCGATGAGTTTCATGATCTACAGCAGAGGGGACTCACCGTTACTCAGTATGAGAGCCGATTTATAGAACTTTCTCGTTATGCGGAATACCTCCATGACGAGAAAATCTTAATACACAAATTCATCAGGGGGCTAAATCACAGGATATCAGGACCAGTTCGTATGGCAAATCCCCAAACCATGAGCGAGGCTGTTGAAAAGGCCCTTATATCAGAGGAAATTCAGGGACGAGGACAGAATTCACGCCCACAGTACCAGGAACGAAATCCCCAACAACAGAAAAATTTCCGAAGGCCTCAAAACACAACACAGAGAGGAGGGTATAATGCTTCATCATTACCTCCTAGGCCTCCACAGCAACAGCAACATCAGCAAAAATCCAAATTTCAACAGAGGGGACAGGGAGGACAGAACCGTGGATGGCAGCAGCAGGGACCACGCAGGGATCAGAGACAGCAGGGTTCATCGGTAGGACCCGCAAGGTCCCAGCAGTCTTACAGAGGCTCACAGGGATCCACCGGACGGACCGGGCAACAACAATCGGGCAGAACACAGTCAGGGCAGTTACAGGTTAGAGGACCATGTTATGTATGTGGTGGGGCAGGGCATCTGGCTAGAGAGTGTCCGCAGGGATTTACTGCAAGGGGTCAGCCCCGATCAGGAGGGTCTGAGCAGACCGTAGGTGACGTGGGCAGATCTCACCACATGTTTGCAGCGGTTGATAACCGCCAGGCCAATTTTCAGGCTTCTGTCATCGAGGCAGCAGGTACGATTAGAGACTTTCCCATCTCGATCCTTTTTGATTCAGGAGCTACTGACTCTTTTTTGTCTACATCGTTAGTGGAGCGTTGCAGGCTGGTGGCTTCTAGGCAAGACATTAGGTGGGAAGTTGAGTTGGCCTCAGGGGCCAGGATGTCAGTAGATACCTTGGTTAAAGACTGTGAGATCACATTGGGACCCTTCACCACAATATGCGACCTTAGGATTATGCCATTAGGGTCTTACGGAGTAGTTCTGGGTATGGATTGGCTTGCGGCACATAGAGCCAAGCTTGATTGTCGCCAGAGAACGATTAGCTGTTTAGATGATCATGGTTCGTCGGTTGAGATAGTGGGCATTCAAAAGCCCACGGCGGTTCGTATGATATCCGCACAACAGCTTAAGCGCTGTATGCGGAGGGGATGTCAGATGTTTGCCATCACAGTCAGTGATAGAGCAGAGGATGAACCTGAGGCTACTTTAGATGATCACCCTATCCTTAGAGAGTTTGCCGATGTGTTTCCGCCAGAATTACCTGGTATGCCCCCACGTAGAGAAGTGGACTTCCACATTGACTTAGTGCCAGGTGCAGAGCCGATATCCCGCGCACCCTATAGAATGACGACCCATGAACTCACAGAACTTAAGCTGCAGTTGGAAGAATTACTTGAGAAGGGACACATCCGACCTAGCGTTTCACCATGGGGCGCACCAGTGATCTTCGTGAAGAAGAAGGATGGGTCTCTTCGGCTATGCATGGACTACAGGCAGTTGAACAAGGTGACGGTGAAGAATCGTTATCCTCTACCTAGGATTGACGACCTTTTTGATCAGATGCAGGGAGCCAGAGTGTTCTCGAAAATCGATCTAAAATCTGGGTATCATCAATTACGCATCACGGAGTCAGATATTCATAAAACTGCTTTTCGAACCAGATATGGCCATTATGAATTCACAGTGGTACCTTTCGGGTTGACGAACGCTCCTGCAGTATTCATGAGTCTCATGAACGGGGTGTTCCGTACATACCTAGACCGGTTCGTGATCATATTCCTAGATGACATTCTGATTTATTCACGGACTGAAGAGGAGCATGTAGAGCACTTGCGTCAAGTTTTGCAGAAATTACGAGAGCAACAACTTTTTGGCAACTTGACGAAGTGTGCCTTCTTCAGGACAGAGGTGCAGTATTTGGGACACATTTTATCAGGCGATGGCATCTCTGTAGATCCATCTAAAATTAGAGCAATCCAGGAGTGGCCGGCACCCACGAACGTGACAGAGGTCAGAAGCTTTATGGGGTTAGCTGGGTATTATCGTCGGTTTGTCGAAGGTTTCTCCAGGATAGCACATCCCATTACTTCCCTTCAGCGAAAAGGGAAGGGTTTCACTTGGACCGAGCAGTGTGAAAAGGCTTTTGGAGTCCTCAAAGAACGTCTTACGAGCGCTCCTATTTTAGCAGTTCCAGATCCGTCGGAAGAGTTTGTAGTTTGCACGGATGCATCATTAGAAGGTTTGGGAGCCGTGCTTATGCAGGATGGACGAGCGATCGCATACGAATCGCGGAAACTAAAGACACATGAGTTAAACTATCCTACGCATGACTTAGAGCTTGCAGCTGTTGTTCATGCCTTGGTTCATTGGAGACACTTTCTTTTAGGGCGACGCTTTGAACTCCATTCAGACCATCATAGTTTGCAGTATATTTTCACACAGCCTAATTTGAACGCCCGCCAACGACGTTGGATGGAATTCCTATGCGAATATGACTTCGATGTCCATTATATAAAAGGGAAGGAGAACGTGGTCGCTGATGCTCTGAGTCGAAGACGCCACGAGATCCAGACCCTGACCTTGAAGATGGACTTGAAGGATCGCATCTTACAGCATCTGCCGGAGGATGAATGGTTTCTTGAAGTGCAGCAGGCAGTACTAAATCAGAAGGCCCTTGAGGGCAAATTTACAGGATATACCCTTGCTTCTGATGGAATGCTTCGACATCGGCAACGCATATATGTACCCCATGCGGGTAATCTTCGTACAGTAATCCTATCAGAGGCTCATAGAGCACCCTACGCAGCACACCCAGGAGTGAAGAAGATGCATGCTGATTTACGACAGCTTTATCATTGGGCTGGGATGAGGCGTGACATTGCCGAATTTGTTGCTCGTTGCCTGGAATGTCAGAGGGTCAAGGCCGAACATCAGCATCCAGCGGGACTGTTGTACCCTCACGAGATACCTGAATGGAAATGGGATACCATTTCTATGGATTTTATCGTTGGTCTACCTATGTCATCACGTCGCCATGATGCTATTATGGTGACAGTTGACAAGCTGACCAAAGTGGCGCATTTTTCACCAATATGTACAACATACAATGCACCATCAGTGGCAAAGGTGTTTCTTGATCAGATTGTTAGACTTCATGGGATACCTCGCCGCATTATATCTAACAGAGACTCCGTATTCACTTCATCGTTTTGGAAAACCTTACATCAGGCGTTGGGCACACAGCTCAACTTCAGTTCTGCATATCATCCGGAAACCGATGGACAAACAGAAAGAGTTAACCAGGTATTAGAAGACATGCTTCGCATGTATGTGATGGACCACCAGTCTAGATGGGAGGAGTATCTGTATCTAGTTGAATTCGCCTACAATAATGGGCATCATAGCTCGTTGGGTATGCCTCCTTTCCAGGCATTATATGGCAGACCATGCAGAACACCTTTGAGTTGGGATCGTATAGAGGACAGAACAGTCATCGGCCCAGAGATAGTTCAGAATATGGAACTGCAAGTTAAACAGATAAGACAGAGGCTTCTGGAAGCACAGGACAGGCAGAAAAAGTATGCTGATGCTAAGAGGACAGACCGAAGCTTCACTGTGGGGGAAAGAGTATTTTTGAGAGTGCGGCCGCACAAAAGTCCAATCCGTTACGGAAAAGGCTCTAAACTCGCACCTCGATTTGTAGGACCTTTCGAAATCTTGGAGCGGATAGGACCAGTAGCCTATCGTCTAGCCTTGCCACCTAGCCTGTCACGTATCCACGATGTATTTCATGTATCAGTTTTACGTCAATATGTTTCTGACTTATCTCATGTGTTGGATTGGAGTGCTCTTCAGGTAGAGGCAGACGGACAACTGGCGTTGGAGCCAATTCGCATATTGGCTCGACGGAACCTGGCCCTTCGAGGTCGAGAGCTGGACCAGGTTAGAGTCCAATGGGACTTATACGACGAAGTCACTGCAACATGGGAAGATGCAGAAAGATTGAAGACCCTGTATCCTCACCTTTTTGACGACTTCCAGGAGGAAGTACCGTCTTAGGGGGAGAGGATGTGAGGACCGCCCTTTTTACTACTGTTGTCATGACTCTTTATAGTGCTGTTATTGTTACTTTCATATTTGTGGGATAGCAGTTCCCGAAATTTGTCAGACTATTTAACTTTATTATGTTTTCGGAAAAAAAAAACTAATTGGGTGATGTTTGGATAAGTTACTTTTCAGAAAAATGAATTAGAGATGTTAGAGATGATGGAAAATTGTAATATGATTTTTAATTATGTTAGATTGTACTAAGGCATGAGAATGCATGTGTTATTTAAGTTGCTTCGGCTATGATGAATTTATGTGGTTACTGATCTTGTAATTGAGTGTGCAGGGACTACTAATCAAACCACAGATTTCGGAGATCATTCCACACCTTGTTAATTGTTATTCCCTGTTAAGCCGATCTGGTTCCACGATGAACCAAGATCTCTTTGTGTTTGATGTCATGATGTAATGTGGTCTTTCGTATGGTCGAGTGGGTTAGGTTACCCTCATGTAATATTATTTTTATAAGTGTTGTAAAGAGATTGAATTTGAAATTTCTATTTTTTTATTTAAATTATGAGGCCCTTTTTCTTGTGCTTTACCTTGACCTGGGGTGTCTTGTATGGGTTAAAATTGACCCTGGGTTCTACCCCATGGGTCTAGGGGCCTATTTGGCATGGGTAACCCTTGAGTAACCTCCATCTAGTCAACTTAACCTCCCCCTGAAGTTAAGTGGCGAAAATTGGAGGTAGGAGGGGACATGATGGGTTGTACCAACACTCAACCCATCCCCTCTACTTTCCCCTAGATAAGAGATGCCATCCATTAGTGAAAGTTACCTCTTCTTTAGTAAGATTCCCCCATGTACTATGGGGACACCCATGTGAAGAAAGGAGAAAGAGGCATGGGTCACCTGTCTTGTTCCCATTTAACTCTTTTTTTTATTTCTCCTATGAGAAAGTGGAGTCACATGAAAGGAATAAGGAGTACCCTTGGGAATGGAGAGTGACATAAGCCACCTGGACAGAATAGTGATTTTGGGAAGGGTGAGGAGGTGACAAGTGTCATTTCCCCATTTCTCAAAATTAGAAAGAAAGAGAATTTTGGGTTATTTATTTTCAAATTTTGGGATGAGAGGGAGTTAGTTGAATTTTGGGGAAAATCTTTCATCTTTGGCCTTACCCAAAATAGAGAAGTTAGTTAGGAAGATAGAGAAGGGAGAGGGAGTTGGTGGCTAAGCTTGGGAGTGAACTCTGTGGACTCTGCAACAACTTCATTCCAGGAGGGCTTTGTAAGGTTGGTCTGAATTTTACCTTTGTTTTGGTAGAACTGAAATGTGTATGAAATGTGTTTGGAATATGTGTTTAAATTTGTTTTCTGTGGGGTTCTTGTCGGGTGTTTGACAGAGCGTCTCCCACTTGGGAGAAATGCTCATCAAGTTTGGGGTAGGGGAGGAGAGATCCTCCTCGGGTGCATACCTGTTCCATCTTTTGGGATGTTGAAAGCCTTGAGGGCATGTATCTGTGACTGTATTTTTGACTTGAGAGTCATATACAGATTTCTTGCAAAATGTGATCACACTTGGTTGAGACCAAGAGATATTTATATGAGTTCATTTATCTGTCAGGGTGACACTCTGGAGTCGAGTGTATCCACTCTCCTGCCCCTTATGAAACTCACTGTAGTTGAGTTTCCGTATTGTGTAAAATAGCCACGGGTATATGTTTGCTTTGGGATTGTTGTTGTTTCTGTTGTGAAGTGGAGTGTTTGAATACCCAGGTGTGAGTATGGTCTCCCTAGCTCGGGGGTGACCCTCTTGCGGGTCTACGGTAGGGAGGAGAGCTAGACAAGTGGTATTTTCTTCTTTGTTTGTCTTGGATATGCAGGTTTTTCTCTTGGAGCTTTCTGGTTGGCTATTTTATGAAGAAACAGATCATCTTCTTGTCATGAGAATTAGGCCTGGATTATTTCATAGAAATGAAGAGAGAACACCTCTCTTGTTATTGTTGTAAATTACTGATATTCTGGGAGTGAAGGAAATCACCTCCCTGGTCTTGTTATTATTGGACTTTTATTGGTTGTCATAAGTTTTCAGTTGTATACTGTTTGGGAGGAGAAAGTTCATATCTGGGAAGTTCATATACTGAAATTAAAGTTGTAATATGACTGTGCTTAAATTTTTAAGTTGATGTTTGCAACCTTTGTTCAATAGCAATTTTTGTGTTTCAAGTATTACTGAAAGGAATAAGTTCGTTTTTGCAACTTAATCTGAGTTGTTTACATTGAAAGTTTGGAATTGCTTCACTAGTTGAAATGCTGATTTTCTATCCAATATTAAAATGGAAAAGACAGTTTTAAATATTTGTGTTATCCTCCCTATTTAATGGATTCTGTTAAATTAGAAGGATTAGAGGAAATCTAGCATGTAAATATAATCTGGTTGTAAATTAACAAGTCTTGTATGTTTATAAAAATGGGCTTAGAGTAGTGAATTTTGAGAAAATTGTGGAAATTGGAATTATAAAAATCTATAAAGAGTATTTCTTTTTCTCTCAATAAATTTAAAAATATATATATAGAGCTATATATATATATATTTTTCTCATTTTGAGTAATTATCATTTTAAGAAAATAAAAGAGTAATTGAAAGTAATTATAACTGTTATATATCAATATAAAAAAAAAAGGGGGATATATATATATATATATATGTATATATATATATGAACTATATAAATATAGATATATATAAATATATTATTGTTGAAATATATATATATATATATATATATATATATTTATATATGAATATATATAAATATATATATATATATATTTATATATGAATATATATAAATATATATATATATATAATATATTATTATTATAAGAACCAACGAATGGTGAAAGACTGTCAACATGTTAGCCGCGGATAAAAGAAACACAGTCGAAATTTTATTTGGGCGGTGGGGAGTAAACCCCACCGCGAGCTGTTATTACATATGGAGGTGTGGAGTGGGGCGGAGCCCCACCCACACCCCACGTCGTGGGAATGTGGGTGGGGCTCCGCCCCACTCCACATCTCCCCCCCCTCCAATCCCTTATGCCTCCCACGAAACCTTTCCGCCGCTCTGCGGCCACCGCGAAGTCTCGTCCGCCGCTCTGCGGCCACCACAGATCCCCGTCCGCCGCTCTGCGGCCACTGCCGCCCATGGCCGCCATCTGCTGTGGGTTGAAAGCAATAAAAAAAATGTAGGGCTTGGGCCCTAACATATGAATGGGTTATTTGGTAAATAAATTCAGTTTATTTTTATATAGCTCTATATAAAGGCATATATATATATATTATATATGTCTATGTATATAGCTATATATATAATATAAGAATGATTATATATATATATATATATATATTTATAGGTTTATAAGTTGTGGGAAACCAATTTGTTCATTATTGAGATATTAAAATAAATATATTATATATATATATATATATATATATATATATATATATATATTTATTGGGCCCTCGTTTAAAATCGTTAATAACTATGTTTCATGGATATAGAGAAAAAAAATAAATATATATATATATATAACAATTATAATCTCACAGGAGATGTTATTAAGTGTTGAACACAACAACCAAAGAAGCTATATTACCATGAACAGAGTTTTATAAAGTGGTGAACCACCTACATCTATTGACAACGTCATACGAGTTACAAACAGTGTATGAATCGTAATTAAGAGTAACAGTAACAACAGTAATTCTAAACAAGAGAAAATAAAATTAGATGTAAAGTGAGTTTAGGAATATTCAGTGATACTCTGGAAAGAGTTTCTCGGAAGTTTCATCTGTTAACGTACTTATAAACACTCGGAAAATGAAGAGGAAAATTACTCAACTCCTTGTGCAAAAGAACACTGGAAATAAACTTATGATGCCACCACTAACAATCCATGTGGCCATATTAATCTCAACTGTAGCAAACAATCTCATATGTACACCTGTAAGAGGTTCCGAAGAAGGAAAAACCAACATTGGAAAACACAGAGGAGAAAATGCGCGACATATCTCACACGGGATAAGAGAACTAAGTTGACGGACCCTTCTGTCAATTGTGCTTAGGTACAAGTTGACTAAGAATTTACGAAGAGGAGGAACCTAGATCGGGGAAGATTAGGAGACTGAGTCCAGTGAAATAGTAAACCAGCCTTTGTGGCCTAGATCATCCTGAAATTAGGTTTAATATCAACAATAACTGCAGTAATAACCCTGATTGACGTAAATCACGAAGAAAGGACAGGATGCACATAAAGAAAGTATAGAAAATGAAAGAGAGAGAGAGACCGAAATATAAACACACTAAATGAACTAAGAGATAGTTAAGGTAAGGGCGATAAAGTTATAATCCAACTTAAGAACTTGTGGAAAGGGAAGAGAGGGCAACCAAGCCGCCTTGTTGAAAATGCTAAGTCATAGGAGTAGTATGTTTTAGGAAACAAGAGAGGAGACAGACAACCGTGCCTGGCTGAAAAATGACTAAATAGGGAGATCACTAGCCGGTTTAGTTGGAACAAGGCGTCGAGGGGAGTGGTTCCTCTATCAGCGAACCACGTGCGTAAATGAGTGCAGCGTAATTCCCACTAACGCCGTAAGGCATTTTGCTACCGAACATTGCCGAGGGTTCGATTTAAGAACTTGGGTAATCTCACTCTTGCAATGACGTTAGCAGCGTTGTATCGACCCTCTTGTTGATCTATATGTTTCCGTTTGCACGCCATTGTACTTGTATTCCGTCGATGAGTATAGTGTTTCGCCATGAGAGAACACCGTTGAGCATGCGTACGCATGCGAAAGGGGTTTTTAGGACGGTGTGAGAAAAGTTTTTCATATCTCGTGTCATAACCACATGACAGATGTGGCTATGACACGTGCGAAGTGTGTTGTGACCACAAGGAAAATGTGGGCATGACAGGAGCTTATCGCTACGCCCTTGAAACTGTCAAAAACATGCAATACAAAACCCAAAATGTAGGGGGAGCTCATCACTATGCCCTTGATACTACACCAAGGGAAGACACACCAAACAAAACTTGAGTGTGGGGGGATCTCATCACTACACCCTTGAAACCACACAAGGGGAAGACATGCCAAACAAAACCTAAGTGTGGGGGGGCTCATCGTTACACCCTTGAAACCACACAAATGGGGAAGACACACATAATACACGAGCGCTGTATAGCATGTCATAGACATACTATACATCATATACATGACAAACACAAGTGATGGGAGGAGCGTATTGCTAAGTCCCACCATCTAAAACATGTTGTAGAAACACGTAACGGTTGAGCTTATGCTACAACAACCACCAAAGACATGCTTAAGGGAGGATAGCTCAAGATCCAACCCTGCCTCCTGATGAAGACTTTGTATAAAAGGATGTGCACTATCTCAAGAGATACACTATCCCACCTTCCGTAGAAGGGCTTTTAAAATGCAACCCCACCCATGTGAGAGAGACGTCTTATAGTGAAAAGGAAGCATGTGCTCAAAGTATACAACCCCACCTGCATCATAGAGATGCCTTACAATGAAAAGGATGTATACAGAATAGATCAGTGTTTATAAACACGCTTTGTCAGTGTAAAATAATCAGATAGATACCATTATATATTCCCCCACCTTAAGGTGGTTGATACTACTTGCTGGTATCAAGCACATTAAGGTGGAGAGAAAACATGCAAGGGAACAAGAGCTCTCGCAAAGCCCATGCCCCTAAAGGTGACATGTGCTTACGATCACCAAATGTTCCCTCAAACACATTGATAAGATATGCTAAGATAAACAAAAAGATGGTTAGAAATCTTAATCTAAGATAATAACCAAATCAAATCATGAAATGTATGCATTAAAACAATTACATCAAGGACCAAGGCTATACTCACAGGTTTGGATCTGAGTATAAATGTTGGGCTATACTGTAGGTACCTCAGAACTGAGTGTAGTAACAAGGTGAGATACCAATCAAAGTGTACAAGATAAAATTGAGTGGATTGTAAAATGTTAGTCACAAGAAATACCGTAAGATGATGCATCACATGGAGTGATTCTACTAGTCAAGCATCAGACATATATATCAACCATGTCATCATACATGGAGTAGGTCCATTTTGTTTTACTTGTTGAAGGGAGGCATGATCTGTATCAGTATTTATTTGTTTTTGTCATCCATCAACTAGGTAGAATCACTAAAGAAGGTAAACAATAAAAATGAGAGAAGAGAAAAAGTGCCTTAGGAACACCACGTAGGAGGATGCCCCCAAGACATCAACTGCAATCCTATGCCCTTAAGGCATGACACACAACAATAAAATAGAGGAGAGGCAAGATATAAGAATGATGAAACAAATACAAGAATGGTCACAATAAAGGTAGTCTTCCAGTATCCTTGACCTTACAAGAGTATCAAGGGTCATCCAAGGAAATCTAAACAACACAAAACACATCACGGGGGAAACACAACACATAAGAGGAGGCCACATAAATGAGCAAAGGTATGCTATGACAAAGGTGGCCAATAGGGTTAGAAACACTTACCTATGTACACAACCAAACTAGCAGTTGTCATCAAGAAAATCATCTTCCTCCCAATCTCGAATGCAAGAGGAAAGAGGTATATAAGGTACAATTGCCCAACTTTTATCATCATCCTTAAATTCTTCTTCAACTTAAGCTCTTCATCCTTAATTTCTTCCTTGTTTGATCCAATATCCATTGGTGGAATGTTTTCTTTTTAAGGTGTATTTTATCAAGCTAAGGCTTGTCTTCTCTTCCTCCTTTCTCTTTCTTGCCTATTCCTTATTATTTTATTGGTGATGTTTGCAAAAATATTGTCATGATTTTCCATAGTCTTCGACATCTCAGAGGAGGTAACTAGTACAAAGTTAGCCTTTTGTGATGATATACTTTGTTTTTTATGGTTATCTCCTGATCCTTGTAGGGATGATAGAGGAGGAACCTCAACATAGACTCCCTCCCTTACCTTTCAGTCTAGGGGGTTCTTTCAATTTAGGTGGCTTTTTCACTTATGATTTGTTCAGGAGGAGGTCCAACCAGTTTTGTTATCAATTTTGCTTTATATCGTTGGTATCCCAAGAAGATTTAATCTTGTCATGGTTTAGGAGGTTTAGTAGGTCGTGGCCAAACATAATCAAGATTGAAATTTTTCCAAGTAACCATGGGATGCCATAGACTATGGTGAATAGTATGCATGCTTCCATGGAGAGGAAATTTTATACATTTATGGGTTGTTGAGGGGACAAATTTCATGGCCTTAAGCCATGGATGGCCCAATTTTATATGAAAGAGGTTGGATGTAGGTATGATATTGAATGATTGTTCTAAAGCTTTATCAAATACTATAATCAATAAAGTAATCTTCCCTATGGCTAGGAGGAAAGCTTTGTTGATGGGTGTTTTAGCACACAACAATGCAGGTATTATTGTTGGTATCACACCTCTCTTGAAAGGTATCCTACCCTAGGTAAGACTACTCCAAGGATAATACATCTAGGTCTTAGCATGCTTGGAATTTCTTAGTTGGAATGTACTAGCTATTCCTATAAGGGGTCTTACATGCAATGTGATAGATTTGACAAACTAGAATGATAGTTCATGCTTAGCTGATATGACAGTGTAAAATGTTGCTAAAAACATAAACTAACAGTTGATTTAAAAGAAAATGCTAAAGGAGTAGGGTTTAGAAAGTTCCTAAGTGACATTCACAATACATAGTTTGTTTATAGTAGGCAAATGTTCTAAATTTTAAACCAATTTTCTGAGTAACCAAGCTAACTAATTGCTACAACACTATAGAAAATTATGCTATCTTCTATGGATTTCTTATGATTTTCAAATTGCATGCATTCATTAAATACCCAGGTTTTGGTGTGATTTAACTATTGTAATACAATTAAACTCAGCACAAATAACTAGTCCAGACTAACTTTACACATCCTTACAGTCAGTAAGCAACTAAAAGTATGGACTTAGAACATTCATCAAATACCTTCAACAAACCATTAACATTGTAAAGTACAACTAACTAATTGTAGATCATGAAGCAAACCATGAAACCAAATAGATAACACAAGTGAACAAATTCTCAAAATCACTGTAGAAACTTGCTTTGTATTAATCTCAAATGGCATAGCATCAACAATTCGGCATCAAGAGTCTTACTTGCAAATGAGAGAAAAGGATGGCCCTTTTATAAACAAGGCACCATACCGAGTTTTTCAATGGACAGTGGAGATTAACTCAACATTAATGGTCCAGATTACATGGCATTTAATGAGATACATGAGTTTGTTTAATTTTTAGATTTGCATTTGTCCTTTAGGAAAAAGACAAAATATCGATTGCAAATACATTGAATCTGGACAAAATGGATACCCATTTGGTTGTACATGATGAAAAGTCAATTTTCAAGGCCTAATAAAGCCAAAATGGAGTCACATGACACTTGGAAATATGAGCTGATGTGGATTCACGGGATTTGAAATGTTGACTAGATCAAGAGGTGTATGCAACAAATTTTTGGTGAAAGTGTATCCAACTAGATGCTTGGTGGATTGATTCTTGATGACTGGACTACTGGAACAACTATATGCATGTCTTGGACATTGGACTAGATCTGCAAGAACAATAGTGATTTGGCATGATCTTCTATGTATTTCAGCTCCTGTAGCTCATCTCCATCATCTTGGACATCATACTAACTTTCTCTTGCATGTATAACGGCAATTTGGTTGATAAAATATCAATTCTGCATTTTCGGGTTAGCAGGGCATCTTCGTGCGTTCACCTTTCAAGATAGCTCCAACAAGCTCCTATGTCCTCCAAGACTTGCAATTCACAATGCAAATAATCAATTTCATCATAACAAGTCATTTTCCATCAAATCAGATCAAAATTCATTCATTTGCAACTATAGATCAGTCAAGAACAACTCATTGTCGATATTGCTTCCTTATAGTCCTCTTCACAAATCCAATGATTTTTGGATGATTTTTCAAGCTTTTTACCATTTTTAAGTACCCATTTGGCCAGTACGATGATCTGGGAGGTTTTTGTGGCCATTAGAATCCATTTGGAAACTTTATTTCACATTTTTATAGCCTTTTCTGTAAAAAAAGGGATTTTGGAGGGTCATGGACTTTTCATGTGCAATAGCATTAATTATTGTAAAACATGCCCAAAATCCACACAAACATGGTCAAATGTTCATCATCATGTGACAACTAGTTGTGTAATTCAAATCCATCAATAAAATCCAATTTGCACCTTAAAAAACTTAATTTTTAGGCCAAAATACCAAAAAGCGCTGATTTTGAGTCTCACTGACTTTAGCACTAATTTTGGGGGTCACCGAGTAAAAGTCAGTCAAGACACTTTTAGCATAGGTCTGTGAGGTCTATTTTTAGTGCTAAACATCTTTTTGCACTACTTTTGGGTTTGACTTCCTTGCGCAGGTCTTGACTTCCACCGACCTGGCGTGAATTTTGGTGTCTGCCGACTTAAGGCAGTAAACATTTTGGCATAAGGTAGTGAAGAAGGTTTCTAGCTCTAGTGCTGATTTTGATTTGCACTGACTTGTGTGAGTTTGGTGGGTGTTGGACAAAAGTTAGTTGGAGTTGAATTTAGTGCAAGTCTATAGGAAGTAATTTCAGCACTAAGGATGCTTAAAGGAGTTAGCAGAGATTTTAGCTAGCGTGGACTTCAATGAGTTGTGGATAAAGTTAGTCGGACTACCTTTTAGTGCAAGTTGGTAGGAACGGTTTTTAGTGCAAGTCTGTGGTTGGTAATTTTGGTGCAAGTCAAAGGATGATGAATCTAGTACAAAGGCAATGAAACATGATTTTAGCGCTAGGCAGTGAGAGGGACTTTTAGCGCTTTTTGCAGTAGGGGGTGTTTTTAGTGCTAGATTTTGAATTGGCCAAGGTGAAAGTATATTTAAAAATATATTTAAGTATAAGAATTCTTATAATTTAAATATTTTTAAATATACTTTCAAGATGTTTGAGATGGGTTCCAGATCCATAGGATTTCATATGCAGATTCTAGATTTTTGAAGTTCCACCATTTTTTAGACAGCTATTTTTTAGGGTTTTCAGGGTTTCAGACTTAGCCAAATCAGGGCTTTAGGACCATGTGTCATAATGAAAGTATATGAACGGGCCTTAGTGAAACCTTGTGAAATTTGACATGATTTTGCAACTCTAAGACCTAGAAACTAGGAATTTTGACACGACACATCCTGTAGAAGCAATTTCAAGGGAAATACCCAGTGACATGGGATTTTGGAGCAAAATGTAGTAACACCCAAATTTAGCACAAAAGGCAACAAATGGCTATTTTTTAAGCACAAGACCACTCAAGACACTTCCAAATCAATCATGCATGACATCAAATCACTTTAAACATGCTAGGTACTCAAATTTGAAGCAAATCCTATATTCTAAGCACAAATTCACCTTCTCATCATCATAAGTAACAAAGGTCGAGATTCCAAGCCAAAGCAAAAGGGGGGGTCTCAATTTGGTAAAATGGGGCATGTGTGCAAGGCACAACAAGCTCCATTATGTGTTTTAATCATCATGTCAGTTGGTTCATACAATTCTTGTATAAAATCATGTGCGTAAAGAAATTCTTCTATATCCACATTAGTCATACAGTTAGGATCAATAAGCGTTCCTCTCACAGGAGTCTCCATTACCTTCACTGTAATGTAAAGATGTCCTTCAATGTTTCCAATTATTCTATCATGTGGCATAAAGACTAATTTGGGTTTGGGAGTCTTCCTCTTCATATAAACTCTATGAGAGAACATAGTATTTTTGTGATGAGAAGCCATGTATGTGAGATTATTTCACACCAAAACACTTATTTGAGGAAAATGGGGTTTTAAAGGCAAAACACACAAATGTCACAACCAACCAAGTGAGTAAGATGGAAATAGTGCTACACAACAAGGCAAGATAAGTGATTTTAAAGATTTGATTAAAAAGGTTGTGAATAAGATGTGTAAACACTCAATGTTGAAATACACACAGTGTAATCACAAATATGCCAACATTCACGCAATAATATGAAATGATACAAAATTTTCAAATGACCAATGAGTGTATATTTGAAAATGAATGTAAGATCTGAAATGAAAGATTTTATGACAAATGCAATGAAAGCATGAAAATCTATGCTTGTTTATGAACCTAAAATGCTCAAATTTTTCACTTTTTTTCAATGTAAATGTGCTAATGATGCCAATGTAAATGCAAAAAATTACAATGAAATGAAACTATAGTCTAAAATCAGATTTGAAAGAGTGTTGAAATGAGTAGTAAAATCTGAAATAAGATTTTAACTACAAACCCTAGCTTTTGCAAAGACTAGGTTATATGAAAAATGCAACTTTCAAGGGAAACCCTAGCAAATGAGATATGCAAATGCAAGGTAAAAGATCATGAAATGATAAAATGCAATAATTTATCTCAGGGCTAATGTAAATATCATAAAATTAAGTGTTTTCAATGATATGCAAGGAAAATAGTGCAAACTATGCCTTAATTCGAGCCTAAAATGCTTTTTTTTCAAAATTTTCAAGTGTATGCAAGATTTTTGAATGTATGATGATGAATATGATATGAATGAATGCAAAACTAATTAAAACACTCAGCAAGATGCAAGTTCAATAAAAAACACAGGTTCACCAAAATGTTATATATAAAAAGAGGATAAAGTTGAAGTGTTGTTAAGGTAGATTCAATCAAACCCTCCTTTCACATATACATTCAAGGACAACAATCAAGCCAAGTCACTATAGATGGAGTGGACTTTAGCTATAGGTTGATGTCACTTAGGAATGATAAGGAAAGATATAATAGATTGATAGATATGTCAAACCCTACTTTGATTAAGCCTTAAACCCTATTTATGTGATTTTGGATACAAACAGACAAGATACGACAAATGATCACACATGAAGGCACTAAATACAAATTAGAAACATACCATGATTCAGATTTTTGGATGCAAAAAATTTGGGGACACTAGGGTGGTTGCCCAAGTCCAACATGCCACTTTTTTTGTAGATCTGGAATAATGAGGTGATTAGGACTGCAACCTGCTTTAGAGTTTCTGACAATGACAAATGGGAGGACTACAGGGCAGGCACCCTAGTCCAGTAGGTCTGATTTTCTGCACTTTCTTCTTAGATCTTGAATCTATATCCTCTGCTAAGCTTCTCTACAACTCCAATTTGCAAACTCCCACACCTATAACCTATAATCACAAGAGAGGGGTTTGGGGGTTGTGGTGTTTAGGATCTTACCTCGATGAAGCCTCAGAATGGCATTTAAGCCTTCCAACACCATTGTTAGATAGAGTGCATGTCCTTGGTGGATAGAGGCCAAATCAAATGATAAGATAGATTGATTGAAACACAAATAGATGTCACCTTAGAGGTGAAACCCTCATGGAGATGAAGAGCCTTCAAATCATGAGGAAATGAGTTGATGAAGCCAAATCTGCAACAAACACATACAAACATAACACAATTCTACTCTGCAACACAATGAATGCCTTGAATGCTCTTTGCTTGATGATCATAAGTTTTCCTTAATCAACTAGGTGTAAAATGAAGTCCTAAACATGTTTATATATGCATTCCCACTAAATTTTCATAATTCAAATTGATTAGGCCAACAAAGGAAACTGATGCAGAGCTCCAAACAATCTTCTCTACTTCCCAGAACTCCACAGTCACGATGCTTCCTTCTATCAGAAAGAACACATACTGTTAGCTCAATAGTATTTCATTCATCTGATGCTCTTATTACGTCGATGTCTTCGTCCACTTCGAACATACATTTCTTGACCTCCTATGTCAGTTCTGTCTACCATTTCTGCCGATCAACACTTGTATCGCAAAACAATGTATGTTTCGACATACAATTGTTGTATGCAATTAGAACATACAATCAACAACTTCCTATCACTGGTTCCACTCATTGCATCTTCAACTACTTTGACTGCTACAGCCAGTCATCACTTGCATCTTACGAAATGCACATTAACAATGTACATCCCATTATACAGTCTTTGATATGCAAATGCAAGATATACACAAAATGCTTTCACATACAACTATGATATACACACACAATGTCTGTGACTTACAATTGACGTATACACAAGAAATGTATCTCCTCCCTGGAGTGCGATATACACAAGAATTGCCTACCGATATACTTCAGTGATATACACAGGACTTGTATCTTCATACATACGCGATATACACAGAAATTGTATTCTGATATGTTTTAGCATTATATATTTGTTACATGCATTTTCAACATGCATTCACACCTGATCTATTTTGTGATATATATACACTGACTTTATAACTAACATATGATTTCAAGATACACACAGAATGTACTCAGACACATTAACAATATACACACTGCTTGTATATTCAGCAAACAACATGAACTTAACCCAGAAGGACTTTTATACATACCTTACTTCACAGGAAATACACAAGATGATACTCGCATACAAATGCGATATACTCACAAACTATTCCAGCATGCAATTGACATATATACATAAAATGTATAATCGAAACTCATGCCAATAACCTCCTCCGTAACAAATCTCGCAGTTTCTATTTTCCCATGACCATGAACAAAAGAAATTAAACAAAAAAACTATTGTACAAAGCCCATTCCACTGATATCACAGAAATCCACCGGTGGAATGGTTTTAATCATGCATCTCAATAACAGAAAAAAAAAAACTAAATTAAATACAAAACAATCCTATATAGATAATATACACAGGACAATTCGATACACAGGGAATTTACATAGCTTTTAGAATTTATAAAACACAACAGACATAATTTCTATTTCTTCATTTTAACTTCGTCTCTCTGTGTCTCGAGCAACACACAGGACAATTTCAGAGATCCATCTCTATTCAACTCTCCCTCTGATTTTGCTTAACCAAGATTATAAGCCAAAACCCTAATTAATCACATGACACCTATTTTTCTTAAGATAGCAAAACACCTAATCATACGACACATTGACCTAATCATCTACATACCCCAAATGCCTAATGATGTCCAAATTGGCTTATTGGAATGCCCAATTTGTGACCTTGATTCATATGGTGGGGTCAGTTCTTACAAACATGAAATGTTAGCACAAAAAACTACATGACAACATAAAATGCATAAAACATATTACACCTTAGTCTTCTCCCTCAGATGTATATTTAGCTTGTTGAAGGGGTGCTCCTGCACCATACTCCCTGGGAGAAGAGATCTCAAGCCCACTTGAGATCAGAGTTTGTAGGTCTGCACCATGGGTTGTGATATGCTCTTCAGTCATCCAAACTACCTCTGAAGTAGGTTTCCCATGCCAAGCCACCAAGTACTCCTTGTACTCTTTGTTCCTTGTCTTCTTTGTCATTCTTGAGTCTAATATCTTCTTCAATTTTGGTGGATCATGCTTGGGAATATCATCGTCTGCTGCATCCCACAATGGTTCCTATTCTACATCTACATTTTACTTGTATGGAGTTAAATCACATATATTGAAAATGGGTGACAATCTAAGATCAGGAGGAAGTTGGATCTCATAAGCATTTTGCTCACACTTCTTCAAAATCTGACATGGTCCAATCTTCCTCTGCATTAGCTTGGTATATTTACCTTTTGGGAGCTTCTCCTTCTTTAGATTAACCCATACCAAATCTCCAACATCAAATTGTACATCTCTCTTCTTCTTATCAGCATATGCTTTGTACTTCAATGTAGTTTGTTGGAGTTGTATCTTGACTTGATCATGCACCTCTTTGATGGCTGATGTAAAAGCTTCTCCATTTGCACCTCTCCTATAGGTAGATCTCTCAACTCCAAAATACTCATGGAATGAATACCATATACCACTTGAAAAGGTGACTTCCCTATACTCCTATTGATAGTGTCATTATAGGAAAATTTTGCTTGTGGTAGGATGTTATCCCACTTCTCTCCATGCTGCCTTGTCAAACACCTTAGCAGATTTCCCATTGAATAGTTAACCACTTCAGTCTAACCATCTGTTTGAGGATGGTACGCTGATGAGAAGGATAAATTGGTTCCAAGCTTCTTCCAAAGAGTCCTCCAAAAGTGGCCAATAAATTCCACATCTCTATCTGATACTATGCTCAATGGCAAACCATGTATCCTCACTATCTCTTTGAAAAATAGATCTGCAACATATGAGGCATCATAAGTGGTTTTGCATGGCAAAAAGTGTGCCATTTTACTAGGGTAAGTGCAAGAAGATGGAGGGCCAGAAAGGGGTCTTAAGTGGCCACTTTTTTTTTCTGAAATCAGGAAATACTTGCCTTGGATGAGAAATTGAGCATAGTTACACTCAAAATTTGAAGATGCAACCAAAACAATGTTCGTAGTGCTCCAAGTCTACTTTCTAAACTACTATTTTTTTTGAAAATGGCATAGATTAAGGGGTTCAAAAGAGGAAGCCACAGACATTGGTGTTGTTTCTATCAAAAAAACATAACATAGTATGTTTTGTGGCTCCCTCAAAAGGTCAGCTTTTTTTTGGTATTTTAAAAATCGCTTCAACAAGAAATTAGCTAATAGCATGTAGTTTATGCCTGATTTTTCTGATAATTTTTTGATGAATATTTGATTTTTTACTAATTTTCAAAGTGGACACATCCTAAAAAATAGAATTTTGGCCGTGCTACCCCTATAAATTTTGAAAACTAATTGAAAATTATTTTTTTCTTTTTTTAATATTTGTAGAATGGAGTCTAGTTTCTAAATATGTAATTTTTTTGAAATTTCAATGAATAGTTAATTTACAATGAAAAAAAGACCAAACAGTGGTTTTTGCCCAAAAATGGACACACAAACAAAATAAATTAAAGATGAAAGGGTTAACATTGTTAAAATGTGAAAAAAATCACATCGTCAAATAGCTAAGAGAAAGCCTAACATTACCCAGGTGTTCGATTTGTTTGACCTTGAAACACATGCAAATCTGAGGGTTAGCACGAATGAAATTATGTGAAATCTTGAAGAATATGGAAAAACACGTCTGTGACTATTCAAAAGGCACTCCAAGCCTTTGGGTTGGAAATACAAAGCAAATCCCAAGCCCAAGGCTTGGGATTCCCAAAGCAAGACATGTTATGTTTTGCTTTGCTTTTTTCCTTTTCCACCAAAGTCTGTTGTTTGTCATGTTTGACATAACGCGAGAACGTTATAAAGTGCTCGCGTTATGTTCCCCTTAATTTTTTTTATGTTCAAGGATATTAATCATGTATGTATATATGTATGTATGCCTATATGTATGTATGTATGTATGTATCTATGTATGCCTATAAGTATGTATGTATGCATCTATGTATGCCTATATGTATGTATGCATGTATGTATGTATCTATGTATGCCTATATGTATGTATGTATAGTGTCGAGGGCAGAGGAGGGTAGAGATGGGAGTGAGCTAGATAGGGGAGGAGAGGGGTGGATAAGGATTGAGTGATTAAGGTTTAAGGTTGAGGGTTGAGCGTTTATGGATAGGATTTAGAGTTTAGGGATAAGGGATTAGAGTTTAGGACCTTAAGGGATTAGGGTTTAGGGTTGAGGCTTTAGGGATAGAGTTTAGGGTTAAGGGTCGAGGGATTAGGTTTAAGGTAGAGTGTTGAGGGTAGAGGGATTAGGGATAGGGTTTAGGGTTGAAAGTTTAGGGTTGAGGGATTAGGGTGTAAGGTATAGTTTAGTAGTTCTAGTGGATAGAGCCAGTAAACAATGGGAGATTATTTGCCTATTTCATAACAATATACCTTCCCTAAGTGCGGGGTGGACAATAAGAAACATAGATGTACCCCAATGCAAATCTTTTCTCATAATGATCATCCTTTTGATTTCAACTATTAATTACTCACTGTGGATGTACCATATGCAAAGCTTTTCTCATAGGGTTTAAGGTATAGTGTTGAGGGTTGAGGGTTATTGATAGTGTTTAGGGTTGAGGGTTGAGGGATTAGGTTTTAGGGTTGATGGATTAGGGTTTAAGGTATAGTGTTGAGGGTTGAGGGTTTAGGGTTGACGGATTAGCATTTAATGTCAAGGTTAGGCTTAGAGTGTTGAGGGTAGAAGGATTAGGGATAGGGTTTAGGGTTGGAGGTTTAAGGATTGAGGGTTGAGGCTTTAGGGATGAGGGTTTAAGGCTTAAGATATAGTGTCAAGTGTTGAGGGTGTAGGGATAGGGTTTAAGTTTTAAGGGTTAAGGGTTGAGGGATAGGGATTAGGGTTTAAGGTATAGTGTTGAGGGTTGATGGTTTAGAGATAGCGTTTAGGTTTGAGGGATTAGGGTTTAGGGTTGATGAATTCAGGTATAATGTTGAGAGTTGAGGGTTGAGGGTTGAGGGTTGAGGTTGAGGGATAGGGTTAATGGTCAAGCGATTAGGGTTAAATAAGAGTGTCGAAGGTAGAGGGATTAGGGATAGGGTTTAGGGTTGAAGGTTTAATGATTTAGGGTTGAGGCTTTAGGGATGAGGGTTAAGAGATTAGGGTTTAACATATAGTGTCAAGTGTCGAGCGTGTAGGGATAGGTTTTAGGGTTCAAGTTTTAAGGATTAAGGGTTGAGGGATCAAAGTTAAGGGTTGAGGGATTAGGGTTTGCCGTTGAGGGTTGAGGGTTGAGGTTTGAGGGTCAAGGGTTTAGGGATAGGGTTGAGGGTCGAGGGATTAGGGTTAAAGTGGAGTGTGGAGGGTATAAGGATTAGGGATAGGGTTGGAGGGTTTATGGATAATGGATTAGGGTTTAATGTATAGTATCGAGTTTGTTGAGGGTTTAGGAATAAGGATAGCATTTAGGATTTAGGGATGAGGGATTAGAGTTGAGGGATGATGGATTAGGGTTGAGGGTTGAGGGATTAGGGTTTAAGGTATAGTGTTGAGGGTTTAGGGATCGGGTTTAGGGTTGAGGGATTAGGATTTGACGTTGAGGGTTGAGGGTTTAGGATTTAGGGTTTAGGGATAGGGTTGAGGGTCGAGGGATCATAGTTAAGGGTTGAGGGATTAGGGTTTGACGTTGAGGGTTGAGGGTTGAGGTTCAAGGGTCAAGGGTTTAGGGTCGAGGGATTAGGGTTAAAGTAGAGTGTGGAGGGTATAAGGATTAGGGATAGCGTTGGAGGGTTTAGGGATAAGGGATTAGGGTTTAAGGTATAGTATTGAGTTTGTTGAGGGTTTAGGAATAGGGATAGAATTTAGGGTTTAGGGATGAGGGATTAGAGTTGAGAGATGACGGATTAGGGTTGAGGGTTGAGGGATTAGGGTTTAAGGTATAGTGTTGAGGGTTTAGGGATAGGGTTTAGGGTTGAAGGATTAGAGTGAAGGGTTGAGGGATTAGGATTTGACATTGAGGATTGAGGATCAAGGGATTAGAGTTAAGGGTTGAGGGATTAGGGTTTGACATTGAGGGTTGAGGTTCGAGGGTCAAGGGTTTAGGGATAGGGTTGAGGGTCGAGGAATCAGGGTTCAAGTAGAGTGTGGAGGGTATAAGGATTAGGGAAAGGGTTGGAGGGTTTAGGGATAAGGGATTAGGGTTTAAGGTATAGTATCGAGTCTGTTGAGGGTTTAGGAATAGGGATAGCATTTAGGGTTAAGGGATGAGGGATTAGAGTTGAGGGATGATAGATTAGGTTTGAGGGTTGAGGGATTAGGGTTTAGGGATAAGGTTTAGGGTTGAGGGTTGAGGGATTAGGGTTTAAGGTATAATGTTGAGGGTTTAGGGACAGGGTTTAGAGTTGAAGGATTAGAGTGAAGGGTTGAGGGATTAGTATTTGACGTTGAGGGTTGAGGCTTTAGGGTTTAGGGTTTAGGGATAGGGTTGAGGGTCGAGGGATCAAAGTTAAGGGTTGAGGGATTAGGGTTTGATGTTGAGGGTTGAGGGTTGAGGTTCGAGGGTCAAGGGTTTAGGGATAGGGTTGAGGGTCAAGGGATTAGGGTTAAAGTAGAGTGTGGAGGGTATAAGGATTAGGGATAGGGATGGAGGGTTTAGGGATAAGGGATTAGGGTTTAAGGTATAGTATCGAGTCTGTTGAGGGTTTAGGAATAGGGATAGCATTTAGGGTTTAGGGATGAGGAATTAGAGTTGAGGGATGACGGATTAGGGTTGAGGGTTGAGGGATTAGGGTTTAGGGATAAGGTTTAGGGTTGAGGGTTGAGGGATTAGGGTTTAAGGTATAGTGTTGAGGGTTTAGGGTTGAAGGATTAGACTGAAGGGTCGAGGGATTAGGATTTGACATTGAGGGTTGAGGGTTAAGGGTTTAGGGTTTAGGGTTTAGGGATAGGGTTGAGGGTCAAGGGATCAGAGTTAAGGGTTAAGGGATTAGGGTTTGGTGTTGAGGGTTAAAGGTTGAGGTTCGAGGGTCAAGGGTTTATGGATAGGGTTTAGGGTCGAGGGATTAGGGTTAAAGTAGAGTGTGGAGGGTATAAGGATTAGGGATAGGGTTGGAGGGTTTAGGGATAAGGGATTAGGGTTTAAGGTATAGAATCAAGTCTGTTGAGGGTTTAGGAATAGGGATAGCATTTAGGGTTTAGGGATGAGGGATTAGAGTTGAGGGATGACGGATTAGGGTTGAGGGTTGAGGGATTAGGGTTTAGGGATAAGGTTTAGGCTTGAGGGTTGAGGGATTAGGGTTTAAGGTATAGTGTTGAGGGTTTAGGGATAGGGTTTAGGGTTGAAGGATTAGAGTGAAGGGTCAAGGGATTAGGATTTGACGTTGAGGGTTGAGGGTTGAGGCTTTAGGGTTTAGGGTTTAGGGATAGGGTTGAGGGTCAAGGGATTAGAGTTAAGGGCTGACAGATTAGGATTTGACATTGAGGGTTGAGGATTGAGGTTCGAGGGTCAAGGGTTTAGGGATAGGGTTGAGGGTCGAGGGATGAGGGTTAAAGTAGAGTGTGGACGGTATAAGGATTAGGGAAAGGGTTGGAGGGTTTAGGGATAAGGGATTAGGGTTTAAGGTATAGTATCAAGTCTGTTGAGGGTTTAGGAATAGGGATAGCATTTAGGGTTTAGGGATGAGGGATTAGAGTTGAGGGATGATAGATTAGGGTTGAGGGTTGAGGGATTAGCGTTTAGGGATAAGTTTTAGGGTTGAGGGTTGAGGGATTAGTGTTTAACTATAGTGTTGAGGGTTTAGGGATAGGGTATAGGGTTGAAGGATTAGAGTGAAGGGTTGAGGGATTAGGATTTGATATTGAGGGTTGAGGGATGAGGCTTTAGGCTTTAGGGATTAGGAATAGGGATGAGGGTCAAGGGATCAAAGTTAAGGGTTAAGGGATTAGGGTTTGACATTGAGGGTTGAGGGTTGAGGGATTAGGGTTAAAGTAGAGTGTGGAGGGTATAAGGATTAGGGATAGGGTTGGAGGGTTTAGGGATAAGGGATTAGGGTTTAAGGAATAGTATCGAGTCTATTGAGGGTTTAGGAATAGGGATAGCATTTAGGGTTTAAGGATGAGGGATTAGAGTTGAGGGATGACGGATTAGGGTTGAGGGTTGAGGGATTAGGGTTTAGGGATAAGGTTTAGGGTTGAGGGTTGAGGGATTAGGGTTTAAGGTATAGTGTTGAGGGTTTAGGGTTGAAGGATTAGAGTGAAGTGTTGAGGGATTAGGATTTGACATTGAGGGTTGAGGGTTAAGGCTTTAGGGTTTAGGGTTTAGGGATAGGGTTGAGGGTCGAGGGATCAGAGGTAAGGGTTGAGTGATTAGGGTTTGACGTTGAGGGTTGAGGGTTGAGGTTCGAGGGTCAAGGGTTTAAGGATAGGGTTGAGGGTCGAGGGATTAGGGTTAAAGTAGAGTGTGGAGGGTATAAGGATTAGGGATAGGGTTGGAGGGTTTAGGGATAAGGGATTAGGGTTTAAGGTATAGTATTGAGTCTGTTGAGGGTTTAGGAATAGGGATAGCATTTAGGGTTTAGGGATGAGGGATTAGAGTTGAGGGATGGCAGATTAGGGTTGAGGGTTGAGGGATTAGGGTTTAGGGATAAGTTTTAGGGTTGAGGGTTGAGGGATTAGGGTTTAAGGTATAGTGTTGAGGGTTTAGGGATAGGGTTTAGGGTTGAAGGATTAGAGTGAAGGGTTGAGGGATTAGGATTTGACGTTAAGGGTTTAGGGTTGAGGCTTTAGGGTTTAGGGTTTACGGATAGGGTTAAGGGTCAAGGGATCAGAGTTAAGCATTGAGGGATTAGGGTTTGATGTTGAGGGTTGAGGGTTAAGGTTTGAGGGTCAAGGGTTTAGGGATAGGGTTGAGGGTCAAGAGATTAGGGATAGGGTTGGAGGGTTTAGGGATAAGGGATTTGGGTTTAAGGTATAGTATCGAGTCTGTTGAGGGTTTAGGAATAGGGATAGCATTTAGGGTTTAGAGATGAGGGATTATAGTTGAGGGATGATGGATTAGGGTTGAGGGTTGAGGGATTAGGTTTTAGGGATAAGGTTTAGGGTTGAGGGTTGAGGGATTAGGGTTTCAGGTATAGTGTTGAGGGTTTAGAGATAGGGTTTAGGGTTGAAGGATTAGAGTGAAGGGTTGAGGGATTAGGATTTGATGTTGAGGGTTGAGGGTTGAGGCTTTAGGGTTTAGGGTTTAGGGATAGGGTTGAGGGTCGAGGGATTAGAGTTAAGGGATTAGGGTTTGATGTTGAGGATTGAGGCTTGAGACTTGAGGGTCAACAGTTTAGGGATAGGGTTGAGGGTCAAGGGATTAGGATTAAAGTAGAGTGTGGAGGGTATAAGGATTAGGGATAGGGTTGGAGGGTTTAGGGATAAGGGATTAGGGTTTAAGGTATAGTATCAATTCTATTGAGGGTTTAGGAATAGGGATAGCATTTAGGGTTTAGGGATGAGGGATTATAGTTGAGGTATGATGGATTAGGGTTGACGGTTGAGGGATTAGGTTTAGGGATAAGGTTTAGGGTTAAGGGTTGAGGGATTGGGGTTTAAGGTATAGTGTTGAGGGTTTAGGGATAGGGTTTAGGGTTGAAGGATTAGAGTCAAGGGTTGATGGATTAGGATTTGACATTGAGGGTTGAGGCTTTAGGGTTTAGGGTTTAGGGATAGGGTTAAGGGTCGAGGGATCATAGTTAAGGGTTGAGGGATTAGGGTTTGACATTGAGGGTTGAGGTTCGAGGGTCAAGGGTTTAGGGATAGAGTTGAGGGTCGAGGGATTAGGGTTAAAGTAGAGTGTGGAGGGTATAAGGATTAGGGATAGGGTTGGAGGGTTTAGGGATAAGGGATTAGGGTTTAAGGTATAGTATCAAGTCTGTTGAGGGTTTAGGAATAGGGATAGCATTTAGGGTTTAGGGATGAGGGATCAGAGTTGAGGGATGACGGATTAGGGTTGAGGGTTGAGGGATTAGGGTTTAGGGATAAGGTTGAGGGTTGAGGGTTGAGGCATTGAGATAAACCAATTGTTGAAGCATTGATATCACTAATTGAAGACTTCTGAAAGAATTACACAAGGGTATCTCTGAATCAAAGGGATGTGGTAAGAAGGAGAATTAGTAGTCAGAACCATGAGCCACATCCAAAGCATTGTTTGGATGAGACTCAAACACAGTTTTATGGTAAATTTCTAGAGAAGTATCCTCAAATTAAAATTTGTCAAAGATATTTTGAAATGCTAAAACCTTTCTATGTCAAGATAAATCACACATGCACTACTTGTTGTTGTAGATTACATATTGAATTTTCTAACCATTTTGATGCTTATAGGTCTATATGTTTAGATATGTATACTAATAATGTTTTGCAGGGTTGTGCCATATGTGCCCCACCAACATCTTCAAGAGACTTCATATCAAGAATTTTATGTAAAAGAGAGGAAGGTCAAATATTCTACAAGAAATTATGCTTGGATGGCACATGTCATCGTTGCGGTGGCTTGCAACATTTGCCAATATGTGAACATATGGGAGGAACACATGCGGTTGGAAATGAACTAGTAGAGTTTGGCAAGTATAAATAGTGGCATACAATACAAAAGATGGTAAAGAAGCAAAGAGGTGTGAATTGGTTATTAAAAAGATTCCAGTGTATCAGTTTATGCCTATATTTCATGACAGCATAGTGTATGAGTATCCAAGACATGCCCATAGAGCTCGATGGTTGGACTTGCAATTCAAGTTATGCAAGGACACATTTCCGGTTGGTAGCATTGTTTCAGTCATTGGCTTTGCAGAGAACTACAGTCTACAGCCACAACGTGAGGTGCAATCACAATATTACAACTCCACATAGGTTTCTATATTTGTGCACATCACATTCATTCATACGAATGATAGTATAGAGGATGATAGAAAGATCATAAGGGAGTATAATTTCTATATTAGTGATGATCACATGCATTCTACAGAGTTCATGCAAGGTTGCTTTCAGGTGTTCTACAATGATTTGGCTAGAAGGGGCATATCGTTCAATCAACATATCATATGGTCAGATAACTGTGCGTCACAATTCAAGAACTTGCAAAATTTCTATTGGCTAACTAGGAGGCATAATTTTACAGGTATTTAGCATATGTGTAACCTTTGTGAGGCCGAGAATGGAAAGGGGGAGCATGATGGTGCAGGAGCATGTATCAAAAGAGCCATAGCACGAGAAGAGTTAAAGTATAAAGACAATGCAAAGTTGACAGATGCAAAATCGATTGTCGAGTGGTGTAATGCTTCCATGGGTCCAGGTAATGCAGGTAAGTCTTCAGTTCATAGATTTTTTTGGTTGATAGATGATACTAACATTGCACCATATGAGGACTGTTGTACACTGACAGGATCAAATGAGATGCACTCTTTCAGAAGCTCAATTACAGGTTCATGGAGTATCCATACACGAAAGATGTCATGCTTTTGTTCTTCCTATACAATTCAAGTCTGGGATGAGTGCGAGTCAAAGGAGTGGGTTGACGAATGGTAGTTAAGTTATCTTAGCCCACTTGACACATATCGACCCCCGACGACACTGGAACTAACACAGATGGAATCATCAGTTGACTTTGACCACATATCAAATTTAGTTCAACCAGGTAATATAAGGCACGTATATGCATCTAATTTCATCTAGTTCAACCAGGTAATGTCATCTTACTTTGTAGTGTTTTTGTAATGTTGACTAATTTCATCTAATTTGCTACATATATCAATGTAGGGCACGTATATGCAGTTATTATAGATGAAGATAATGAAGAGGTAATAGATTATTACTTATGTCATTATGTTGAGGCCAAAAAGAAATTGGAGGCCCCTGTTACAAATGGAGAAAACATTGAATACCCTACAGGATTAGTGGTTATTACTAGAACATGGCTTAGAAGGTACCCACATAAGAGTGTTAATATTTGGCTATTTTAGGACTTTGACATGCATCGAAAGATTCTTCATTACTCAAACCTTGTCATGGCATCCAATGTTCATTTGATAAAGTATTCGGGTAGACCTTTGAACACAATCTTGTGGAAGGTGCGTGAGTCTGACCATGAAACAATACTTGACACAATAAAGAGTAGAGCAGACCCGAATGGTTCATTGGATTAATTTGTAAGTATTCACATTGATTTTGTAAAGTCATGTTACATTGAGTTGTAAGTATGCACATTAATTTGTAAGATTTGTCTTTTTTTATTTCCTCCTGGATTTTTACACATATTAACATTTTTACATCATCATGTTATGCATTTTTGGTGTCCTGCTCCTGATGCGACCAAACTCATAACTCACCCTACTTCCTCTAGACACCATTTGATGATCTCTCCAACACTCTGGATCCAGGGTGTCCAATCATGATGATGACCTATATACCATTCTCCCAAGGTGCTCATAATGAATGAAAAGAAGACCAAGGGTACCCAAGCTTAATAGACTTATTTCTTTCAATTTTGATGATCCAAACTCTTGCAAAACGACATCCACTTTCATGCCTTTAGATCTTCCTTCACATACGGGGTGCCAAATCAAGTTGAAAAATCTACATAAGGGCACCAAAATGGATGAAAAGAGACATGAAATGTGCCTTAGGACTCCATGCTAAGGTTTGAGCCATTAAAGTCTCTTGATATTAGGCGCTCATGATGATGAAACTTAGAGTTTTTTCCTTTCCTAGGTGCTCATCTAAGATGTTTGAATGATAAGGAGTGCCTAGACCTCTATAATGTACATTGGGTGCCAAAATCAAGGTGATTTTAAGTCACTTTGATTCATTTGGGGTCAGTTTGAGTCTTTGAGTCATGTTGCAAAAAAGTGTCAATGTTGTCAAGTTGCACAAAGCAACTTTTACATTTTTGGTGTCCTGCTCCTGATGCGACCAAACTGACAGTTCCAACGCATCTAGATGGGTACATTTAGGCTAGGCATGGTTTTGTTTTTCACCCAAACATGCCAAAACAGTCCGAGCTACATTGTGCTGACGATATCCATGAAGAGTCCAAAGTGCAAAAAGGTAGCAATCTTTGACGAAATGTTACTCAAAAATTGTGTCACTTAGAAACATTCTGTCTAAGGCAACATGATCATGTAGAGTGCCTCTACAATAACCTCTCTCTATCTTTTATATCTCTAAGGCATTTGCCCGTGGTGAAAGGTTTTCTGTTGCCCCAAAAAATGTCAGAAGGAGGCAGTGTAAAGTTGCAAAAGGGTGTAACTTTCATCCTGCTCCTGATGCGACCAAACTAACTATTCCAACATGTCCAGATGGGTACATTTACACTAGGCATGGTCCTATTTTTCACCCAAACATGTCGAAACAGTTGAGCTACATTGTACCGACGATATCCCTGAAGAGTCCAAAGTGCAAAAAGGCAGCAATCTTTGACGAGATGTTACTCAAAAACTATGTCACTTAGAAACATTCCATCTAAGGAAACATGATCATGTAGAGTGCCTCTACAATAACCTCTCTCGGTATTTTATATCTCTGAGGTGTTTGCCCGTGGTCAAAGGTTTTCTGCTACCCCAAAAATTATCAAGAGGCAGTGTAAAATTGCAAAGGGGTGTAACTTTTGTCGTGCTCCTGATGCGATCAAACTAACTATTCCAACGCATCTAGATGGGTACATTTATGCTAGGCTAGTCCTATTTTTTACCCAAACATGTCGAAACAGTCTGAGCTACATTGTACCGATGATATCCCTGAAGAGTCCAAAGTGCAAAAAGGTAGCAATCTTTGATGAGATGTTACTCAAAAATTGTGTCACTTAGAAACATTTCGTCTAAGGTAACGTGATCATGTAGAGTGCCTCTACAATAACCTCTCTTAGTTTTTTATATCTCTGAGGTGTTTTCCCATGGTCAAAGGTTTTCTGCTACCCCAAAAATTGTCAGGAGATAATGTAAAGTTGCAAAGGGGTGTAACTTTCGTCCTGTTCTTGATTTGACCAAACTGAATATTCCAATGCATCCAGATGGGTACATTTATGCTAGGTATGGTCCTATTTTTCACCCAAACATGACAAAACAGTCCGAGCTACATTGTACCGATGATATCCCTGAAGAGTCTAAAGTGCAAAAAGGAAGCAATCTTTGACGAAATATTACTCAAAAACTGTCTCACTTAGAAACATTCCATCTGAGGCAACGCAATCACGTAGAGTTCCTCTACAATAACCTCTCTTAGTTTTTTATATCTCTAAGGTGTTTTCCTGTGGTCAAAGGTTTTCTGCTGCCCCAAAAATCATCAGAAGGAGGCAGTGTAAAGTTGCAAAGCATTGCTAAGAAATCCTCAATACTCAAACACTCCAATGAACTGAAGCAACTTCTTCTTAGGCACAAATGTAAGGGTACACAAGGGGAAAATGGTACCTAGATGACTTAGTGCATTTCTATGACTTCATTCACATGTTTAAATGTTTGAGAAACTCTCCTTTACTAAGCGCTTGTCCTCATGTCAATGTTAAGCTTTATACCTCCTAGGTGCTCAATTAGGTGATGTCATTAGATACAACTTACCCTTAGGCGCCAATGTAGCTTCTTCAATCCATCACACTTCTAGGCGCTCAAATTTAAGGTCTTGGACTTCTATCTTATTCCTAGGCATAATTGCAGACATTGGGGAATCACAAACCTTGCTGTGGTAGAGAGTTTCAAAGTAGCTTTAGTTTCAAAGTAGCTTTTGGCACCCTTTTCTATTAGGCATTGTTGTTGTTACTCTTCTTTCTTGCTATGGAGGAAGTCTAAAATATTTCTTATTAGGTGTTACAACATTGACACATGAGGCTATTCAAATATTGCTCTTTGCAGAAAGTTTAGAGAAGGAACTAGTCCATATTGTTGTTGAGGAGTCAATTAATTGTGAAGATGGTGGAAAGAAGATCATACGAGAAATGTCTCCTTATGAGGCTAATTCTACCATAGCAGACTTGACTAAAATATGGATCAAAGAGAGACTAGACAGACTCTAGGAATGTGTGGATAGGAGTATACAACAATGGATCCCTGGTTTAAGTTTGAATCTTAAGCTTGTGCATACAGTAAAGAATCTCAAACTGCCAACTTTGAGATGCAATTGTCATGAAAGTTTAGTTTGGCATATGGCAGTGTGATTGTTGATTGAGAGGATACCTCTTCTACAATGTCCAACTTAGAACCAAAATGGGACATTGAGAATAACCTTTGATGTGAAAGGATCTACAATTGATATTCTGACAGGATCAAATCATGAGGTGCAAAAGATAGAGGAAGAAAAGTGGGTTGTTAGACAAGGATCTTTTCTTGGTGTACTGATATGCAACCATCAGTACAAGACAGTGTAGAATCTGAAATCATAGGTGCTTGCACCTAGGGCTAAGCATGATGATAATACTTTAGACTTATTGTTGATTTGAGGCATGGGAAATGTTGCAAACTGGAAGCAGTGTTAGAGCATTTGGATCCACCAATGCTAATGAGCATAGCATTCAACCTCATTGCATACTGTGTTGATGGATATGGCAATCTCTGGTGATGAACAAGAATCATCCCCACTTTTGGATTGTTCAATAGAAGTGATTAATGATGGTAACTTTGATAGATTAGATGTATCAAACTATCCAAGCTTGCTCTCGTTGTTAGTGTTGTTGCTACAGAAGCATGAGGATGAGAGTCAGCAAGGAGTTGTGCACCTAAGGTTCAAGATAGGTTCTTTCCACTCGTCTTAACTTTCAATCATTGTAGTTAATCTCAAAAGACATCATCCAAAATGAGAAACCTCCAAGACTTGTCATTATAAGTTGATTTCCTCCAAGGCGCCAATACAAGGTTCTTTTGAAGGCAAAGGGCGCCTAGGCTTATGGGGCTCAATTTGATGTATTTATTGAAAGCTCAAGGTGAATTGATGCTTATTGAAAATGCCACTTAGTCCTTCATTTGAATTCTAGGCACCATTTCCTATTGACTTAAATACTCCTCCTCATGCTAGGGTACCATAATGAAGTGGTTTAGATAATACGTACGCTTCACTTACTAGAGGCTTGTTCTCCTTCCACCTTAGGCGCACTTTTATGGTGGAATAGGTGTCAATGGGTGCCTTATCTTAAATGAATGCTCTCTCCAAGTTGGGCACCCTTTTGAGGCTTTATGAGTTGTAAATTGCACCTTAACCCTTCTTGCTTGTTGCTCAATGTTTGAATGTTTAAGAAAGTCTCCTTTAGGCGCTCATCTTAATGACTTTTTCTCAAGGTGCAATCATCCTAATGATGTGGATATTCATCCTAGTGTTTCAGGATATCAGGCTACCAGACTTAGTCATTTTCAGGATCTCAAACATAAAGAATAACATGATGATTTATTTTTTTGTATTGCATATAGTTGACATTGTATGCTACTCATAAAGAATATTAATATTTTCTGTTCAACATGATGATTCATTTTTTTTTTAAATACAACTTTTATCTTTTAGTTCCAAAGTGAGGTTTAGGTGATACTTGAATAACAATAGCTATCTTATTGGATCAGCAAACATCCTATGTAATACAATTGGACTTTAAATATTTGAAGTATCCATCTATAAATATCCATTCAAACGTGGATTTATAATGCAAGTATGGACGCCATCAATAAAAAAGATTTGTATTAACCAAATATCCATATAGGCATACATCAAAATATGTCGATATAAGTATAACATATATACAAAATAGCCATATAGGCTTACAAGAATGCCATATAGGCATACAATGTCAACTATATACAATACAAAATATATGTCCACAAATGCCTTATAGGCATAAAATAATGAACACAATAAATAGTCATTCCCCTCTGGTTGGTGAAGAGAATAGATCACAGGTAGCCTTTGATCTTCTAGGGGATGGAGACGTGCATGTGGGTAGTCTACTACGAACCCGAGGGCTGCTCCTATTTAGTTCTTCCTGCATCTTTACCTGTTACAATAAAAAGTATAGACATTAATATATAGAAATTACATGTTATAAAAAATGAAACATTTAACAAAATAATCACTTACCACTACCATATAATCTGTCTCCTCACTTGCCTCAGTAGCAGGAATAGGCCGTGGTGATGTCATGTCCTATAGAAACCATCCAGATAGAAATTAAACTTCAAATCAATAATCTTTTGATTTTTCAAAAATAGACAACTATAACAATGAATGTAAATTGAAATTTACTAATCTGCCTCATACCCCTGTCAATGCCATGGAGCTATGAATTGCAAAGGTCACACCGTGCTCCATTGCCCTCTGAACATCGGGAGGTGTCTCTGCAGCCTGCATCATCTGGAAATAAAATAACATTATTCAATTACAAAAACTATAATAGTGATGCAAATCATGGCTCCTAACATACACACACGTTCATCTAAACATGGAAGTACACACAATAAAGCACACAAGTCACATACAAAAATCTAGTAAGTATAATTCATTCATTAAACTATTTATTTTATTACCTCCGTAAAGCTTTGAAGTCCACCACCGCTGGCAAGTGTTGCTATGAAATCTACAATATTAACCTATTCAACATCCAAAATCAGATATTAGAATACCATTCATATAACAATGCTATTCACATGTAATATTTATAATTGTTTACTAGTTACATACCCCGATAGTAGATGATCTAGTGTAAAATGCAGGTGGAGAACCACTGAAAACTGCATCAATGTTATGACCCTGAAATTTCATTAAAATCATCAATTTAAATTAGTTAATCTTGCATTTCAAAAATGAAATTTAATAAATTAAATTCAATAAACTTGCTAATATTTACTTGAGTATCAAGGCCAAAAGTCTCACTTAGGAGGGTATCTGTCATCACCATCTGCTCAGCTGTAGATGTAGCCTGTGCACTTGCATCCTGACTATCCATGGGGTCATAACCATAGGCTGACCCGCAAGCCTAACAAGTATGGGGTGGGACCCTACTCCTCACACTATCTCCCAACCCACTCTGTGTTGTAGGACCGGCATGCTCTATGATGCTCTAGGTCAAGGCACTATTGGACTGAAGTGTATCAACCTCAACACTCTCCTTCACAATGGAAGGGATTGAAACATGCTCATGGGCTGGTCTGCTGATTACTCATCTCACTAACCGCTGTGGGTCAAGATGTACCCCTAGTCTATCTTGTGCTGACCCCCCACCTCTACCCTGGAAGTCCTGCATATCAAAATAGTTTGGCACTTTATTGAGGACAAACTCGCAGTAGAGTTTCCTCAAAAAGTATTGTGGGACCTCATTATTATTGCATGGAGGATGGTAAAAAACCATCCACCACCTCTGCCCAAAATTGTCCCTTATTGCTTGGTTGTTGCACCAATGGATAGGGAACCTCTTGCATGTAATGGGTGGAGGTTGATTTGTTTGTGGGTTTGTGAAAATCAAACACAAGTCTAATTTTGTGATTTGTAATTTTTTCACATCTTGGTATGACAGCTTGTCTGCATAATAATCTCTAAACTCTCTCCTCTTATCCATCCAACTAGTTATTTGCGTGCTAATTGAATCTACATTTGATAACATATATTCAAGAGATTTAGCAAGCATGGACCTATGCAAGGTTGAAGTGGAAGGATCTTTCAACCTTGCAATTATATCTTTAATTTCTTTTTTGTTGTTTTCAATTTGCCCCATTATATTTTCTTGTGTTCTAGGGGCATGTCGAGGAATGGATGGAGGAGGTTGTTGTTCTACAAGATTTTGTGAAGGAGGAGGAGGAGGAGGAGGAGGAGGTGCATTAACATTTCCTGACAATTAACAAAATTTACATCAAAAATCAACTCAAACCTACCTATTTAGAAACAAATTCAAACAAATAAATAAATAAAACTCACTCCTTTGGCATGCTCAACGTCATGGAGGCATATTGGCGACAAATTGCAAAGATTTTTGTGTTGAATTGAGATCTCCAAAATGTGAGCGCGCTTCCTAGGGTTTGCAAGCCACGGGTATATAGGAGGAAAAATAAATGAAATGTAATGAAGTGCTTTTTTTTTAATTTATAGGAAGTAATAACCCGCTCACATTATAAAGTGCTTGCGTTATAATGTGCTCGCGTTATAACATGAGCGCGTTATGTTTTGGTTTTGATGTGCCTTAGGCTTATCATTACCAAACCATAATGCGAGTGCATTATAATGCACTCGTGTTATGTATTATTTTTTTTTCAAAACTATGTGGCCACTTTTTGGCCTCCCATCTTTTTGCACTTACCCACTAAATCTATCTACTACAACAAAAACACTATCATATCCCTTTCTTGTCCTAGGAAAACCCAATACAAAGTCCATGCTTATGCTCTCCCATGGCCTAGAAGAAATGGGTAGTGGCTGATACAAACCTGCATTAGTGGCTCTCCCTTCTGCCTTCTGACATATCACACATGCCTCCACAAATTTCCTCACATCTGACTGCAACTTGGGCCAATAGTAATGTCTCTTCACAAGATCAAGAGTCTTATCTAGACCAAAATGTCCTACCATGGCCCCACAATGTTTCTCTCTAATGATATTCAGTCTCATAGAACACCGTGGAATACACAACTGTCCACCTTTGAAAAGTAATCCATCTTGGATCAGAAATTTAGAGAACTCAACATGATATTTGTGACCAAAGGAAATACATACCTGGTATATCTCTCCAAAATCTTCATCAACATCATACATGGCCTTCAAAGAGTCAATGCCAACACTCTCCAATTAGATCTGATTTATGGTTAAGACCCTCCTGCTCAGAGCATCTGCTGCCTTGTTCTTGACCCCTTTCTTATGCTTGAGTGTGAAGGTGAAAGCTTGCAAAGTCTCCACCCACTTCATATGCCTATGGTTTAGCTTCTCTTGACTGTTTATGAAACTAAGGGCCTGATTATCTGTGAACACTATGAATTCTTTTGGCATCAAATAATGCCTCCACTTTTTAAGTGATTATACTAGAGCGTACATCTCCAAATCATATGATGAGTATTTCTTCTTTGCATCATTTAGTTTCTCACTAAAAAATGCAATAGGCCTACCTTCTTGACTGAGTACTGCCCCAATTGCCATGTGTCTTGTATCACATTCTACTGGAAAATCTTGTTGAAGTCAGGAAGTGCAAGGACTGGCTACTCTGCCACCTCCTTCTTCGGTGTTTCAAATGAATCATCTGCCTCCTTTGTCCAAGTGAATCTGCACTTCTGTCCTCCTTTTATGGTGTCAAGCATGGGTGCACAAACATGACTAAACCCTTTTATAAACTTCCTATATAAGGTTTCTAACCCATGGAAATTTCTAACATCATGCAAAGTTTTAGGAGTTGGCCAAGACAATATGGCACTTACCTTCTCTTGATCTATTTTTAGTTTGTTATGTGAGATGACAAAACCCAAGTAGGTGATCTCTTCCTGCATGAACAAACACTTTTTGAAGTTGATCATTAGCTACTCTTCATGTAACTTTTTGAGGACCAAGTCTATATGGTTGAGGTGCTCTTCCCTTGCATTATTGAAAATCAGGATGTCATCTACATATACTATGACAAATTTTCCCATGAATTCCCTCAAGACCTCATTCATCAACCTCATAAAGGTACTAGGGGCATTGGACAAACCAAAAGGCATGACCTTCCACTCATATAACCCCTCATTGGTCTTGAATGCAATTTTCCATTCATCTCCTGGCCTAATCCTAATCTGATGATAGCCACTCTTTAAATCTATTTTTGTGAAATACTTAGCATCCCGCAAGCAATTGAGCAAATCTTCTATCCTAGGGATTGGGAACCTATACCTGATTGTTAATTTGTTGATAGCTCTTGAATCAATACAAAGTCTCCAAGTGCCTTCCTTCTTTGGTACTAGTACAGCCGGTACTGCACATGGGCTTAAACTCTTTCCAATTAGGCATGTCTCCAACAACTCTTCAATCTACCTTGCTACCTCTGTATTCTGCTCTAGGGTAAGCTTGTATGCTACTTTGTTTGGAAGTGTAGATCCTGGGATTAGATCTATGCAATGGTTGATGTCCCTCATAGGTGGTAGTGACCTTGGCATTCCATCAGAGATGATGCCCTTGTATTTGTCTAATAACTCTTAGACAACCGGATCTATGAACCTTTGCCTCTTCTCTCCCTAGACTTCTTGTTGCTATTCCTTATTCACCTTTAGGCATGGAATTAGAGCATATGCAACTACTCCTTCTTCTACTATCTCTTTCATGAAATGTTTGCCTTCTACCATCATTGCCTTGACTTCTTTCTCTTTTGATTCCACCTCATTCTCCATCAATGGTAGTAACTCTGTCACCTTACCATCCTTGATGATTGAATATGTGTTTCTAACTCCATCATGGTGTGTTTTCAAGTCATACTGCCATGGTCTTCCAAATAGGAGATGGCAAGCATCCATCTTGGCAATGTCAAGCAATAACCTATCCTTGTATGGTCCAATTTGAAACTCCACCCAAGCCTATTCTTCCACAACTATTTGCTGACCTTGGGTGAGCCATGAGATCTTGTATGGGCAAGGATGTGGTAGTCTTCTAAGCTTAATCTTTTCTACCATTTCAAATGACACAAAATTTTTAGTGGATCTGGAGTCAATCAGAACTTTACATACCTTTCCTCCTACCTTGCAAGTAGTTCTGAAGAGATACTTCCTTTGTGGGGGTTCTTTGTCAGGCACCTTCATGGTGGTCATTTCTCTCCTAATCATCAAAGATTCTCCTTTCTCAAGATATCCATAACTGTCAGGAGCATTCACACTTTGAGAAGTGTTTGAGCTTGTCACACTTTGACAATCAAATTCTTGGATCAGATTGATCCTCCTTTCTCCTATGGAACTTGTTGCCTTTGCTGGACATATGCTAGCTATATGGCCTTCTTGGTTGCAATTGTAACCCTGAGATCTTCCTCTAAATGATGGTCTTTTGCCCCTAAAGTTACTAATTTCATTGTAACTTCCCCCTTGGGTTTGACTATTGTCTCCTTTGTTGCTCTCTTGGTTTGATTCACCTTGGGATCCAAACCCATTTCCTCTGCCCCTTAAAGGACTTCTTCCTCCCCTTTGCTATCTCCCTCTTCCTCTACTGTTCTGTTCTTGTCTTCTCTTGAATTTCTCTTCCACCTTGAGTGCCAATTGGTAGCACTTTTGGACTCTCTCTGGGTTATGCAGATTTATGTCTTCTTGGATGGCAAACCTCAATCCATTGAGGTACATTGCGACCTTCTCTTCTTCATTCTCCTTTACCTTTGTTTTGACACATAGTTTCATGAACTCTTTTGTGTCTGAGCTGACATCTAACTCTTTCTGCTTCAAGTTTTGTTTCCTCTTATGTAATTGGATATTGTAATCTAATGGAACATAGGCCTCCTTCACTAAAGCCATCATCTTCTTCCAAGTTGCAACTCTATTCTTTCCCTCTTTCACCCTATCATCTTGGATGAAATTCCACCAAGTTAGTGCAGCCCCTTTCATTTTGAACTGAGCCATCTTCACCCTTTGGTGGTCTGGTATTTCCTCGGTCTCAAAGAAGTTATTCAAGGAGTTTATCCACTCCATTACTGAATTAGGTTCCATTTTGCCTGCAAACACTGGCAGGTCTATTTTCATATCCATGGTCCTCTCCATCGATTTGAGGGCATTAAGTAAGGGTCTCTGGTCTGCAAGAACCTTTATCTCTTCTTGCTTAGGGATCTCTTCATCCCTGTCTTCTCACTTACCAGAGTCTTCTTCCCCTTTCTCTACTATGTCCCTCAACTTCTCTACCTCCTCTTTCAAAGCCTGATTCTGAGCTTGAGTTACTCTGCTCTCTGCCATTTTCTTTCTCACTAAGGCCGCCAACTTAGTGTTGGTCATCTTTGCTAGGTACTCTTGTGACCCCTCTTTGTCTGACATCTTGTCTTCTTCTACTCAAAGGATACTCCTAAGCTCTGATACCATTTGATGCAGATCTCCAAACAATCTTCTCTACTTCCCAGAACTCCATAGTCAGAATGCTTCCTTCTATCAGAAAGAACACATACTATTGGCTTAATAGTATTTCATTCACCCAATGCTCTTATTACACCAATGTCTTCGTCCACTTCAAATATACATTTCTTGACCTCCTATGTCGGTTCTGTCTACTGTTTCTTCCGGTCAACACTTGTATCGCAAAACAATGTATGTTCCGACATACAATTGTTATATGCAATCGAAACATACAATCGATAACTTCCTATCACTGGTTCCACTCATTGCATCTTCAACTACTTTGATTGCTATAGCTGGTCATCACTTGCATCTTACGAAATGCACATTAACAATGTACATCCCATTATACAGTCTTCGATATGCAAATGCAGGATATACACAAAATGCTTTCACATACAACTATGATATACACACAATGTCTGTGACATATAATTGACGTATACATAGGAAATGTATCTCCTCCCTAAAGTGCGATATACACAAGAATTACCTATTGATATACTTCAATGATATACACAAGACTTGTATCTTCATACATACGCGATATACATAGAAATTGTATATCCGATATGTTTTAGCATTGTATATTTGTTACATGCATTTTCAACATACACTCACACCTGATATGTTTTGCAATATATATACACTAACTATATAACTGACATATGATTTCAGGATACACACAGAATGTACTCAGACACATTAACGATATACACACTGCTTGTATATTTAGCGAACAACATGAACTTAACCTAGAAGGACTTTTATACATACCTTACTTCATAGGAAATACACAGGATGATACTCTCATACAAATGTGATATACTCACAAACTATTCTAGCATGTAATTGACATATATACATAAAATGTATAATCGAAACTCATGCTAATAACCTCCTCGGTAACAAATCTCGTAGTTTCTATTCTGCCATGACCATGAACAAAAGAAATTAAACAAAAAAACTATTGTACAAAGCCCATTCCACTGATTTCACAAAAATCCACCAGTGGAATGGTTTTAATCGTGCATCTCAATAACAGAAAAAAAACTAAATTAAATACAAAATAATCCTATATAGATATTATACACAGGACAATTTGATACATAGGGAATTTACAGAGATTTCAGAATTTATAAAACACAACGGACATAATTTCTATTTCTTCATTTTAACTTTGTCTATCTATGTCTCGAGCAACACACAGGCTGATTTCAGAGATCCATCTCTGTTCAACTCTCCCTCTGATTTTGCTTAACCAAGATTATAAGCCAAAACCCTAATTAATCACACAACACCTGTTTGTCTTAAGACAACAAAACACCTAATCATATGACACATTGACTTAATCATCTACATACCCCAAATGCCTAATGATGTCCAAATTGGCTTATTGGAATGCCCAATTTGTGACCTCGATTCATATGGTGGGGTCAGTTCTTACAAACATGAAATGTCAGCACAAAAAACTACATGACAACATAAAACATATTACACCTTAGTCTTCTCCCTCAGATGTATATTTAGCTTGTTGAAGGGGTGCTCCTACACCAAAAACCATTTTTACGATCACAAGTCAATGTCTAAAATTTGGGTCCCAACAAAATAGGTCTGCACTAGGGCGTGGGTGCCCAAGTCCAGAGGGCTATTTTTAGTCATGATTATCATTTTGGATGGGCCCCTAAGCCCTATTCAACATGGGTTATGGGGGAAATTTCTCCGGGATAAGTTTTGAACATGCATGATTAAATTAAGGAGACCTAAGAGCTAAACTAGGAGGTACAAAGTCCCAGGGGGACATTTTATGACATAATACTTCTTTTATCATCTCAAGATATTTCATTCTAGTGAAAACACTTGAACTCTGATTTCGGTGTCCTTAACAAGCTCTACTTACATGGTCTTAAGGTAAAACTATGAAAAGCATACTTGCAGTGATCATTATCATTTGAAACTTGAAGAGAGCATACCAACTAGTCATATAAAATTATCATTAAATCAACAGGGCTAAATATTAGTATGCGGTGAACTGTGGTGGCATCTACGGTCTCCCTCTATTTACCTTAAGCAATAGCTAAACTTGTCTTCATACAACAGACTCCAGAGAACCATTTGTAGTACATATCAACACTTGAAACTTGAAATGTGCATACCTTTCACTCATATCTCTCTATCCTCCAAACTACCATGTCATATCTTCACCTATGGAGAATGCAGAGCATTCTCCTATCTCTCTATGACTGCACTTACTCTGTTTCACAACTGCCTTCACTCTTCTAACTCCAAAATGCTTGTGGTGACTCTCATGCTCTGAAATTTTAGAATATACATTCTTTACACATGTTTCTACTTATCTTCCAAACTGCATGGTAGAATCTTCAATAGTGGATATATGTGGTGCATTTATCTAAGCCTGTGAACTCTTTACTGACTTGAACTTTACTTAGACAATTTTCCTTCATCCTTTTACAACTTTCTTCTTTAGGTGGCAAACACCATGAGTTCATATCATCATCATACAACAAGAATCCAACACTGCTCATCACATACTTCAAACATAAACATATCAAGGATGTGAACTTACACATGAACTTCAAAAAATATGGTATGATTGTGTATAGATGATACCAATCCATCTTCTTCACTTCACAACTCTTCTGAACAACTTCCTTTGTCTACTTCTTTGGCCATCACAACATATGTACATCACTTTTCTTTCTGCCTCACACCACTTATGATTGCTTACTCTATTGTCTTCACTGATCACCATACTACTACAATCTCCCTTTGAGATCTCTGGTGACATCACTTCCAACCTTCCACAATGCAACACTTCATACCACTATTGACATCAATGACAACCCTATGCAACAAAAAAGACATCCCTAGAGCATAGTTTAGCAACGTCAGATGTATTACAACAAATATTAAATGATTTGTTGGCTTTGGATGAGATGAGGTTCACAACTTTAAAAAAGTTAGAAAAGTTCAAAGAAGGGGTAAATTTTTTTTTTGATAAGAAGGTTTCAAAGAAAACCTTTAAGGTTGGTGATCTTGTCCTATTGTGGGACAAAGCAAGAGAGGACCCCAAAAAACACCACAAGTTTGATTCATTTTTCTTAGGCCTCTATAAGATTTTCACCACCATTGGAAGGAATACCTTTTACTTGCAACATTTAGAAAGGAATTGGCTATGACACATAGTCAATGGGTATCACCTTAAACCTTTTGACAATTAGTTTCTGTAGTTTTCTTTCTTGTCTCAGTGTTTTTATTTTCTTTTGTGTTGTGTGTGTGTCATCATTTATTTTCTTTCTTTAGTTCTTTTCCTCTTTTGTATATAAATCTATTTACCTTGCCAAAATTGTTTGTACAATAGCACTCAATATTCATTGGATAGAAGGAAGCCAAAATTAAAAAAGGCTACAATTTTGTAAGTATATTTATCTTTAGTAGAATTTGGTTTTGAAGTGTTAATTATGTAAGGAATCTAAGGTAGTGGAACAAATTCCTACACTAATCTTGAGGGGAGGGGAAATACAGACTTTTTTAGATCTTTACAATAGTTACAAAAATAAACACAAACAAGAATCATACCACAACACAATAATTATGTGGGGAAACCCTTTCAAGAGAAAAACCCCACACTCCAAAGCCACCCAATATATTATTCAAGAATCAAGAAGATTACAATATACTTGCAGAGAAATATTTCATAGGAGTATAACTAACCAAATATATGGAGGAAAATCAACATCTATAAGACTATATTACTCACAACCCCCATCTCAAGCTCCTGATATATAGGAGATACTATACAATAAACTGCCAACGATAATTACAAAACCATGAGCCAAAATCACCCAAAAGTGGCACCCAAATTATATCCAATCAAAGATGCCTTGTGATGTGCCAAATCACACACCATTATGTGTAACTCTCCCATTTGTAGCTCTTTCAAATGTCCTACACATTTTCACATTTCCCAAAATAGGAGGTCCAACTTCCAGAGGCCATAACTTTTGATCTGGGTGTCTGATTGATGAACTGTCGATGCATTGGAAAGATTGTGAAGAGATCTATCAAGATATTACATAATTAATTGGTTATGACAAATTTTGGGGTATTTAGAGACCTCTAAGTGCCTCAAATATGAGTTTGAAACTTTTTCCGAGAGTTTAAAAAATGAAAACTTTAATATCTTACAATCCAGGTATGATCTTGAGTTGAAACTCACCCAAGATGTTTACTTGGCAGTTTTGTACCTTTTTGGAAATTTTTAGGTCCATTTGTGCTCAAATGTAGAGTTACTAAAAATATTAAGCCTTGCCATTTTTAGCCCCTTTTGGAAACTTTGCATGTTCTAAACCATTCTTCAAGATAAAGGGTATTCAAAAAGACCAAAATTGGGAAGAATAGAAACCTTTTGTAGTTGCAAGATTGAGACACCTTTCCTAACATTCTCCCTCTTGTTGAACACCTTGCAAGAGCAAAGGGAGTATCAACACCATGATTTAATTACTAGGGGTTGAGAGGCCCATAGACTCCGAACACCATCTGAACTTCTCTGTGCTTACATGCTTAGTTAATGAATCTACAAAATTCATAAAAGTCTCTACCTTAACTAGCTTCACCCTACCATCCTCGACCATATCTCTAACAACACGATACTACACATCAATGTGCTTAGTCCTGGCATGAAATTTTGGGTTCTTAGCTAGGTAGATCGCACTTTGATTGTCACAATAAACTGTCACTGCACCTTGTTTTATTCTGATATCTGAACATAGTCTCTTAAGCCAAATGGCTTCTTTACAAGCATGAGTAGCTTCCATATACTTAGTTTCAATAGTGGAAAAAAACAACCACAACCTATCGCTTACTCATCCAACTAATTGTACCACCAAATAAAGTAAATACATAAGCACTGGTGGATCATCTTCTATCAACATCACCTACCCAATCTAAATCCACATAACCATGAATATCAAGGGAATGCATGTCTCCTATTAAATTACCATGATAACACAATGAATACTTTGAGGTACCCCACAAATATCTGAAGACTCATTTATATGCATTCCAACAAACTCTACCAAGATTAGACATATATCTAGAAAGAACTCCCACTATTTGGGCAATGTCTGGTCTAGTACAGATGATAACATACATCAAATTTCTAACTACACTCTGGTAAGATACTCTGCTCATGTCTTCCATATCTGATGGGGATGTTAGACATTGCGAAGTAGATAACTTCATTCCAACTATAAAAGGAACACATAATGGTCTACAATCATGCATGTTAAACCTCTATAAAACTAAATTGACATACTTACTCTGGCTAAGCCATAGTTTTATGTTCACTCTATCTCTTTTTATTTCTATCCCAAAAATGTTTTTAGCAGCACCAAGATCTTTCACTTCAAATTTAGCTGCAAGTTGAGACTTTAGTTCTGAAATCATTCCTTTCCCTTTACTAATAAATAACATATCATCAACATATAATACAATAAACAAGAAACTATCACTATCATATTTATAATAAACACATTGATTAGATTTAGAATCCTCAAATCCCAAACTCAACACATATCTATCAAATTTCATGTACCACATCCTAGGACTTTGTTTGAGGCCATACAAAGATTTCCTTAATTTACAAACCAAATTACTTTTACCTTTCACCATGTAATGCTCTGGTTGTGTCATATAAATATCATCCTCCAAATTACCTTGAAGGAAAGTCATTTTCACATCCATTTGCTCAACCTCTAGATCATAAGTAGCAACAATAAGTCAAGAATCTAATGGATGCCACTTTTTCAACAAGAGAGAATATCTCACAATAATCAACACCCTCAACCTGAGATTAACCTTTCATAGCCATGCTATGTACTTCTCAATACATCCATTTGAACCAATATTTTTCTTGAACACCCACTTGCAACGAACAAGTTTTTGTCCTTCAGGTAATGGCACTAGGTCCCATGTATCATTCTTTTTCAAAACTGCCATTTCTTCATCCATAGAAATCTTCCAAGACTCTGCATCATTCATCCCTAATGCCTCTTCTATAGATCTAGGATCATCTATGTTAGTATTCAAAGAAAAAATACATCTCCAATCATCAGGTGAATACCTTTTAGGTGGTTGCATATGCCTTGTAGACCTTTGAACAAGTTGAGTTGGAGGTTATTCCTCCTCTTTTGATGATTTAGAGCGAGATGAGCTCTCTTCAACTGCATGTCTATCTAGGGGTCTTGACTCAACTTTCTCAGGAATAGAAGGGAGTTGAATCACATCTTTTTGTTCACTTTGTTTTGGCTACAATATAATAGAAGAAGGCTTAGTTTCTCTAAAAATAACACTTCTACTATATATTACCTTCTATGCAACAGGGTCCCAAAGCTTGTATCCTTTCACACCATAACTATACTCAATGAAGATACATTTCACAGCCTTGTTCTCTAAATTTGTTTGCTTCTCCTTTGGCACATGTGCATATGCCTCGCAACCAAAAACTCTAAGATGTCTCAATGAAGGCTTGTGCCTTGACCACACCTCCATAGGCATTTTATCAACAAGCATTGACGTAGGAGACCTATTAATCATGTAGAAAGTAGTAGCAATAGCTTCAGCCCAAAATCTTTGTTCTAGACCAACACCACTAAATATAATCCTAGCCTTCTCCATCAGTGTCCTGCTTATTCTTTCTACAACTCCATTTACTATGGAGAATACAGAGTTGTCTTTTGTCTCTAAATGCCACAATCTTTACAAAATCTGTCAAAATCATTAAAGAATAATTCACCACCATTGTCAGTCCTCAAACATTTTATTTTCTTTCTAGTCTGCAACTCAACCATTGCTTTAAATTCTTTAAATCGACTGAAAACATCAAATTTATTCTTTAGAAAATGTACTCTCATCCTTCTGCTATAATCATCAATAAATGAAACATAATATGTGGATTTTGTAATTGAAGGAACATTTACAGGACCAAACACATTAGAATGAATAAGATCCAATACATCACAAGATTTATGAGAACTTGAGTAAAACTGAACGTAGTTTTGTTTACCATAAATGCAATGCCCACAAGAATCAAAATCAAGATTACAATCAATCAACCCTTCAATAATGTTTTTATTTTTCAAGGTTCTTAGACCCTTTTCTCCTATGTCACCTAATCTCTAGTGCCATAACATAGTAATCTCTATAGGCAATTTTGATTCAAAAGAAAGAGCACCCTTAGGTACCCAGAAGCCACGACCATCCATTGAAAATGAAACCCTCTCATTTTCCAATGAAGTAGTCATAGATTTATTTTTCGTAGAAGTACTATTTCACTTAATAGTTCATGCATCAAGCTTATAAAATGTGCCAAATCTGACACCTCTAGCAATCACCATAGCACCTCTTACCATCTTACATCCTGAATCAGAAAAGACCACCTGCACACCCGCATCTATTAGTTCGCTCACAGATAATAAATTTCATGCTAATCCAAGGAAATACAACACACCATTAATCCTTTTTATTCTATTATCAAGTAATCTAATTTTAACTTTACCATGGCCACCAATATTTAAATGAGAATCATCACCCAAGTACACCTTACCTCCATCAAATTCTTCATTTTCAAAAAACCAATCTCTATTAGGGGTCATATGGAAAGATGCACTTGAGTCAATTAACTATGCATCATTACCTACACAAGTGGCCAAAGTTACAATAAACACATCACCATATTCCTTCTCAGACTCAGAATCAAAATCAAATCTCTTCTTTTTCTTCTTTTCTTCTTTACACTCCTTATGAAAGTGTCTAGGTTTACCACAATTCCAACAAATAACTTTGGACTTTCTAGGAGATTTGGATCTCCCTTTGGACTTGAATTTGTCACGCTTCTTGCTCTTCTTTCATTTTTCTTTGGGTATTCTTCCTCCTCATTTCTTTCGAAAGCAAAGAACCCACAACATCTTCAACTTTCAAGACAATAGAAGTACTCCCAATCACCATAACAAGAGAATCCCATGAATCTTGAGTAAAGAACAAAGTAGGATCTAACATCTCTCCTTCTCATCTATTTTTAAACCAACTGATGCTAATTGAGACACAAACATGTTAAATTCTTCTAGGTGTTTTGTAATTCATCCACCCTCTTCCATTCTCAAGGAATATAATTCTTTCCTCAATAAAATCTTTTTCTCTAAAGATTTATCTTGATATATCTCACCAATTTTCTTCTATAGTTTCTTTGTAGAGGGTTGTTCATGGACATTGATTAAAATAGATTCTGTTAGGCACAATCTAATTAGACCCTTGGATTTATGGTGCATAACATCATATGCAACAACCAAAGTAGCATCTTTGGGCCTTGAAACATTCTCATCAATAGCATCCCATAGATCTTGATCAATTAACAGATCCTCCATCTTCAACTTCCACATATCAAAATTGTTACTAGAAAAAGTTTCTACCTCTATTCTCCCTAATGTGCTTTCCATCTAAAAATCCCTACAACAAGATCACAAAATATCTTCTACACAAGCTCCCACTCAAAATTGGATTAGTTCAATAAACCCAACAACCCACAACTGAAACCAAAGATGATCAAGCTCTGATACTACTTGTAAGGAAGTTACAGTAGTAGAACAACTTCCTACACTAATCTTGAGGGAAGGGATATGCATAATTTTTTAGATCTTTACAATAGTTACAAAAATAAACACAAATATAAATCATACCACAACACAATAACTACGTGGGGAAACCCTTTCAAGAGAAACAAACCCACACTCCAAAGCTTCCCAATATATTATTAAAGAATAAAGAAGATTATAGTATACTTGTAGAGAAAGCTTTCATAGGAGTATAACCAACTAGACATCTGGAGGAAACTCACCATCTATAAGACTCTTACCCACAACCTCCATCTCAAGCTCTTGATATATAGTAAACCGCCAATGGTAATTACAAAACCATGAGCCAAAACCACCCAAAAGTGGTGTCCAAATTATCTCCAATCAAAGATGCCTTTTGATGTACCGAATCACACACCATCATGTGTAACTCTCCCCTTTGCAGCTCTATCAAGTGTCCAACATATTTTGACATTTCCCAAAATAGGAGGTCCAACTTTCGAAGGCCATAACTTTTGATCCAGGTGTTTGATTGACGAACCATTTGATACGTTGGAAATATCATGAAGAGATCAAGCTATAACTAAATTCATTGGATATGAAAACTTTCAAGGAATTTAGGTTCCTCTAAGTTCCTCAAATATGAGTTTGAAACTTTTTCTAGGAGTTTCAAAAATAGAAACTTTAATATCTTGCAATCTAGGTATGATCTTGAGTTGAAACTCACCCAATATGTTTACTTGGTAGTTTCACACCTTTTGGAAAATTTTTGGGTCCATCCATGCTCAAATATAGAGTTACTAAAAATAGTAAGCCCTATCATTTTTAGCCCCTTTTGGAAACTTTGAAAGTTCTAAACCATTCTTCAAGATAAAGGGTATTCAAAAAGACCAAAATTGGGAAGAATATAAACCTTTTGTAGTTGCAAGGTTGAGACACCTTTCCTAAAAAATTAGAAATAGAATGATGAATTACTAGAAATTATCTATTATTTCAATCAAGTGCTTGGTTTAGAATTGATGTGAAGTATTTGACCTTGACTAATATTCATCTAGGCCTCAATTTTATATCCTTCTTCTTTCTCATTCTTCATAGTCATGCTAATCCAAGAAACCATCCTTTAATTCTCTCAAACTCACAAAAGGGTCTATGCATAGCAACTCAAGAAACAAATTTCTCAAGTTGCACTATTGAGAAAATTTAGATCCATTTAATACAACCCTACTCGATGTAAGAAGTAGGATAGCATGGTCACCAATGTTGTACTAATATTTGTACCCCTCCTTTCTATCAAAGAATCAAATTCATATTTGAAACATACCCTAAGTTTGAATTCCTTGAAATCATCCTTAGTGGGGCCACTTATTTGCTTGTTTATGATGCATTTTATCTTTCTTTTACTTGCATAATCAAGACATTATGAATGAGCACTATTTTCTATGACTGCATAGAAAATTGACTTGTGTTGAATCATAATTTTGCAAAAAATTGACATATATTGGACTACAATTGTTATGGGAAAATTGGTGTAAATGAATAATCAATGATATATCAACAATACCCAATAACTCAATGAATAAGAAACAAAGAAATCAATCAAACAAAGAACTTCAAACCTTTGCAAACCTCTTCACTTCATGGTTTCCATTGATTGCCTATCTCAAATGATCTTGTCTATGAATATAACCCTCAGAAGGTGCACTTCCTTGCTATTCCAAGATGTCAAGTGGGAATGGCTATGATAGTTTATTGCAATGAAGATGAGATTCACAACAATGGTAATGTTAATAGTAACAAGTTGATCGCAAGCAAATGGAATGACTTGGGTGCCAAAGGCGCATTGTAATTCCTGTAGAGTAACAATACTAGAAGCTTGGATGATAGAAATGGAGGAATAGGGTTCAATTTATAGACTTGTGAGAGAGAAAATCAACGGTATAGAAACCTTGAGAGGATGTGCGCGAATAGGAAGAAGACAAGTGTCACACAAAAGCTATTTTGTTTGAGTTAACTACTTTCTTTTATAAAGATAAGATTTGATTTCATAAATTAGAATGTTTTTTTCTAATTTAAGAGATATTGATAAAAACAAGGTTGATTGACTCAGTTAACTCAACTTGTGATTTGATTTTTCATGATTTGAGAGAAATTAAATAATAAATTATTTAATTTTGTGTGCATGAAGAAGAAGGCTTATTTTTAGAAGATTTGGAAGATTTTTGAGGAATTTGAAGATAAGAAAGCAAATTAAATAAATAAATTTATTTAATTGTTTGCGCATGATTTGGAAGAATAAATAAAATATTTGATTTTATTTTATTTTTGGAGATTGAGAGAATTTAAATAAATCTAATTGATTTATTTAAATTTGGAGGAATAAGTGATTTAATTAAAAAATTAAAATTATTTAATTGCTTGGAAGAATAAAGTTGACTTCGATGAAATTAATTAAATAAAGGCAATTTATTCAATTAATGGGAGGAATATGAACCAAATAAATAAATTGATTTATTTATTTATTGATAGAGGAATTTAGATAAAATAAATATTGAGAATATTTATTTAGATAGAGTCATGTCATTTTTAGGTGTATACATTTTGCCCCTCTTTGATGCAATGTGTTTTATCATGTTGCTTCAAAAAATAAGAATTTCTGATAATGATACATGCCCCAGTTTGCCCTTGGTATAGGTTTAACGATGGTAGGATGCTCCCTTGGGAGATTGGATGGGAAGAATGCAGTAGGACGTGAGACAGACAATCTCACAATGAAGAAGGTGAAAAGGAGGTTAGGTCTAAAGAAAGAACTGAATGATATGCGATGCAAGATAAAATGATAACACACACAAGCAAGCAAGCAAGTATGCACAAATGATACAAGAACAAACAAGGTATTGCCCTTGTCAAGCGGTAAACCAATGATTAATCAATAATGATATACGATAGTGTTGTCATGGCAGGGAACAATAGATCCCTAGAGCAACACAAAGAATAGTGTTGTCATGGCGAGAAACGATAGGTCCCTAGAGCAACATGATAGGCATGGGAAAGATATATCCCACTGATACTTACGATTGATTGAGTTGGTTTACTACCAGATAAGGATCAAGACCACTGATTACGATTGGATAATTTGACAAGATTGACTTGACTCGATTGGTATGGATTAAGGATAGACTTGCATTTGGATCATTGCTCGGAAGATATGATAATAGATAGAAATTTGACTGATAGAAGAATGACTCGATAGAAGGACTCACAAGCTTTTGTTTGATATGCTGCACATAATCTTTATTGCATGGACAGTATGCAAAATGTAAGTGGATATGGATACGGATACGAGATGCAATTGGATATGTTATGGATATGGATATGGAATGCAATTGGATATGTTAGGGATATGGATATGGATTTGCAAGTATTTTGAAGTGCTTATTTCATCATTGGACTTTTAAAATGTTGTAAGAAAATACAAGCATCTAGGTATAATTGAACCGAGATGACCTGAGTATCGCTTACATGGATTTTGATTTGGCAAGTTAATACAAGCATCGAGGTATAATTAAACTGAGATGACCTGAGTATTTCTTGTGTATCAATAGACAAGGATTTCCCCCTTTCATGTTAGACCTTTGATGTCCTTGATGATCTTTTGCTGGTCATGTCTTTAGACAAGGCTTCACATTACTAAAGATTGATCGACAAACAACAAACAAAAGAAAAATAATCATGCCCCCATCATAGCATCTCTAGCTTTTGGCATCCTTGAGTAGAGTAGAAAGATATGATAACAAAAATCAAGATGTTGTAAGTTAACTTGCTCACAAACACAAAACATTGTTGCATTAGATGTATCTTGTTGCCATAATTAAGATAGAATCATTTAGAGTGCTTTAGGTACTTTCTTTCTTTTCTTTGGATAAGTTGATGTCTTGTGTTAATATTTCTACTTTGGAAGCGGGCTTTGTTGCACTTGCTTGCCTGGTGAAAAGGAATGACAATCCTTACCGGCCAAATGGACCCTAAGGGACTGACCTAGTACCTTGGGGGCTCCTTGACAATGGCCTTGCCTACGTGACGACGCAGAGGCAATGTAGTTTGGGGACTTGGACCACGTAGATGGACTAGAGGATAGACGATAAGATATGGGATGGATGGGAAGTGGAGCCTCGGGGGTGCATTGATAATGGCCTTACCTACGTGACGATGCAGAGGTAGTGTAGTTCAGAAAATGGTACTAATAGATTGGGTTTGCAGATGATTTGATGCTTTTGGGATTTTCAGATAGCAATTTGGATAGCCTAAATATTGGATACTTATGACAAGGGAACACCATGGATAGGTAAATAGATGGATGATAATGGATAATGGATAGGTAGGTAGAAGGATGGGCAATAGTAGATAGAAAGAACACATGCAAAAAAAGGGGAAGGATGTGATCACCAAGGACTAAGTCGCATACGAATAACATGCCCCATTGTAGGTAGGATACTTAGAATTCTTTCATGACAAAGCTTATGATGATAGGAGGATGAGAGGGTAATGAAGGACTTTGCATGTTTGTAGAGGAATAAGGTATGCCAAGAGTTTTTTCCAAATAATGTTGACATTTTACCCCCAATCTTTATGAAGACCAAAGAAAATAGAGGAATGGAAGATTAGGATGGATGGATGGGACAGTATAGGTATGTAATGGATAGAAAGAGAGGACAGGAAACTGGTAGAAGAAGAGTGATATGCTGTTGAGACAAGGTGCTCCCAAGTGTAGGTGACATAGAAGACCAAATTTTCACACGATGCCTGTTTGCCAGGTTTTCATCATGGTACTTATCCAAGGCGCCTGTTTGCCAGATTTTCACCATTTGGATGAAGGGATTTTTCTTTATTCTTTTAATTTTTTTTTTTAATTTATAATTTTTATTTTGATTATTTGGATAGGAGAAGGTGGAATACGAATGAGAAGGACTTCAAGAGTCAGGTTCCACGAAGCTGATAGTGTTCTGCTATATGGATGCCATCGCATGGACCATGTCAAGTTTGCTCATAGATATTGGTAAGTGAGATGAAATGAAAGTGAGATGGAGTAGGTAGATAGCAGATTATGGAAGGTGTGATAGTTGATGATGATGCAGATTATGTAGGACTTATGCAAGGATGGAGGAAAGACTTATGCAAAAGCATGGACCATGGGAGTGGGATGGGGAAGATATGTAGGATAATAGTGGAAGGAAGGGTAGATGGAGGTATATGGAAATGTTGTGGGATGGAAGGGAATCATGACCAATGGTTGCACATATTGTGATAAACATTGAAACATATGATGGGAAAGTGGTGTAAGAAGCAATGAATATTTTTGCTTGGTAGATGAGTGATTTAGGCATGTAGGGACCCGCATAGACTTAGTATACTTCTAATTTTTTCTTGTCATGTGGGATGGAAGGATTTGAGAATTTTGGATGGAATGGGATTCGTGAGAGGTGGATGCCTCATTTGACTTGATGGCTTTTTGCTTAGGTACCCAAGCTATTTTTCTTGTAGACGTTATCTATGAAGGTATAGGATTGGGTATATTCATCTTTTGTGCAGCTTTTGAGGTATTAAATTGTTTCTTGGGGACCCACACCTTTTTTAGTTTGGCATTGAGGTGTGTGGGTTTATGTAGCTTTTGAGAAAGATTTTTCTTTGATTCTTGGCTTTTGTATCCTAGGTCATGAGGACTCTTAGGAGTTTTGACTTTATAGGTAGAGGCATCCAAATTTTTTATGTTGAATTCCCTTGAGAGGGTGGAAGTAGAGTTGGCGGAAGCTCTTTGTTTAGACAACATGTACATTTGTTGGCCATGATTGGGATTTATAGAGGATTTATAGATGGATGAATAAGGTGTTGGAAGAAGTGGTGGTAAAATGCATGGAGGGATGTTAGGATTTGGAAGTAGCAGAGGTAGATTGGATGGTGGAAGGTGTATGGTCACATGCTTTTGGGATGTATACGATAAGGGAGGTGGAATGACGACATATGTTTTGGAGATATGATAGAGTTTGCAATGGAAAGTGGTGGGTTTAGGAAGAGTGGAGGAAGTGCCAACATCTTGATATTGTTCACCTTGGGGTGTGTATCCAAGGCCATATGAGCAAGGAGGAACATTGACATGGAAGGGCTCCAAAATACCTTGTTCATGAAGGCCTAAGCCTTTACCTTGATAGTTCATATTTTGGAGTATGCGGTGGATAATGGGATTATGGGTACTTTGGACACTAGCAACGATCTCCTTGTTGGATGAGGAAGGTGAGATAGAGGATAATGGTTGTTGGTGTTCTAAGGAAGAACATTCATGGATGAAGGTAGTGAGACCAAGGGGATAGGATAATGGATTTGCAATATGGTCGATAATAGACGGTGGAGGATCATTAGGAGCTTGATCACCGTTATGCTTATTAAGATCCAAGTTATTGGTTTGATCATCTATGTGTACTTGGGAGGCAAGTGTCTCATCAAGGAAAGTGGGCATTGTTGGAACAATGATAGGACTAGATGGAGGATGGATAAATGGGGTGATAGGCTCATAACCATGGAATGCATAAAGTTGGCTAAGAGGATCATCATGGTTTGCTTGATCATAGATAGGCTCTTGATCATAGATGGGATCTTGATCATAGAAAGGATCTTGATCATAGATAGGATTAAGCATGATGGGATCAATATGCTCGTGCATAGGTTCTTCATCAATGATAATATCTTGATCATAGAAAAGATAGAGGTTATGGATGGATTGGAATTGGATCTCTTTCTCATGTATAGGACCAAGTTGCTCATGGATAGATTCTTCAGAGGTAACATCTTAGTCGTAGAAAAGATAAATGTTCTGGATGGGTTGGATTTCGATCTCTTTCTCATGTATAGGATCACAGAAAAGAAAAAGGTTATGAATGGGTTGGATGGGGGTGCTTTGATCTTGATTTAGACAAGGGCTTGATGTTTCCACATGTGTTGGGTTATGCTCTTGACAGACCCCTTGATTTTCTCGTGAGAAAAGGGATGACTCTTGGATAGGCTTTTGGTCAACAATGTTAGGACATGATGACTCTTGATGTGTTTGGATTGAAGTGGAGGTAGAGGAATCTTGGTCAATAACATGAAGGTACAACAAACCTCAATTTTGGTTCATGGTAGGAGGTTCTTCAATGTGCTCAAGGGGTGGCAGATTATATGATGGGGTTGGAGCAATGGACATGTTGGAAGGCTCTTCGATAAGGTCAAGGATCAAAATTTGGGGACACAGTTGTCTCTCTGCTAGTAGCCCTTAGATCACATCCTTCATAGGTGTGTGGGTAGATGAATGAGGTGATGGATGAGTGGGTTCATATTTCTCCATAGCTTTTCTTTTGTCGCATAAATTTGGAAAAACTCTTTGGAAAAAATCATTCAAGGATTCTTTGGGTAGATTTGAGCTTGGAGTAGGATTAGTATGCTTTGGGCTATACTTTCTAGGGGATGGTGAAGGAGGACTAGTAGATGGAGTAGTATAAGATTTCTGACTGAAGGTGGTGCTTCCCTTGTCAAGAGTCTCATTAATACAGGAAAAGAACGTACGATCTTGGTGTGAGGTGTAGCTAGTATTGGTATGCTCAGCTTGTAAGATTATCACTTACTATTGTATGGCTTGGAGTTCTTGAGAAAACACTTCTAATTGGTTTGTCATCTCCAAAAAAACTAACACAAGGCCGAAATGGGTACCCAGAAAGGTGGAAGATTTTTTCTCAAAAGACCAGGAAATGCTCATTGTCTTGGATACATAGCTACAGATGCACTGAAACAAAAGGTATATGCGCAACAAGTTGAGATAAATGCATCTGGTGAAGGATAAAAGTGCAGTAACAAATGACAAATGTGCTGAAAGTCTGAATAAATACGTAGCAGGTTGAAATGCATGCACAGCTCTGTAGGACAGATGCACATTTATGGTTTCTTGACTACTTTTGCAAAGTTTTTGACATGTTTTGCAATGTTTTTTTGGTTTCTTAGTTACAAGTTGGTCCTTTTGATCTGATTTTCTTAATTATGGCAAGAAGACACAGCAAACATAAAGAATATTTTCATGTTTTTTGATTTTTTTGTAATTTTTTGGACTCTTTTTGACTCAAAAGCAAGTACAAATCCTAGGCTGGCTGGGACAATATAAATTGAATTCTCACTATTTCTAGATGAGTCATCTTCGAGAGGTGATAATTGCCCTTCCCTGCACCAGCTTATAGGGGTTTTTGGATACTAAAAACAAAGGATGATTAGTAAGTGCAACCGTTTGAGTGGTTATACATGCGACAACGCTACTCTTTATTATGGATTCTCTCAGCCTTCAAGGGTTGTGGCTTGGAGGGTTTTGGGGGAGGTTGGTTGTTGGTATAACATAACAACACTTGTTGTTTGAAGCTTTCACTCCAAACATAATTTATTTATAGTGGCTTGGTAGAGCTTGGCTTTAGCTTGTTACCACTTAAGGTCATTCCCACTTGGATAGAAGGATATCCAAGGGTAGGCCTCTCTAAGGGTTTAACACATGTGAAATGATATGTCTAGTATTTTGGTCACCCAAGATAAGGGAGAGCATAGGCCTAGTATCATTCCAAAAACACAAAAGACAGTGGTTATTTTCCCCTAATTAAAATGGGCACACACACGAGTTGTTAACTTTGAAAGCGAGATAGCAATGGTTCAATTTTATGCTCCTAGCATTGGGACTAGATTTAATTTGTTGATGCAACAAAATCAAGTTATTCCCTTCCTAGTTAGATCTAGATTCAATTTTGTATGAACAATTTGATTACTTCCTTGCTAATTAAATCTATGATGTGTGTTAACAATGCAGCTAGAATGTCTAAACTAGCCCCTAACTTGCAAGTAGATCCAAGAAAATTCCTACGAGAAGTGTCAACGTTAGCAAAATCATAAGAAAATCCAAAAAGTCACTATCAGAATCAGATGCACAAGTACAGAGATTAGATGCATAGAGACATAGATAATATGTGCAGCTATTACAAAAGTGCTGAGACAGAGGTCAAAAGTGTAGAAATTGAGAGCATATGCATAGTTTCAGTAAATGTGTTGTATCAAAACATAGATGCGTAGCTTCAGGAGGTAAATGCACTGAAAGATCAGATGCACCGAAATAGAGCTCAGATGCGTGTTAGACTTGATCAGATGTGCATAATCCTCCCGTGTATGGAACCCTAGCACAAAACACTTAGTTTTTGGGTTAAATCAGGGCAAGGCCCCATAGTGGGTGCCAAAAATGTTATGGGAAAATTGGTGTAAATGAATAATCAATGATACATCAACAATACCCAATAACTCAATGAAATAAGAAACAAATAAATCAATCAAACAAAGAACTTCAAACCTTTTGCAAACCTCTTCAATTCATGGTTTCCATTGATTGCCTATCTCAAATGATCTTGTCTATGAATATGGCCCTCAAAAGGTGGACTTCCTTGCTATTCCAAGATGTCAAGTGGGAATGGCTATGATAGTTTATTGCAATGAAGATGAGATTCACAACAATGGTAATGGTAATAGTAACAAGTTGATTGCAAGCAAATGGAATGACTTGGGTGCCAAAGGTGTGCTATAATTCCTGCAGAGTAACAATACTAAAAGCTTAGATGATAGAAATGGAGGAATAGGGTTCAATTTATATAGACTTGTGAGAGAGAAGATCAATGGTATAGAAAGAATAAGAAGATCAACGGTATAGAAACCTTGAGAGGATGTGCACGAATAGGAAGAAGACAAGTGTCACACAAAAGTTGTTTTGTTTGAGTTAACTACTTTCTTTTATAAAGATAAGATTTGATTTCATAAATTAGAATGTTTTTTTCTAATTTAAGAGATATTGATAAAAACAAGGTTGATTGAGTTAGTTAACTCAACTTGTGATTTGCTTTTGCATGATTTGAGAGAAATTAAATAATAGATTTTTTAACTTTGTGTGCATGAAGAAGAAGACTTTTTTTTAAAAAAATGCACCTGGTAAACTTTTTAACATGATCGGTGACGCTGGTGTGACACGCCCTCCAGCTCCACGCGAATGCTTTTGCCTGGAGCAATGAACCGATGAGGCCACAACACGGGGGACCTCATCCCCTAGGAAGAACACTTCAAACCCGCAAGCTTGTTGGCCCAACGAAGGCTTTGTGAAGGCGTAAAGCCTGCGAGCTTGTTGGCTCAGCGGGGGTTTGAACTCAGGTGGCTGCCACTACAACAGAGTGACTTAACCACCAAACCATGCCCTTATCGACACATGAAGAAGAAGACTTATTTTTAGAAAATTTGGAAGATTTTTGAGGAATTTGAAGATAAGAAAGCAAATTAAATAAATAAATTTATTTAATTGTTTGTGCATGATTTGGAAGAATAAATAAAATATTTGATTGTATTTTATTTTTGGAGATTGAGAGAATTTAAATAAATTTGATTTATTTATTTAAATTTGGAGGAATAAATGATTTAATTAAATAATTAAAATTACTTAATTGCTTGGAAGAATAAAGTTGAATTCGATGAAATTAATTAAATAAAGATAATTTATTCAATTAATGGTAGGAATATGAACCAAATGAATAAATTGATTTATTTATTTATTGATAGAGGAATTTAGATAAAATAAATATTAAGAATATTTATTTAGACAGAGTCGTGTCATTTTAGGTGTATACAACAATAATCATGTGTGAACCTTATTAATGACATCAAATAGTTTTCACTATTTAGATGTTCCTCTCAAACCATATGGAGGCTTTCCAATTGTTGATTAGTGTTATAAAGAAATAAGGTTAATATATATGAATTAATGTTTAATATGGTTGATATATGTGAGTGGTTATTTGGGTCTACTATGTAGTGGAGTGCATGAAGGTGGGGAATTGTTTGCATTATAATTGATTTGGAGCTTATAAATTGATATTAAAATCATAAAAACATGTATGAAAAATAAAATTAATTTGAACCGTGGTTTTAAAAGAATTTTACATTGTTTAATCATCACCTAATGATGGGATAGGTATAGTGCATTTCCTCTTATTTATTGATATTGGTTGTTGAGCTATTCTAGGTTCTTCTCTTGGTCTTTTGCATTTCATTTGATCATTTTCACTCTCCTAGTTATTGCTTGGCTTGTTTGAGATCTTCAATTTTACTTTGACTATGTTCATGCACTAATTTCTAGAGTTTTAAGGTGAATAACCAAGAACTCATTAATCTAAATTAGAATTGTCTATTGTGTAGCATTGTATAGTTTTACTGTAGATTATTTTCTTAAGTTTCAAGATTTCATATTTAAGGCAAACAAAACACATATAGGTCAAAACCAAGGGTAAACAAACACATTGATTTTGAAAACAAAGCACTTTATAGCTTGAATATGTTGCAATTTATTGAATGAAGGCATGACAATGATAAAATCTTGGGTTGCATGTAGAACTTGATTTCCCTATCATTTTAATGATTAATAGATATTTTCTAATACATGGTTTATTTTTCTTTTTCTTTAAGAATTTTTAGAGAAAGGTTGTGAGAAAGTTGCTTAAATTCTGATGTAGCCAAAATACTTAGTCATTTTTTTGTTCAATTAGATCTATTTGTAGACACCTAAAATTGACCCTTCACATCATTTGTCAATTTATCACACTATTCACCACTACACATGTCGATTTTGTCTAGCACACTTGTATCAATTATCTATTTTCTTCTAAATCATCTATTTCTATAATTAATTAATTGATTAAATTATATTTATTTAATTAATTCCATCTATTTCCATCATCTTTATTCTTCTATTTTCTATCTATAATTAAATAATCTTTAATTATTTAATTATTCCATTATTCTTCTAAAATAAATAAAATTAATATTTTATTTATTTATCTTCTCATCATGCATATAAATACTGATTTTTTCTAATATTCTAAATTTAGCTCCTTCCTCTATCATTTAAAAATAAATTAAATGAATTTATTTACTTAATTTATTTTTATCTTATCATTTTCCTTTCTTATCACATTCTTCTATGTGTACATGATAGGTCCTATCCTAAATTAAAATAAAAAAATAATTTAATTGGTTCTAAAATCAATCATCCACATCATCAAATCCTCAAAATAGAAAAGCATCCTATTGTAAGAAAATCAATCTTACCATTACCAACAAACCAACTACAATCATTTAATAAAACCTATCTCTGTGGACACATGTATTGTACACATTCATCCAAGCTTCTTGTCTAATCTCAACCGTTCACATAGCCACCTAATCTCCACCATTGATCAATCTTAGTTGGAAGCTATATAAACACCCTCTCACCTCATTTCATCATATCCCACACAATCATATAGCATCCAGATTATCTTTCCATGCATATCACATCCATTGAGCATCCTTTGAGCACTTTGAGGATATTATCTATCATCATGGCAGCTTTGACAACTATGGTTGTTCACTATTGAGAAGCAATCCACATTCCAACCAAGGAATCAATACAATCTAGGTGACATTGTTATTTGATTTGCTTCCATTTTGTGTCATTTAGATGGATTCTTTAAAGGTGGCAGGATTGGGTTTTGATTGTAATGCTTGATCTTATTAACCTAAATTTTCTTGCTAACACATTCTAGCATGCTCGGTGGGACCCACATTCTTGATTAATCTTTTTATTTGAAAGTTGTTTTGAAGTCTAGATAAGTAGAGTGCATTTGATCCACAAAGCATCGCATTTGAATGGCAAATCATCACCTTTGCATAGTATTGAATCACAGTTGATCTACATAAAATTGCATTCGCACAATCTTTAGTCACCTCAGGTGTGCAAATAATCACCTTTGATCGACAGTTGATTGCCTTTGGTTATTTAGGGTTTTGTTCATATATTTTGGTTTTGTAGGGTTTTTCTAGGGTTTTCTATGATCTGTTTGTGTTATATTTGGGTTGCAAGCTAGTTTCTTTGCTAACCCTAAGGGTCTTTTCTCATCCTCAAGCTGGTTTATTTGGGGTTTGATTTGTCTTTGACCTAATCATAGCATCTATTGGGGTCTTTTGTGTTTTTTTGCATAATAGAGGATTCAAAATCAAGCAATTCATCCTCTAGGGTTATCAAAACTTTTCATAATTGCCTTTTGATCATTTACCTAACCCTAGATTTTGAGTTTTTGTAGATTTCACATATCTGAGCACCTTTGGTTGATAGTCAATCACATCTGCATGATCCTTCATCACCTTCACATTATATAGACCTTCCTTTGAGCAGTAGGCAGTCACCTTTGGTAAAATTACAATCACCTTTGATTTGCAAACAGTCGCATTTGATCACTATTCATTTAGCTTTGGTTAATATTGTTGCAAGTTGATTTTCTTTGGCAGCTAACATTTGTTATTACTATATCCTATCATTTTTTGAAGAAAGGTGGATCTAAAACTACTGACAAATCTATTTCTAGGATTGATCGGTCAAAGAATCATCATATTTTTCACTAATCTAGGAACATTTGGTTTTGGTGCTTAAAAGGAACCATGTTTTCTCTATATTTGTTTTTATCTTTTTTGTTTGCTTGTTGTGCATGTTTGTAACCCTAAGCTAATAACAAAAGCATCCTCTTCCCTTGCCTATCGAATGGATCTTGGGTGCAAGAGAACCTATTATTATCTTTAGAGAGGCTTTTATTGGTGGGAAAAGAGGTAATCACCCCAAGGGAATGACCTCAAGTGGTATTTTCGTTCAGTCCACTATACAAAACAGGATAAGGTGAAATCCAAGTCCAAACTGATATCAATGCTTACCGTATAGTGCTAGTTTGAAATGAGGTGTAACTAGCATATTTGAGACTCCTAGAGAGCTAGTTAGAGCTTTAAGTGGCTTGTTGGATGCATGTAACGTGTACTATTCATTGTAGAGATAGAAATTCCCTTAGTTCACATGATCTAAAGGGTAAGAGAAGTTGGTGTGCATGTGTTGTGTAAGGGGGAGCCAATGTCACCAACAACTCTAGCTGTCTACTTTGTTTCAGTATTTGGAGAAATCCAAGTAGGGATTCAACAGGTAGTATCCTTTCCAGCCTAGGTTGTACATGTTTGTGAGAGTCTTGTGTGTATGTGTGTCTTTTGCTATCTATTTTATTGTCAAAAAACCACAAAAAACTACCAAAAATAATTCATTGTCATAGAAACTCACCTTTGAACAATAGTTAGTCACATTTGAATAGTAGTCAATCACCTTTGAACCATAGAAGATTTCTTTTGGTTAGCTTACATTTATCCATTGACCATAACCTAGTCACCTTTGAATTATTAAGCATTACCTTTGAGCCATACACAACCACATTTGAATAGTAGAAAGTCACCTTTGGCCTACAGACAGTCACCTTTGGATTATCCTCAGTTGCATTTGAGCTATCATCAATCACCTTTAGTCTGAATAGTATCACTTTTGGTAAATTGTAACCTATCATCATTCATCCAGTCTAAAAATCACATATCCAGTTAATCTTGAGCTTGTTATCAACTTCTAGAAAATCCATTTATCATCTACATCTAGCATCACACTTTTGAATTTTTTGAGCCTTCCATCCTCTTGAGACTCTAAATCAACCATCAATATCAATCAAACAATCAAATCAACATCATCCTTTGGCTTTGATCAATATCATATCAAATCATTTCCAGCTTCAAAGAGTGGTTCCTTTTGAGTTGGTCTATCACATCATCATTCATCAATCTTGTCTAGCCTTCAGTTCATGAGTCTATCTCTTGGGGGATAATCAATCAATCAATCCAAGCCAAACAATCAATCAATCCAAATCAAAACAACCAATCAATCAACAATTAGCAATCCAATCTGTCGATCAAGCCAACCAAATCATCAACCTAAAATCAATCCAAACAACAATCAAATAATCCAAGGGTCTCAACTTTGTCACATTAGTCCAAAAATCACAGCCATCATCCCAACAATGCCTCAAGCAAAGAGCCATGGAAGCCAATCTACAACAATTTCAAGCTACTCCTCTTAAAGATGCTTCACAATTTATGAATAGAATGCCTCAATATATGTTTGTACCTGAAGGTTATACTGCTGGACCTTCATCAACAACTCCAATACCATAACATCATTTTGCACCTTAATCGGCAACTCAAATCTCACAATATCATTTTGGACCTTCATCCTCAACTTGTGTTCCACACTATCAACCTGAGGAATATTTGGATGATCTAGAGGACCTCAAAGATGGTGAAGCTTTGCTAAATGCCAATAGAATCATAAGGTTCAATCGTGAATAAATTTTCTTACAATTAACTAAAGGAGTCCAATTACCAAGTGACTTTGATATATCCACAATCCAAAAACAAGACCCAACCAGTGATGTTGTTATTGTTGCACCTTTTACCAATCCATCCATCCCTCCATTTCATGCACCCACATCAATAGAGCCTTTCTTAACACCTTCTAATGTCATTAGCTCATATGTGTCACAAGCACCTCAAATTTCTACCCAAAATGTGCCATATGTTACTCCATCTCATGTGTCTCAACCCACTTCATCTTCCTCCATGAACATAACTCCTTCACATGTGTCCCAAGCACCTCATGTCTCTAACCAAAGTGTGTCACATGTTGCTACATCTCATCCCATGGTATCTTCCTCCATGAACATTACTTCTCCACAAGTACCACAAGAATCTCATGCCAATCTACTTGTGTCACATGTTGAGCCATCCCAACCATCCAATGTATCTTCTCACCTCAACTCCTCATCCATGAATCTCATCCAAACATCACATATGTTATCCAATCCTAATATACTGTTTATTGACCAAACTTTTGGATCACAACCATATGTCGATCAACTCAATTCACTTGGACCACAATCGTCTAATCCACCCATTGTATCCCAAGCTCCACCAAGTACCAATCTATATATATCCTATACTAATCCATCTATCATATCTCAAGCTCCACCAAACCCCAATCCTCAACATATATCCTATGCTAATCCACCTGTCATATCCCAAGCCTCCTAATCAACAAATGTCCTACACTAATCCATCCTTTGGTTCACATGCAATACAAACCCAAAATGTTAATCCTCACCAAAAACCTACACATTTCCATCATTTGATACCCAAGGCCAAAATACATACACCCCACCATATAACCCATCCCAATAGTATCCTCCAAATAACACTCTGATGTATCAAATATCACATCCAAGCCATCAAAATCCTATGCAACAACAACAAAAATCTACGTCTGATATGAAGTAGCAAGTCAAACAATTACAACAATGAGTTGATGACATGAACATGGGCCAAATGAAGAAAACATTTGCTTTTGAATATGTATGCCCATATCCTTTTGATAAGACACTTCAAATGATACCTTTTCCCCCACAATTTGACAAATACAAAGGAAAAGGTGATCCAAATGACCATCTTCAGATATTTTATGTCACTTGCCTTGATGTTGCATACAATGACACATATCTTTTATGACTATTTCCTCATAGTCTTTAGGGACAAGCTATGGAATGGTTTTCTCATCTACCTCTGGGCATTAGGTCTTTCAAAGAGCTTGCACGTAAATTTGTCTCACACTTCACCTTCAACATAGAACATGAAGTAACCATGAATGATCTTTTTAATAATAAACAATATAATGGGGAAACTTTGTCATCATTTATCCAAAGATGGCGAAACATGGCAAGCAAGCTTGCATGGAAAATCCCTAAAAACAACAAGTAGACATATTCATTAAAAATTTGCACCTTGAGCTATCATTTCAATTACAGCTACAAAGTGCCACTACCTTTGATGAGCTCATTTCCAAAGCAACAAACATTGAAAAGGCTTTAATTGCAAAAGGCGTCATCAAGATTTTCAAAGAAACCAAAGATAATGCACAATCCTCAAATGACAAAACTCGCTTTTGGACCAAGAACAAAAATGTTGTCAATGATGGTATTGTTGATGCAAAGAATGTCCAAACCGTGAAGGCTTCTATCCATATTCAAGTAGCATCTAAGAACACACCTTTTGTTCCAAGAGATAGACCAAAACTAAATCAAGTACCTAGACAACAATTCACTCCTTTGGAGGAACCCATTGAATCTGTTCTCAAAAAGCTACTACAAGCTACCAAAATCACATTACCTGAGGCTCAACCAAATGAAGAACCATAATATAAACCCAATTGGTATAAATAAAATGAATATTGTGAATTTCACGAGTGAAAGGACATAATACAACTGGTTGCATGAAAGTAAAACATTTGATACAAAATCTTCTTGATCAAGGTGAAATCACTATTGACCTCCCAAAACAAACCACAAATTATGATCTTGATGCTTTCAAGAATCCACTTCCATCACATGACAAAGCAAGTACCTCCAATATGGGAAATAATTTGGTTTAATATACCTATGAGTCATCCACTATTGGCTGCATCGAACCAAATCGTATCTCTACCATTAGCATATGAGCAAAAGAGCCCATCACAATAAAGGGAAAAGAACCCGATTGTGCCATTACTACCCGTCGAGGTCATGTCACTATCCAAGGAGCCCCATCTACCATATGCTTAACCTCTAGTTACAATATCCTTGATCACCTTGGTAAGACCCATGCTCATATTTCCATTTTAGAGTTGTTGCGTATATCACTTGCCCACAAAGCCATCCTAGATAAAGCCCTACAAGAGTCATCAGTACCAAATGATATTGATACTACACAATTCCAAGCCATGATAGAAAGTATTGCATCACCTTATCGGTTGACCTTTTCTGACACAAATCTTTCATCACTTGATCCATCCCATAATGATGCCCTCCATATCAAAGTTTACATAAACCAATGCCGAGTCAAACGAATACTAATAGATGGTGGAGCTGGTCTAAATATATGTTCTCTAAAGCTCATAAAATTATTGGGATATTATGAGGCTCATATAGACACTACAAAGAGCATAACCATTAAAGCATATGATGATGCCAAGAGAGATTCTAAGGGAACAATTTATTTTTTATCAAGGTTGGTCCTATTACTACTAATACTCATTGCCAAGTTCTTATTATTGAATTGCCATACAACATTATCCTTGGTTGTCCTTGGATACATGCCATAAAATTGTTCCATTCACATATCATCAATGTCTCAAGTTTCCTTATAATGGTGTTGAAGTCACAATCCCCGCCGATCCTAATCCATTTGAGTATTGCCGAACTTTTCAAGCTAAATATCAAGACCCCAATCGCATACCTATCAATGCTAAAGCTTATCCATCCACATCCTATGTAGATCCATCCAACTTGAATAAGCCTTCATCTAGTAAATCCATCCCCAACATCACTACCCAATACAAGGAGAAAGGACTTGGTGAATACACTATACAAGAATCTTGTTGTGTAGGAACTTTTCCCTTATCACCTAAATATTATGGTCAACCATACCTATCCAAAGCTACCTCATCCAAAATAATTATCAAAGCACTTCCTACCATGTTCATCAAATCAAGAATGTTAGAAGATTAAGATATTGCTGACATCAACTCTTGGCTCTTCTTTGATGAGAATGATCAACTTACTTTAGAAGTGGAGCGCTATAACAATGGATTTAGGATTATCAAGAACATGGGCTATAAGGGACAAGGCAACCTTAGACCATAAGGACAAGGACTTGTTGAACCTATTATTGTCACCAAGAAGTTTAATAACCAAGGTCTAGGGTATGGTAAGGAGGTACCACCTTCCAAGGGCATTGAGTGTATTCTTGATACGGTAGCAAAAGCCTTTCCCACAGAAGAGACTTCTAATTCAGATGTCATTGATGACTCTTCCTACCATATAACTGAACTATTCCAAGACACATCTATCTTTATTCTTTCATCCACCTCAATTACCCCTCACCCATCATCATTCAACCTTCAACTCATATATCCTAACCTTGTCGATTAGGACCAACAGGAGGTACCTATTCTAGAAACATTTCAAAATGATGAAGCTATAGTAGAGTTTATGGGCTTAAGACAAGACATACCATTGGGGGATCACAAAGTGGGTTTTATGATGGATCTACCTTTGTTAACATATTTTGGTAGAAGCATCAAATCCTTTAGTCGCAAAAGTGAAATAAACAAAATAAAAAAAGAGAGGTCATTAGGTAAAAACTAAAAGGTGCCTCTTGACTACAAAAAAGTAAAAATAAATGACATATTAAAGGGTGAAAACCTCTTTGAGGTGCTTTGGAATGGAGGATTTGACCTTCCTTTGACCATTGAATATCAAGGACGGTCACCATTGTTGGTAGAAAAATCCCAAGAGATGAATCTAGGCACAACACAGAATCCAAAGATCACATTCCTAACAACATCACTATCAGAGCAAGAGAGAAAAGATTTCATTGCTTTCTTTATGAAAAGAGCAATCAACTTTGTGTGGACCTATGTAGAACTGCCATGGTTAGATCCTTCACTTGTGGTACATCATCTAGAAGTATCTCCAAATGCAAAACCAAAAGAAGTACTTGTTGATGACTCTCAAATGGGACCCTCATCGGCACAACAAATTGAGAATTATACCAAAAAGGAAAAGATTGAGGAAGAATCAGCCATGGAAAATCCTTCACTAGAACAAAAAGAGGAAACTCCTCCTATACTAAGAGACACTGCTGAATTAGTGAAAGAATTTGTTGGGAATTAAGGTGTCTCAACCTTTGCAAATTCTTAATGTTGTATTTATTTATCCCATGTTGAGTTGGCATAGTCAGCACCTTGTGTATATGTAGCAGGGTAAATTTTGATGACTTTGGCAACTGCGGTTTCCCCCTTGAATAATTAATGGGGGTTTGGGGGTAGCGCCCCCAAGATAGGGTCAAGGGAGGTTATGACATATATGAGGAATATGATATTTTTAGTTAGTGTATGACAGATTCTATGACAGCTGTAAGGTGCATAAGAGCATCTGTCGTAACCTATCTTGGGACCAGGTGCCCACTTCAGGATGGGATGTTGGACAAGTGTCCTTAGGCATGGGTTTTGGGGCATGAGTCCAAGATGGACACCCATCTCTAGAAGGTTCCATATTTTCCTTGTAAACTCTATATAAATAGGTGCTTGGATGGGAGATAGACAACTTTGGTACAAGTACTATTATGCTATCGGAATATTTCTAGATTCGACATTCAAAGACTCCTGAAAGAGCATTGGCTCTGAAACTGTATTGTAATCTGTTATTGTTTACTGTAATACATTTGAGTTATGTTTTGGAGTGAGGGGTTTTTCACCTGTAAGGGTTTTCCCCACGTATATATTGTCTCTCTCTCTTATGTCTACTTTCTGTGTATATGTGTATTGCTATAATATCTCTATTAGATGTTCTATGTTACTGTAGTTGTAAGAATTAAATTGAATTTGCATACATCTCTCCTCATTAGATTAGTGTAGGAAGTGATTTATGCACACCTAGCTTCCTTTTAGAATTGTTGGAGAAAAGAAAGTAGGTTTTTGATGAGTCAGAATTCCTACATGGTCCAATAAACTTGGATACAATGTCACCATCACAGAAGCTAAAGTTGGTCACAGTTGTTCAGGCCAAGTCTCAAGAAGAAATGTTAAAGTCTCACATTGAGGATAATAAGCTCATTGTTGAAGCATCCAGCATTTTGGAGAAGCTGATGCCATCTTATCAGAAAGACAACTCCTTGCCTCCAAAAACCCAACTCAAAGGACTTATCAGTTTGCTAAGTAAACATTTTAAATCTTTTAAAAAATCTGCTAAAACAAAAGTTAGACAAGAATTTAATGAGAAAAAATTAGATGAGTTGACAAAGTTGATAGCCCATGATAAGGCTCAGCCAGTTAATAAGATACAGATTGTTCAAAATGCTATTGGAGAAGCTAGTGATGCATAAAACTTTTGTATATCATGTCTAGAAGTTACAAAGAAGACAAAAGAAAAGATCAAGGAATTGGAAGGAAAACTGATGAATATTTCTAAGAACTTTGATCCAATACATGAATCACCCAGCAACAAAGAAGCTTAAGTCATCAACATCCACAATAACTTGAATGGTCTAATAACTCAGAGGTATCAAATAAAGAGCAGAATGGGACAATTGAGAAGACTGATCAATCCCAAATTGGATTCAATGACCAAGCTTGTAGCTGAAGCACAACTTGCTACACAAACTACCACATCATCAGACCTACAAATAACTAAAACTCTAGTTTTTCTCTTTAGTGGACACATTCAGATTTTGGATAATGCCAAGAAAGGTTGGGATATTGAGTGGGCATAGATTAAGAACATATTCAATGACATTCTCAAATACATGTAATATAAAGATGAAGATTGTACTTGTAAATATGCAGTAGAGTACATAATTTTTTTGAAATTTTGACAAATTGTTTGTTCCAGATCACACCCTTTGCCATTGATGTCAAAGTGGGAGAAGAAGATTAGTGAAAATAGATAAACATCTCAAGGGGAGTAGTTAAGCATTTTTCACCAAGTGTTGCCATTAATGCCAAAGGGGGAGATTGTTGGCAAGAGACACTGCTCTGGTATGGACTTGTATGTTGTCATTGATGGCACAAGGCTTAGAGATCTTATTGGAATGACATGAAGAGATAGCTCTAGAAGTTCACATTGGAATTCAGGTCCGGTTGACAGATCTGGTTGGCAGAAGTGGCTAAGTATGGGTATTTACAGAGTAAAGGATAGTCAGTGGATCAGTGTGCTTCCGCAGATGATGATCTAGTAATGCAGTTTGGGTATGATGTTAGTAACTATTTGTTGGTGTCATGCTCCAAATACTAAGTCCTAACTTCCTCTGGAAGTCATTTGGAAGAATTATCTAAGTCTGGGTGAACAGAGGTATAGTAGACATAGTGAACAAGGCACATTGTAATGGTTCGCATTCCTCCACAAGTGAGTATTTTGTTATGCAATTTTAAGGTGTTGTAAACACTTGTATTAAGTGTCTAATTCCATAGTTGTGAGATCTAAGGTCCACTAGAAAGATAGTTGCAAGCTACTGGGTATCAGTACAGTGTTTGACAGAGTTTGACAAAGACATAGTCTCAGTTCTGATGGTCCGCATTCCCCCGCAAGATGATATCATGTTCTATGGTTCTAAGGGTAAGATTGGGAATGTGTGAAGAGTCCCTGATATGCTTTTGGAAGTGTTTTGTGATTTGTAGTAATAGTTGTAAGTCAACAGATGAACCTGATAAGCATGCTCTTAAGGAACAGGCCGACTAGTATAATAAATCATTGTGTGGAGAAGAGATAGTGTGTGAAGGATCTATTTAAGTGATTGAATGATTAGAGCTGACCTATATGAACATGTTTGGGGAAATATTTGGGTCCACATAACATATAGTGCATTAGATTGAGCCAACAAGCTACATCTTTCTATGTACAAGTTTCACTTCTTGGATGCCAACCTAATTATGGATCAAATCATGATGTAGATATATAAGAGTGATGAATTTTAGTTGAGGTGGCATAGATGTGTATGGAGGGATGTAAATATGTGAATAGATGAGTAGTGACACAGATTAGTGATAATGAAGACTTGGGATTCAGAATTCAGTTGCTAAATGACTGCACCTTGGCATAGTGATAAATGCTTATGTAGTATTTAGTTTTCATGTGCAATTTTCTTTGTACTTGGAAATGAGCCTTCTTCATCAAGGTAGTGAGCCTCCAATAGGGTTTAAAAACCCTTATTGTAATCTTGCTTGGTTTAGGGTTGAGGAAGTGAGCCTACTAGACCTAGTTGTACTTCATGGCAATGAGCCAGCGTGTTCCAAGCCCATGGAGTGACCAAGCTTAAACATCATTATTCGTAAAGATTGCAACATATATTTGAGAGCTAATCCTCTCTATGGTTTTTCCCTTTTTGGGTTTTCCACATAAAAATCTTGGTGTCCATGTGTCATGCTTCTATGGTTGTTATTCATTTACATGTGCTCTAGCTTAATTAATTTTGGGAAATGGTTAAAAGAAAAAGTTTATAGAACATTGATTCACTCCCCTCTCAGTGTTCCTGATATTCAATAGTGTCACTTTGTCATGGATGCACAAGGGGGATGGTGACGTCATACAAGATGCATTGCAACACTGCAAAATACACTTTTATATTAAACCTTATAAGCTACGCAAGGACTTAGGACTTAACCTTAATTTTTCACGGGCTATAAGGAGTATGACTAGGACATGGGGCTAGTCACCTAACGAATACAAAGGCTTCAAGTCGTAACTTAAGTGATTGGGAACTTATTATAAGCAGTCAATAGATATTTAAAAGATAAAATGCACAGAGCTTAGGAACTTAGGTTTAAAGGATTTTAAAGGCAAAGACTTATAATTTTATGAACCTAAAAACCTAAACCCTAATAGGTACCACCATTGGCTCCGACTGGGGATGTGCAAGCTTTCAGGTTGCAACGAGGACTACTAGACCTCTGGGAGTAGACCAGACAAGACCAAAAGCAATGCACTATACAAACTAAATAGTATCTACAACCTATATACAATTATTTTACAATGTGCACAGAAAAGAACTTATGAAAAGTAAGGTTTCAGGAATTGTCCATGCATAGGCAACTCCTGAAGTTCATTGTTCAGTCCTTGGAAAAAATAGGAATCTTCTCCATGAGTGTTACCGATGATATAAGGGCCAAATCATAATGGTTTGAATTTACCATGCTTGCCCTTATCCTGGTTCTTGGCATTCCATACAAGAACAAATTCATTGACCTGAAATTTTCTTTCTATAGTCCTTTTGTCAAACAAATACTTCACTTTTTGTTGTTTCTTGATATTCATCCTCTGAGCTTCTCTCCTAACCTCATCTAGTGTGATCAAGTGATTCACCCTTTCAGTCATTGGATCTTCAATATCTTCATCACCTTCTTGAATAAACTTGTACACTAGGAAGAGATTGTTCACTAGCAACCTGGCATCTACACCATACACTAGTTCAAAGGGAGACCTACTAGTAGCCTTTTTTATTGTTACCCTATCAACCCATAGTGCCAACTTCAATTTAGAGTCCCATTCTCTTTTGTTTTTGTCAATTATCCTCTTAATTATCTTCACGAGACTTTTGTTACTAGATTTTGCTTGGCCATTTCCTTGAGGATGATATGGTGAAGCATGAGACAAAGTGATTCCATAACCATTGTAGAAATCAACAAACTCACCAGACATGAAGCACATTGCATTATCTATGACCAATTTTACTAGTACTCCAAATCTAATTATTATATGTTCAAGGATAAAGTCAAAAAAAACCTTACTTGTGGCTTTCTTGGTTGGAATGGCCTCAATCCATTTTGTGAAATAATATGTAGGAACCAATATCCAACTATGTCCTCCACTTGACTTTTCTACTATATCTCCCATGAAGTCTACTCCCCATTGCTAAAATGGAGCCTCCACTGTTATAGTCTTAAGAGGTAATGCACCTGCATACTTAAGCTTTCCAGAAAACCTTTGGCAAGAATCACATTTCTTCACCATCTTATGTGCATCAAAGAAAAGTGTTGGCCACCAGTATCCTACTCTAAGAACTTTATGGGCAACAATCCTAGCTATATAATGTCCACCACACATCCCTCCATGCATATCAGTCAGAATATTCATGGCTTGATTTTCATATACACATTTTAGCAGTATACCTTAAGGGTTCTTCCAATACAAATCACCTTGGAGGATAACATATTTGACAACATGTAATTTTAATGTTCTCTTTTAGCTATCACTCAAATTAGCAGGACAATTCAGATTTTGCAAATAATACCAAATGTCTTTGTACCACTCTGATTTATACATCTCATAGGCTTGGTCCTGAACCACATTCACTTGGCATGCTTCTATAACATTAGAAAATGTCCCCTAGGGGTCTTTTCCCTCACAAGGTTTAGCTCCCAGGTCTTTAGAGTGCATTTAAGACATTTTAGTTCATATTTTGGCATCTCGATGGAATGAAACCTAGTTTCCATGACAAATGGGACCTAGGTGGACCCCTTGAGCTGTACCCTACCTAAAATAGGGGGAGGACTTGGGCACCCGTGCCCTAGTCCTACTCTATTTTGGGGCAGCCCTAATTTCTGGGTGTCAATTTATGACCTTTAGTTGGCTCTTTTGTCGACATGGTAAAGTTTGATTTTTAAAATATTGGTAGGAATGCTTATAGGTGCATATATAAGCATGTTTAGGCATTCATTTGTAAACTAGATGATCATTGTGAATTATAGGCATTCTCAAGGTGATTCAAGGCTTTCTATTGTGTTGCAAGAGCAAACTTGTATGTTTTGTGTGTTGATATTTGCAGATTTGAGCTTCAATCTCCTCATGGCATGAAGAGCATCTTCCTCCATGAGAGCTTCACTACAAGGTGACATAATATTGTGTTTTTTTCATTGATTCCTTTGGTTTTTGCCTCGACCTCACAAGGGCACACACTCTTTGTCTGACAATGGTGTTCGGAGACTTAAGTGTCCTCCGAGGTTTGACAGAGGCAAACCTCTAAGCACCACAACCCCCAAACCAAGTCTTATGATTGCAAGTTATAGGTGTCGCATTTGGGAAAAGTGGAGTTGTAGGAAGGAGTGGCAAGCATCAATGATTTAGGATCTGAAGAAAATTTAGGCAAAGGAGCACTTCCAGGACTAGGGTGCCTGCAACATTGTCCTCTGTAGATAGATTTCAGGAAACAGAAGTTATAGGGTTGATCAGTGTTGGAAGGAGGTCCAGATTCCCTGAAAAAGTAGGTACCTTGGACTTGGGTGCCCACACCAGTGTCCCTGACTATTCTGCCTTGAAACCCCAAAAATAGGTATTCTGTGATTTGTTATTTCACTCCCATCTGCAAGAGCTTTTTCTGTTATTCGTCAATTTGTTGTCGTATTTGCATAATTAGGGTTTTAATGGTTAATTGGACATAAGAGAAGGAAAAATTGATAATTAATTCCCTAATCCAAGTTTCCCTTCATTTACAAGTGACCTAGGGTATGATAGTGCTCACCACTCGACCCTAGATCCTTCAATGTTAGGGTGAAAGGAGGATTCAAACATCTAAACAACAAAAAATTAACGAAATCCAATTTTACCCTAAATGTTTTAGTGAACCCATATTTTTGGACTTAAATTGCAACTTTCTAAGTGTTTGTCTTCAGATTTGGTGTGATTTCATTCATTCATTTGGTCATTTATTTTATTGCATTGAGAAAAAATTAAAAAAATAAAAAAATTAGGAAAATAGAAAAAAATTGCATTGTTCAGCTTACTAAATTATATCAATTCTTTCTAATTTTTTGTAATTCATGATTTTTGCATCAGATCTAATATAAACTATAGAAAAATCCAAAAATTCAAAATTTTACCTTGCATATTCACCATTTAATTGCTAGGGTTTTGTGGAAATTTTGACAATTTTATATAACCTAGTAATTCCAAAATCTAAGGTTTGTAGGCAAAATCTTTTATCAAATTTTTATACTAATTTTAGAGGCTCATTCAAATTTGCATTTAGATGTAAATTATTTGCATTTTTACATAGAACATTTCAACAAAAAACTAGTAATTTTGGTGCATTTTCATTAAATTTGCATGGGCATTTTGCATGTTAAGGCTTGAAAATTATTTTTAGATCTGAGAGTAAGTCAATTTCATCATAAATCAGACTTCAAAGCATTCACATAGAATTTTATCCCAAGATCTCAAACCTAAGGCTTCAAAAAGAAATGATTTTCGCTAAATAGGCCTTATCGACCCTTCAAACTTGCACCATAGTTGTGTTGTGAAAGATATTTTTGCATTAATTTGCTGTTATCAGGGTAATCATTTTCTTCCCCTCATAACAAACTTCACAACACCCTTTTAATGGGCTCTTGTACTGAAAATTTGGTGAAAAACTACACATTTTGACCATTTTGCCCTAGGGTTTGACCTAGTTTGCACTCCAAGTGTGTTGTGATCAATTTGATGGATTGAGGTGATTGATATTATTGATATTCTTCACTGTACCTCCTAAAATTCTTTACAACACCTCTTTTTCTAGGTCTTGGAGTTGAAAAACCGTGAAAAATCGCATATTTTGTTATATTTTCACTAGGGTTTGACCTTAATTGGTGCTAAAATCATGTTGTGTTGGGTATTTTGGCACCAAGTGGTTGTTATTACTGATATTATTTTCTTTCCATCAACATTTTCCTCACAACACCCTTTGTTATGCTCTTTTGCATTGAATTTTGGTGAAAAAAGTGCCTATTTTGACATATTTTCACTATATTTTGACTTGGCATTATCTTGGATTTGCATCAAGAGTGTGTTGAGAGTGATTATATTGTTGTTTTGGACTGCTATTAGACATATAACTTGCTTCCCTTGACTTAAATCCTTACAACATCCTTTTGTGTTATTCATTGGCATTGAAAAGTAATAAAAAATCAAGCATTTTGGTCGTCAATCATATCCTTCTCCTAGGATTTGATCTCTTAGTTTGTGTAGTGTGTGTTGTATGTGTTTGTATAACCTTTATGAGATTCTGTCCTAAAAACAATATCCCTTTGAGAAGAAGTAAAAGATTAATGGGATCTAGTGCTCTTGAAGAAGTTGGTACTTTGGACACCTTCTTTACAAAGGGAGAAACTCAAAGTGTGCAAGATAGTATACATCCTCCAACCACAATGGAAGAACAAACTTTTCAGGATGTTGATAACACTATTGAGGCAATAGGATATGTATCTGATGAGCAAATAGAAAAGTTGGATAAAGACCTAGCTGAATTTCAAACATTTATGGAAAATGAGAGAATAGCCGAAGAAGTTGTTCCTACAATCCATAATATAAAAGAATTGATAAAAGAAGGACAAGATGGTGTTAATGCACTTTGTGGTCTATCACATATTGTACAAACCAATATCATGCCAGTAACTAAATGTGTGCAAGCGATAAATAACACTTTATCACCATCTCATACTCAAGTTTCCATACCTATGCCAAATACAAGAGTATCCACTTTTACATCAATGATCTTAACAACTAATGTGAATGCTTGTAGTAATGCTACCACTGGTATTGGAGTATCTAATGACACTATTTACAAAGCTGTGGGATTTGATTATCAGAATTTGATCCCTAAAGGGATATCTTCTATGAATAATTGTTCTCAACCTCCTATCTATTTCACTCATTTCCAACTACCTACTACATACCCATAGCCATCTTCCACCTATCAGTATGGCCAACCACCGTTAACATATTCTCAGCCTCTACCTATTGCATCTCAAGCTCAATCACCTCCTCACCTTGGTTCTAATTTCTCAAAACAAATAGCATCTCCCAATGATGCCATCCTAAACCAACTTTTATAGGGCATGACTGCTTTGCAACAAAAGGTAACAAATTTGACAAACTCTTTGCAGCCTAGTCTACCAGTTCATATCATGCCCATAATCCCTTATCCTATGTAATTTTGAGAACTCCTATGCCCGAGAGGTTTGAGACTTCTTTCTTTGAAAAATATGGTGGAAAAGGAGATCCTAATATCCATGTGGCAGCATTTACAGCTATGTGTAGTGACTTTTATTTTGAAGAGGATTTGTTAGCAAAACTTTTCTCACGATCTCTCAAAGATACTACTTTAGAATGGTTTTTCTTGTTGCCTCTGAATTCAATTCATTCATTTTTACAGTTGATTGATCAATTTCTACAACATTTTCAAGAAAATATTAGACCCCAAGTCACTCTTATTGACTTGGTTCAACGCAAACAAGGTCTAAAAGAAAAGTTGACTGAATTCATTGCTCGGTATCAAGGACTTTATGCATAGATTCAGTATTAGATGAAAGATGAGGATGTTCAAAATATATTCATTACAAATCTACAACCTAATATTTGTGATAAGATTCTCTTGATGAAATACAACTCCTTTAAACATTTATGCACTGCTCTTCATGATTATCAACTTTCATCTAGTCAGTATGAAAACCAAAACTCATCAGCTCAAGTTGGTCAATCCTTGGGTGGATCATCGCAAAACAATTTTAAGAGGAACAATAATAGGAGCTTCATCAAGATCAATGGACCAAACATGAATGTGTCTGCTATAAATAATCCAAAGAAAGCGTCGTATCAACCAAGAAAGTTTACTTCGATATCTGAGTCCTATCATTGTATCATGAATCAAGGTGTGAGTAATAACATTCTAAAGCTTCCCTCGATCAAGCCTATTGATCCTAGTAAACAAGGACCTTACTTCGATACTAATGCCTTTTGTCATTATCATCGAATGCAAGGACATGACACTGAATGATGTATGCATCTTAAACATGAGATACAGGACCTTATTGATTCAAATGTCATCCAAGTATTGGGTGTGAATGATAATGGAAATAAGTTAGTTGCTCCATCGAATCAGAATTTACAAATCTTCACTAATCATTTTCCTAAACATACCAAAAATAATATGGTGGAACAAGATTTAGTGGAAGTAGATGAGGATGATTACGTGGACTATGATAGCATCGTCAGAATGATTGAAGTGGATAGGAAACAAGTGGATAATCCACCTCATCCTCAGGTAAGTGAAAGAAGATGGGGGGCCAAAAAGGGGTCTTAAGTGGCCACTTTTTTTCTAAAATCAAGAAATGCTGGCCTTGGATGAGAAATTGAGCATAGTCAATGTTTGTAGTGCTCTGAGTCTACTTTCTAAACTACTAATTTTTTTTGAAAATGGTATAGATTAAGGGGTTCAAAAGAGGGAGCCACAGAAATTGGTGTTGTTTCTGTCAAAAAAATAACATAGCATGTTTTGTGGCTCCCTCAAAAGGTTAAATTTTTTTTGGTATTTTAAAAATCACTTCAGTGAGAAATTAGCTAACAGCATGTAGTTTATGCCTGATTTTTTTGATAATTTTTTGATAAATATTTGATTTTTTACTAATTATCAAAGTGGACACATCCTAAAAAATAGAATTTTGGCTATGCTACCCCTATAAATTTTGAAAACTAATTGAAAATTATTTTTTCTTTTTTTTAATGTGTAGAATGGAGTCTAGTTTATAAATATATATATTTTTTGAAATTTTAATGAATGGTTAATTTACAATGAAAAAAGACCAAACAATGGTTTTTTCCTAAAACTAGACACACAAACAAAAGAAATTAAAGATGAAAGGCTTAACATTGTCAAAATGTGAAAAAAATTACATCGTTAAATAGCTAAAAGAAAGCCTAACATTACCCAGGTTTGATTTGTTTGACCTTGAAACATGTGCAAATTTGAGGGTTAGCACGAACAAAATTATGTGAAATCTTGTAGAATTTGCAAAAACACGTCTGTGGATGTTGAAAAGGCACTCCAAGCCTTTGGGTTGGAAATCCAAATCAATTTCTAAGCCCAAGGCTTGGGATTCCCAAAACACAATATAATGCGAGCATGTTATGTTGTGCTTTTTTTGCTTTTTTGCATGTTTGTCAGTGTTTTCTCGGTTCGACATAACGTGACCATCTTATGTTGTGATTTTTTTTCTTTTTTGCATGTTTGCTAGTGTTCGGTTTGACATAATGCGAGTGCGTTATAACGCACTTGCGTCTTCCTTTGAATGAGATATGTTCAAATTTCATAAGTATGTTTCATGGATGTTTATATCTATTCTTGTAAGTATGTATGCATGCTTGTATGTATGTACATGTATGCATGCTTGTATGTATGCATCTTTGTATGTATGTATGTTTGTATGTATGCATGTATGTATGTATGTATGTATGTAAGTGTTTTGGGTTTAGTGTATATAAGGACCTGAACCTATATAGTTTTGAGGGTTGAGGGATTAGGGCTTAAGTAATAGGTAGAGGGTAGAGGGTTGAGGGTTACAGTTGAGGGTTAATATTCAGGTTGTTGAGTGTATAAGATTAAGTGTGTAAGGTGCGAGGATTAGGGTTTAGGGTTTACAATATGGATTGAGAGTATATAAGGCATAGGGTGACTTGGGTTGAGAGCACATATGGTTTAGGTTTAATTTAAGTATAGGGTTAAGGCACAATATTTGAGGTTTAGGATATAAGGGTGAGGTTATATGGTCTAGGGATGAGGGTTTGAGGGTGTAGGCTTCAGGTTTAAGGTATAGGGTTGATGATTGAGGGATTAGGGCTTAAGTATATTGTTGAGGGTACAGGGTTGAGGGTTTAGGGATAGGTTTTAGGGTTTAAGGTTTAAGGGTTAAGGGTTGAGGGATAGGGTTTAAGGTTTAGGGGCAAGGGATTAGGGTTTAAGTTATGTGTCTTGGGTTGAGGGTTTAAGAATAGGGATAGAATTTAGGGTTTAGTGATGAGGGATTAGGGTTGAGGGTTGAGGGTTGAGGGATTAAGGTTTAAGGTATAACTTGCTGAGGGTTGAGTGTTTAAGGATAGGGTTTAGGGTTTAGGGTTGATAGATTAGGGTTTAATGTTGATAGTTGAGGGTTGAGGGTTTAGGGATAGGGTTGATAGTCAAGGGATTGGGGTTAAAATAGAGTGTTGAGGGTAAAGGGATTAGGGATAGGGTTTAGGGTTGAAGGTTTAACAATTGAGGGTTGAGGCTTTAGGGCTGAGGGTTAAGGGATTGGGGTTTAAGATATAGTGTTGAGCATTGAGGGTTTATGGATAAATTTTATGGTTTAAGTTTTAAGGGTTAAGGGTTGAGGGATAGGGTTTATGGTTTAGGGATAAGGGATTAGGATTTAAGGTATAGTGTCGAGGGTTGAGGGTTTAGGAATAGGGATAGCATTTAGGGTTTAGGGATGAGGGATTAGGGTTGAGGGTTGAGGGATTAGGGTTTAAGGTATAGTGTCGAGGGTTAAGGGTTTAGTGATAGGGTTTAGGGTTGAGGGATTAGGTTTTAGGGTTGATGGGTTAGGGTTTAAGGTATAGTGTTGAGGGTTGAGGGTTTAGGGTTGATGGATTAGGGTTTAGGGTTGATAGATTAGAGTTTAATGCCAAGGTTAGGGTTAGAGTGATGAGGGTAGAGGGATTAGGGATAGGGTTTAGGGTTGAAGGTTTAAAGATTGAGGGTTGAGGCTTTAGGAATGAGGGTTTAAGGCTTAAGATATAGTGTCGATTATTGAGGGTGTAGGGATAGGGTTTAAGTTTTAAGAGTTAAGGGTTGAGGGATAGGGATTAGGATTTAAGATATATTGTTGAGGGTTGATGGTTTAGGGATAGGGTTTAGGTTTGAGGGATTAGGGTTTAGGGTTGATGAATTATGGTTTAATGTTGAGAGTTGAGGGTTGAGGGTTTAGGGATAGGGTTGATGGTCAAGGGATTAGGGTTAAAGTAGAGTGTTGAGGGTAGAGGGATTAGGGTTAGGATTTAGGGTTGAAGGTTTAAGGATTTAGGGTTGAGGCTTTAGGGATGAGGGTTAAGGGATTAGGGTTTAATATATAGCGTCGGGTGTCAAGGGTGTAGGGATAGGTTTTAGCATTCAAGTTTTAAGGGTTAAGGGTTGAGGGATAGTATCAAGCCCGTTGAGGGTTTAGGAATAGGGATAGTGTCTAGGGTTTAGGGTTGAGGGTTGATGGATTACGGTTGAGGGTTGACATATTAGGGCTTAGGGATAGGGTTTAGGGTTTAGGGTTTAAGGTATAGTGTTGAGGGTTTAGGGATAGCATTTAGGGTTGACAGGTTAGAGTTAAGGGTCGAGGGATTAGGGTTTGATGTTCAGGGTTGAGGGTTGAGGTTTTAGGGTTGAGGGTTTAGGGATAGGGTTAAGGGTCGAGGGATTAGAGTTAAGGGTTGAGGGATTAGGGTTTGACATTAAGGGTTGAGGGTTCAAGTTCAAGGGTCGAGGGTTTAGGGATAGGGTTGAGAGTCAAGGGATTAGGGTTAAAGTAGAGTGTCGAGGGTATAAGGATTAGGGATAGGGTTAGAGGGTTTAGGGATAAGGGATTAGGGTTTAAGGTATAGTATCAAGCCCGTTGAGGGTTTAGGAATAGGGATAGCGTTCAAGGTTTAGGGATGAGGGATTAGAGTTGAGGGTTGAGGGATTAGAGTTAAGGGTTGAGGGATTAGGGTTTAGGGATAAGGTTTAGGTTCAGGGTTAAGGGATTAGGTTTTAAGGGTATAGTGTTGAGGGTTTAGGGTTGAGGGATTAGAGTGAAGAGTTGAGGGATTAGGATTTGACATTGAGGGTTGAGGGTTGAGGTTTTAGGGTTTAGGGTTTAGGGATAGGGTTGAGGGTTGAGGTTAGAGGGTTGGGGGATCAAGGTTAAAGTAGAGTGTTGAGGGTATAAGGATTAAGGATAGGGTTGGAGGGTTTAGGGATAAGGGATTGGGGTTTAAGGTATAGTATTGAGCCCGTTGAGGGTTTAGGAATAGGGATAGTGTTTAGGGTTTAGGGATGAGGGATTAGGGTTTAGGGTTGATGGATTAGGGTTGAGGGTTGATGGATTAGGGCTTAGGGATGGGGTTTAGGGTTTAGGGTTGAGCGATTAGGGTTTAAGGTATAGTGTTGATGGTTTAGGGATAGGGTTTAGGGTTGAGGGATTAGAGTTAAGGGTTGAGGGATTCTAGGGTTTGACATTGAGGGTTGAGGGTTGAGGTTTTAGGGTTGAGGGTTTAGGGATAGGATTGAGGGTCCAGGGATTAGAGTTAAGGGTTGAGGGATTAGGGTTTGACATTGAGGGTTGAGTGTTGAGGTTCGAGGGTTGAGGGTTTAGGGATAGGGTTGAGGGTCGAGGGATTAGGGTAAAAGTAGAGTGTCGAGGGTATAAGGATTAGGGATAGGGTTAGAGGGTTTAGGGAAAAGGGATTAGGGTTTAAGGTATAGTATCAAGCCTGTTGAGGGTTTAGGAATAGGGATAGTATTTAGGGTTTAGGGATGAGGGATTAGAGGTGACAGTTGAGGTGTTAGGATTGAGGGTTGAGGGATTAGGGTTTAGGGATAAGATTTAAGGTTTAGGGTTGAGGGATTAGGGTTAAGGTATAGTGTTGAGGGATAGGGTTTAGGGTTGAGGGATTAGAGTGAAGGGTCAAGGGATTAAGATTTGACGTTGAGGATTAAGGGTTGAGGCTTTAGGGTTTAGGGTTTAGGGATAGGGGTAAGGGTCAAGGGATTAGAGTTAAGGGTTGAGGGATTAGGGTTTGATGTTAAGGGTTGAGGTTCGAGGGTTGAGGGTTTAGGGATAGGGTTGAGGGTCAAGGGATTAGGGTTAAAGTAGAGTGTTAAGGGTATAAGGATTAGGGATAGGGTTGGAGGGTTTAGAGATAAGGGATTAGGGTTTATGGTATGTCAAGATAAATCACACATGCATTACTTGTAGATTACATATTGAATTTTCTAATTATTTTGATGTTTATAGGTCTATATGTTTAGATTTGCATACTAACAATGTTTTGCAGGGTTGTACCATACGTGCCCCACTAACATCTTCAAGAGAATTCATATCAAGAATTTAATGTGAAAGAGAGGAAGGTCAAATATTCTACAAGAATTTATGCTTGGATGGAACATGTCATCGTTGTGGTGGCTTGCAACATTTGCCAATATGTGAACATATGGAAAGAACACATGTGGTTGGAAATGAACTAGTAGAGTTTGGCAAGTATAAAATAGTGGCATACAATACAAAAGATGGTAAAGAAGCAAAGAGGTGTGAATTGGTTATTGAAAAGATTCTAGTGTATTAGTTTATGCCTATATTTTGTGACAGCATAGTGTATGAGTATGCAAGACATGCCCGTGGAACTCGATGGTTGGACTTGTAATTCAAGTTATGAAAGGACACATTTCTAGTTGGTAGCATTGTTTCAGTCATTGACTTTGCAGAGAACTATAGTCTACAGCCACAGCGTGAGGTGCAATCACAATATTACAACTCCACACAGGTTTCTATATTTGTGGACATCGCATTCATTCATGCAAATGATAGTACAGAGGATGATAGAAAGATCATAAGGGAGTATAATTTCTATATCAGTGATGATCGTATGCATTCTACAGAGTTTGTGCAAGGTCACTTTCAGGTGTTCTACAATGATTTTGCTAGAAGGGGCATATCGTTCAGTCAGCATATCATATGGTCAGATAACTGTGTGTCACAATTCAAGAACTTGTGAAATTTCTATTAACTGAGTAGGAGGCATAATTTTATAGGTATTTAGCATATGTTGAACTTTTGTGAGGCTGGACATGGAAAGGGGGAGCATGATGATGTAGGAGCATGTATCAAAAGAGCCATAACACAAGAAGAGTTAAAGTATAAAGACAATGCAAAGTTGACAGATCCAAAATCAATTGTCAAGTGGTAATGCTTTCATGGGTCCAGGTAATGAAAGTAAGTCTTCAGTTCGTAGATTTTTTTGGTTGATAGATGATAGTAACATTGTACCAAATGAGGACTGTTCTACACTGACAGGATCAAGTGAGATGCACTCTTTCAGAAGCTCAATTACAGGGTCATGGAGTATCCATATGCTAAAGATGTCATGCTTTTATTCTTTTTTGTTCTTCCTGTACAATTCAAGCCTGGGATGAGTGTGAGTCAAAGGAATTGGTTGACGAATGACAATTAAGTTATCTTATCTCACTTGACACGTATTGACCCCCGACGACACTGGTACTAACATAGATGGAATCATCAGTTGACTTTAACCACATATTAGATCTAGTTCAACCAGGTAATATATCTATTTGCATAGTTGTTGAAATTCCTAATGTCATCTTACTTTGTAATGTTTTGTAATGTTGACTAATTTCATCTAATTTGCTACACATATCAATGTAGGGCATGTATATGTAGTTATTGTAGATGAAGATAATGAAGAGGGAACAAATTATTACTTATGTCATTGCGTTGAGGCAAAAAAGAAATTGGAGGCCCCAATTACAGATGGAGAAAACATCGAATACCCTACATGCTCAGTGGTTATTATTGGAACATGGCTTAGAAGGCAGCCACATAAGAGTGTTAATGTTTGGCTATTTTAGGACTTTCACACACATCAGAAGATTCTTCATTAGTCAAACCTTGTCGTGGCACCCAATGTTCATTTGATACAATATCGGGGTAGACCTTTGAACAAGACCTTGTGGAAGGTGTGTAAGTTTGACCATGAAGCAATACTTGACACAATAAAGAGTAGAGTAGACCCGGATGGTTCATTGGATAAATTTGTAAGTATTCACATTGATTTTGTGAAGTCATGTTACATTGAATTGTAAGTATGCACATTAATTTGTAAGGTTTGTCTTTTTTTATTTGATGCTGCATTTTTACACATATACACATTTTTACATCATGTTATGCTTCATGGGGTTAGACCTAAGTGACGGATGAAGTTGATCCTGAGAATAATGTATAAAATCTAGCAAATGTATAAAATATAGGTGTCTTGGTTTCTAACTAGATAATAGGTGTCTCTATTTGTGTCTTAGGTATATACGATATGTCAACTAGGTAGATAGAGACTAGAAAATAGGGTCTTAGGTGTCCTATGTCTACTAGACTACATGTGTCTTAGGTCTTAGGTGAGGCCACATGAGCTTCCACCTTCATGTGGTTGGCCTTGTCAGTATAGAATATTTATATTTCTTGAAGCTAAGGTAAGCTCTTTTTCTTAATAGGAAAACTTTATCGACTTCAGTTGCACTAATGATGCAGGGGCACCCAGGTTGTCATGCCTCCAAGAGGGGTCAAAAATGATTCTTTTTTTATTGAGTCAATTGTATGTAATAAGGTCTCCTAAGACCATTTCATTTATTTTTAAGTCACTTTGAGTCCTGTTGCAAAAAAAATATCAATATTGTCAAGTTGTACAAAGTAACTTTTGCATTTTTGGTGTCCTGTTCCTGATGCGACCAAACTGATAGTTCCAACATGTCCGGATGGGTAAGTTTAGGCTAGGCATGGTTTTGTTTTTCACCCAAACATGTCAAAACAGTCCAAGCTACATTATACCAATGATATCCCTGAAGAGTCCAAAGTGTAAAAAGACAGCAATTATTGACGAGATGTTACTCAAAAACTATGTAACTTAGAAACATTCCATCTAAGGCAACATGATCATGTAGAGTGCCTCTATAATAAACTCTCTCAATTTTTTATATCTCTAAGGCATTTTCCCGTGGTGGAAGGTTTTCTACTACCCCAAAAATTGTTAGGAGGTAGTGTAAAGTTGCAAAGGGGTGTAACTTTCATCTTGCTCCTGATGCGACCAAAATGACTATTCCAACACATCTGGATGGGTACATTTACGCTAGGTATGGTCCTATTTTTCACCCAAACATGTCGAAACAGTCCAAGCTACATTGTACTAATGATATCCTTGAAGAGTCCAAAGTGCAAAAGGCAGAAATCTTTGATGAGATGTTACTCAAAAACCATGTCACTTAGAAATATTTTGTCTAAGGAAACGCGATCATGTAGGGATCCTCTACAATAACCTCTCTCATTTTTTTATATCTCTGAGACATTTGCCCATGGTGAAAGGTTTTCTGCTGCCCCAAAAATTGTCAGAAGGAGGTAGTGTAAAGTTGCAAAGGGTTGTAACTTTTGTCTTGCTCCTAATGTGACCAAAATGACTATTCCAACATGTCTAGATGGGTACATTTATACTAGGCATGGTCCTATTTTTCACCCAAACATGTTGAAACAGTCTGAGCTACATTGTACTGACGATATCCCTAAAGAGTCCAAAGTGCAAAAAGGTAGCAATCTTTAATGAGATGTTACTCAAAAATCATGTCACTTATAAATATTTTGTCTAAGGAAACATGATCATGTAGAGTCCCTCTACAATAACCTCTTTCATATTTTTATATCTCTGAGGCATTTGCCCATGGTGAAAGGTTTTCTGCTGCCCCAAAAATTGTCAAAAGGAGGTAGTGTAAAGTTGCAAAGGGGTGTAACTTTCGTCTTGCTCCTGATGCAACTAAACTAACTATTCCAACACATCTGGATGGGTACATTTATGATAGGCATGGTCCTATTTTTCACTCAAACATATTAAAACAGTCCGAGCTACATTGTATCGATGATATCCCTGAAGAGTCCAAAGTGCAAAAAGGCAGCAATCTTTGATGAGATGTTACTCAAAAACTATGTCACTTAGAAATATTCTTTCTAAGGAAACATGATCATGTAGAGTCTCTCTACAATAACCTCTCTTAGTTTTTTATATCTCTAAGCCTTTTGCCTGTGGTGAAAGGTTTTTTGCTGCCCAAAAAATCATCAGAAGGAGGCAGTGTAAAGTTGCAAAGGGTTGTAACTTTTGTCCTACTCCTGATGCGACCAAACTGATAGTTCCAATGCATCGGGATGGGTACATTTAGGCTAGGTATGGTCCTATTTTGCACCCAAACATGTTGAAATAGTCTAAGATACATTATACCTGTGATATCCCTGAAGAGTCCAAAGTGCAAAAAGGTAGCAATCTTTGACGAGTTGTTACTCAGAAATCATGTCACTTAGATACATTTTGGCTGAGGTAACATGACCATGTAGGGTCCCTCTACAATAACCTCTCTCAGTTTTTTATATCTCTGAGGTGTTTGGCCATGGTGAAAGGTTTTTGGCTGCCCAAAAATCATCAGAAGAAGGCAGTGTAAAGTTGCAAAGGGGTGTAACTTTTCTTCTTCTCCTTGTGTGGCCAAAATGATAGTTCCAACACATCTGGATGGGTACATCTAGGCTAGATATGGTCCTTTTTTGCACACAAACATGCTGAAATAGTCTGAGCTACATTATAATGGTGATATCCTTGAAGAGTCCAAAGTGCAAAAAGGTAGCAATCTTTGAAGAGCTATTATTCAAAAACTGTTACTTAGATACATTCCTTCTAAGGAAAAATGATCATGTAGGGTCCCTCTATAATAACCTCTCTCATTTTTTTATATCTCTAAGGCATTTGCCCGTGGTAAAAGGTTTTCTGCTACCTCAAAAATTGTTAGAAGGAGGCAGTGTAAAGTTGCAAAGGGTTGTAAGTTTTGTTTTTCTCCTCATGTGGCCAAACTGATAGTTCAAACGCATCTGGATGGGTACATTTAGGCTAGGTATGGTTCTGTTTTGTACCCAAACATGCCGAGACAGTCCGAGCTACATTATACCGGCAATATCCTTGAAGAGTCCAAAGTGCAAAAAGGCAACAATCTTTGACAAGTTGTTACTCAGAAACTATCTCACTTAGATACATTCCATCTAAGGAAACATGATCATGTAGGGTCCCTCTACAATAACCTCTCTCTATTTTTTGTATCTCTAAGGCGTTTGCCCATGGTGAAAGTTTTTCTACTACCCCAAAAATTGTCAAAAGGAGGCAGTGTAAAGTTGCAAAGGTGTGTAACTTTTATTTTTCTCCTTGTGTGGCCAAACCAACAATTCCAACACATATAGATGGGTATGTTTAGGCTAGGCATGGTCCTATTTCATACCTAAACATGTTGAAATAGTCTGAGCTACAAACACTAACTAGTCTTCAATCTTTAAACACTACAAATACCATGATATCTTGCATAAAGTTGTCTTTTAGCCTTTTATAAAGACATGCCCATCAAATTCAACCGCATAGAGATGATTGTTTGTATTTCAAATTCCATTTAAATACTAACCTTCCAATCCTTTTTCCCGCCCTCATATCAATTAAATATGACCTTCAATTATGATATGGCGCTCGAGCTTATGAGAGTTTTCCAGAGACGCTAGTTGAGTTAGGTTGAAGGGTCAGTGGACTAATGACTTAAAGACCCTTTAGTAGGTTGATTTAAGTGATAGTAACTTCTGATTATAATTCAATATTAAATTAAAACAAAAGTGTACTTTACACATGACAAGCAATTGAGGGTTTTAAAGTCTTAAGAAAAGTAGATTCTTTTTAAGGTTTAATGCCCAATATGTAAACCCTAACTATCAATAAGATTATGATTATGAAAGCTTGTGTCTTCTCTAACTTCTTATTGCATGAACAAAACCACATCCACCATGAATATGAACCTTGCATCATATCAACCTTTCAAGATAGACCTTATCATGAAAACTATATTCACAACAAAACCTTGCATGAACAAAACCACATCCACAATGAACATGAACCTTGCATCATATGAACCATGTTTGTCTTGTGTAGCATCAACATGAATTGAGAGACCTTATCATGAAAACCATATTCACAACATCATGCACCTCATGACCGTCACCCACCTTGAATCACTGTATCACCTTATCAACATCATGGCATCAACCTTGACATCAATGACAAACAACCTTGACCCTTTGACTTCAATGACAACCTTGAACCTTGATTTTTGATGACTTATGGAAGCCTGTATCCCCAATGTTATGTTGCATATTAAAATTAGGTAAGACTCAATGTAATCTCATAACCTCGCCTTATATGTAAGAAGAATTGCATTTAATAACCACAATGGTCATCAGGTGATCATAAGCATATGATTTTGACTATCTTATTCAAAACAACAAACATACTTTTTGCATCCTAATATGGTATAATAACAAGAAATTAAGAAATATTTTCGATTGACCAACTCATAAAGAATATGGATCAGCATACTCATTTGAATATTTTCAATTGAGCAACTCATAAAGAATATGAATATTTTCTATTCAACATGTGATTCATTTTTATTTTAAATACAACTTTTATCTTTTAGTTCCAAAATGAGGTTTAGGTGATACTTGAATAACAATAGCTGGCTTATTAGATCAACAAATATCCTATGTAATACAATTGGACTTTAAATTTTTTAAGTAGCCATCTACAAATATCCATTCAAACGTGGATTTATAATGCAAATATGGATGCCATCAATAAAAAAGATTTGTATTTACTAAATATCCATATAGGTATACATCAATATCTATTGATATATGTATAACATATATACAAAATAGCCATATAGGATTACAAGAATGCCATATAGGCATACAATGTCAACTATATGCAATACAAAATATATGTCCACAAATGCCATATAGGCATACAACAAAGGAACATAATAAAAAGTCATTCCCCTCTAGCTGGTGAAGAGAATAGATCACTGGAAGCCTTTAATCTTCTAGGGGATGGAGACGTGTATGTGGGTGGTCTACTATGAACACGAGGGCTGCTCCTCCTATTTAGTTCTTCCTACATTTGTAGTTGTTACAATAAAAAGTATAGACATTAATATATATAAATTACATGTTATAGAAATGAAACATTTAACAAAATAATCACTTACCGCTACCATATAATCTATCTTCTCACTTGCCTTAGTAACAGGATTAGGCTGTGGTGATGTCATGTCCTATAGGAACCTTCCAGATAGAAATTAAACTTCAAATCAATAATCTTTTGATTTTTTAAAAATAAACAACTATACCAACGAATGTAAATTGAAATTTACTAATCTGCCTCATACCCCTATCAATGGCATGGAGCTATGAATTACAGAGGTTACACCATGCTCCATTGCCCTATGAACATCAGGAGGTGTCTCTACAACCTGTATCATCTGGAAATAAAAAAATATTATTCAATTACGATAACTATAATAGTGATGCAAATCATGGCTCCCACATACACACACATTCACCTAAACATGGAAGTACACACAATAAAGCACACAAGTCACATACAAAAATCTAGTAAGTACAATTCATTCATTAAACTATTTATTTTATTACCTCTGTGAAGCTTTGAAGTCCACCACCATTGGCAGGTGTTGCCGTGAAATCTCTAATATTAACCTATTCAACATCCAAAATTAGATATTAGAATACCATTCATATAACAATGCTATTCACATGTAATATTTATAATTGTTTACTAGTTACATACCCCGATAGTAGATGATGTAGTGTAATATGCAGGTGGAGAACCACTGAAGACTGCATCAATGCTATGACCCTGAAATTTCATTAAAATCATCAAACTAAATTAGTTAATCTTGCATTTCAAAAATAAAATTTAATAAATTAAATTCAATGAACTTGCTAATATTTACCTGAGTATCAAGGCCAAAAATCTCACTCAGGAGGGTATCTATCATCACCATCTACTTAGCTGTAGATGTAGCCTATGCACCTGCATCCCGACTATCCATGGGGTCATAACCATAGGCTGACCCACAAGTCTAACAAGTATGGGGTGGGACCCTACTAGCACTATCTCCCAACCCATGCTATACTATAGGACTGGCATGCTCTATGATGCTCTAGGTCAAGGCACTAATGGACTAAAGTGTATCGACCTCAACACTCTCCTTCAGAATGGAAGGGATAGACACATGTTCATGCGCTGGTCTACTGATTACTTGTCTCATTGGCCACTGTGGGTCAACACGTGCCCCTGGTCTATCTTGTGCTAACCCCCCACCTTTACTCTGGAAGTCCCGCATATCAAAATAGTTCAGCACTTTATTGAGGACAAACTTGCAGTAGAGTTTCCTCAAAAAGTATTGCAGGACCTCATTATTATTGCATGGAGGATGGTCAAAAACCATCCACCACCTCTTCCCAAAATTGTCCCTTATCGCTTGGTTGTTGCACCAATGGATAGGGAACCTCTTGCATGTAATGGGTGGAGGTTGATTTGTTTGTGGGTTTGTGAAAATGGAACACAAGTCCAATTTTGTAATTTGTAACTTTTTCACATCTTCATATGATAGCCTGTATGTATAATACTCTCTAAACTCTCTCCTCTTATGTAATGTCCCCTTCTAGCAAGCCAAAATTTTCGCACCCTTGCAAACAATTTCAACTTACCAAAAGAGAACATTAGTATTCCATTTTTCATTTCCTTTTAATCTTGATGATAATCATAAACATAACCATATACTATTTGCCATTTCATAAATTCATTTTTCCATACATCATGATTCTCCTCGAGTGAGATAATCCTTAGGCCTCTTATTAACCTCACCTTCCACCTTGTGAGAGAAGATTCGTTAGGTAGGTGATGTCATCTCAATCCTATGGGTCCATTAATATTATTCCTTAGTTTTTTCAACCAATGCCCATAATTCCGTAGTTCGTCAACTAAGGCCTATAATTCCTTAGTTCGTCAACTAAGGCCCATTCCTTCAGTACTTAAATCGAAGGTCCATAGTAATACCCTTGATTCGTCAATCAAGGCCCATAATATCCTTGATTCATCAATCAAGGCCCATTCCCATGGAATGATCAATACCTACCATAACTATCTATCCCACCTTCTTAGTGTTAGGGGTTAATTAGGAAGTCTCGTATCTACCCTTAGGAATTCATGCCTTTATTAATCTTTAGGTTTTACCCTAAAGCCTTCATTAATCTTTAGGTTTTATCCTAGAGCCTTCTCCCTAGGTTTTACCCTAAGGCCTTAATTAATCTTCATCTATACATATACATACTTGTTATCTCTCATATGTCATTTAATCCATACCTTATTATCTTAGGCTATGATAATTTGCATTATTATTCATCATATATTCTATTTACTTAATCAATAAGCTTCTAATCATTTCCAAAGTTCATATGACTCTATCATGACATATCATGTCATAATGCCTATTGTTAAAATCATACATCTACACATATATTTCATCATTTAATTTCATTTTAATACATAAACACATATAATTAGTTCCTACTTAATAATCTTATCATTTATATTTTACAAGTCATAAATTGAACAAGTAATTATAAATTCTTACAAATCATAAATTGAATAAGTAAATATAAATAATTACTTACCTGCTTTACATAGGATTCCTTACCTATACTGCAGTAATATAGTCTTTATTGTATTGCTGTTATAAAATGCAGATCTAAATATATGTATTTATCCCATACTTTTTTTATATTTTCTCTCGATGATCCAGTTCCTTGGCTGCCCTCGTGTCTTCCTTGTGATATTTTCTTGATGTGTCTTTGATGAATTCAAATGATGTTCCTTCTTTATTACCTTTATTGAATTCACAGCTGTTTATTTATTTCTTTTTATTACTTCCTTCTTTCGATGATCCTTTCCTTCTATCTCACAACCTTTATTTATTTCCCTTTCAAGGGATATGTTCGAAGAGGTATGTCTCTTATTATTTTTATTACTTTATATTAATTCCCTTTTATGGTAAAACTAGTTCTAACCATATGTAACTCCCTTATCATAAGAGGATAGGTTAAAAGATGTTTATTATTATTTATTTACCTTATTTGTATTTATATTATATCATTATAATAAATGATATATTATTTATATTTATATTACAATATAAGATAATAATAATAATAATAATAATAATAATATTTGTATTTATATTATTAGATATATTTATAATATATTATTTATTAATGTGTTGCACTTATAAATATCTTCCTTCGACCTCCCCTTAATCTTTTTAAAGAACATTATTTATATAATATATAGTATAAATAAATACTTTTGTTATTAAGTACGGGAGCTCTTTTATTTTATTTTATTTTCAAGCATATAATATGGTGGGATAATGTTTGTCTTATTAGACTTTTATTTTTATATGATTTTATTTTGAATTTAACCTTTTGTTTAACCGTATTACTTTGTCTTATTCCAAATTACTTTACTTTCTAACTTTAATAGATAAGACTCTTCATAATATTTATTTTTATATATAATAATATATCTTATTAATTACTCCCATAAATATTATATTAAAATATTTTTATTTATAATATATCTAGTTAATTAAAATATAAATATATATATTTCATATATTTTATAATATTTAAATTATATTAAATTAATAATATTATTTATTAAATAATACATATTAATAATATATTTTAAATAAATATATTATATATTTAGTTTATATAAGGCTAACTTATTATTTAAATAAACAATTCAATTATAAATCATTATAGGGACATGACAACCCTTCCCACTCAAGATTGCTTGTCCTCAAGCAATTATAATTAGGTATCCTAAAGTAATATTTAATAACATTATATTTTATTAGGTTTCCTTATATAAAATAAGGTTTCACTCACCAATAATATAAAATAACATCTAGAAAATGTAACAAATTAATATAGCTAATAAACTATAGTGCTATAAATAATATAGGGGCCTAAAATAATCATTTATAAATTTGGGTTTACCCTTTTAAATTTTTAGCACTAAATTTGCATAAAGGCATTTCTATTTATTTAATTATCAAAAATGTTTTAATGACTACTAATATTATTTTAATGCCATGATTAACCAATAGCATCAAATGAACAATCCAAACCAAATAACCAAATGTCAAACATACCTGACACAACCAAAGTGAAAACGGAGGGGCACTACATCTTATCTGACCAACTAGATATTTGCTTGCTAATTGAATCTGCACTTGATATCATAGATTCAAGAGATTGAGCAAGTATGGACCTATGCAAGGTTGAAGTTGAAGGATCTTTCAACCTTGCAATTATGTCTTCAATTTCTTTTTTATTGTTTTCAATTTGCCCCATTAGATTTTCTTATGTTCCAAGGGCATGTCGAGAAATGGATGGAGGAGTTTGTTGTTCAGGTTGTTCTTCGGTAGGTATTTCCTCTTTAGGATGTTGTGGATTTTGAGGAGGAGGAGGAGGTACATTAACATTTCCTGACAATTAAGGAAATTTACATCGAAAATCAACTCAAACCTACCTGTTTAGAAATAAATTCAAACAAAAAACAAATAAAACTCACTCCTTTGGCCTGCTCAACGTTATGGCAGCATTTTGGCGATGAATCGGTGAGATTTTGGTGTCGAATTGGGTCTTCAAAAATGCACGCATGCTCCTTAGGGTTTTCAGGCCACGGGTGTAGAGAAGAAAAAAAGAAATCAAATGCGCAGAAATGCTCTTTATATATATATATAATTAAATATAACGTGCTCACATTATACCACGAGCGCATTATAACACGAGTACATTATAACATGAGCATGTTATAATGCAAGCCCATTATGGTTTGGTTTTTCTAAGCCTTAGGCTCGTCATTACCAAACCATAACTCGAGCACATTATAACATGAACGCATTATAAAGCACTCACATTATTTCTTAATTTGTTTTTTTAAAAAATTTGGCCACTTTTTGGCCCCCCAACTTTTTGCACTCACCCCCTCGAAGAAACAAAATTTATACTGAGGTTCCTCCCTTGTTATCCCTGTATACATTGGGAGACAATCAAAATGCATTTGGAAAAGCAAGAATAAAAACTGATACAAACAAGTAAGATGGTTCAAGATGATTCCCGTTACTATCCTAGAAAGATTCAACAATGAAAACTTGCTAAAAATCAGAAAAGAGCAAAATGACAATCAATAGTCAGAAACAATAGTGGTTTTCCCCCTCAAAAGCAACAAAAAGTTATATTTACATAAGGAAAAACAAATCAAACATCATCTGATATCATAAGAACCACTCAAAGTTTGCATTAAACATGATCGAATACCTCTCCAAGAGGTTCGTAAGCTCTAACATATAATATGAAGACCCTATAGGTAAGTATCTCTAACCCTTTATCTCTCTCATGATGTACTTCTCCCATGATGTGTTATATGTTATTTATGCCTCCTATAATGACCTCAGATTCTCTCATAAGGTTCGAGATACTAGGAGACTGCCTTTGTTGTGACCTTCTATTTGTATCATCATTCTTCTATATTGCTTCTCTCTCTGATTTCATTGTTGTGTGTTGTGTCTTACAGACATAGCGTCGTGGTTGGTGACTTGGGGGCACCCTCCTATGTGACTATCCCTAGGACACTTGTTTCTCCTCTCTTATTTATTATTTCCCTTCCTCTAGTGTTTCCATCTAGCGGGAAGATGATGACAAAAGTTTATACTGATGCAGACCTAGTGTCCCTTTTGAGAGCAATCAAAAAATGGACTTAGTTCCTAATATGATGATGGGGTTGTATATCTTATCCAATGCTTGGCTAGTGGAAGCACTCATGTTTTTCATGTAGTGAATTTCATGGTGTTTCTATTGCATTTACAAACCTTAACAATATTGTTGCTCCGTGTACCTTTATTTTCCTTTGAATCTAGCCTTGGCAATACTTGATTCAGAGAGCCTTGTGATATAGCCTAATGGTTATCCTCAAACTCTGAATTTGTTGTATAACCTTGGCTCTTTGTGTGGTTAATCATATGCATTAATGTTGTTGTTTATCATGATGTTATAGACACTAACATGTTTCTTGCAGTGATGTGTTTGTGGGAACATTTGGTGATCGTAAAGTACATGTCACCTTTGGGGGGCACGGGCTTTACGAAATTCAATGTTCCCTTGTGTGTTTTCTTCCTACCTTAATGTGCTTGATATCAATAACTGATATCAACCACCTTAAGGTGGGGGCATATATAAGGTAAGCTATCTGTTATAGATGTTAGCAATGTGTTTGACCTCAGATGCAGAGACTTGCACCCCAGAGTAGTGCATCATGCATCTTGAGCTTGTTTGCAATCAATAAATCATGTAAGCACTCTACGGAGGTAGGATATCAAGCATATCCTTTTTCTTAAGCCCTATGCAGAGGCGGGGATGGTGTACTTCTTAGAGCAGATTGCATCATCCTGTCATTCTCAAAAGTCATCTGTGGAGGTGGGGAGTAGTTCTGTGATTAACTCAACCCTTAAGCGTGTCTTTGGTGATTGTTGTGGTGAAGCCTAATCATTAGTGTGTGCCTATAATTTGCCTGAGATGGTGTTGGACCTAGATATACGTACACTCCATTGCTTGTCTGCCATGTTTTCTCTGTGTCTTCAAGTGTGTATGTTTTGGCGTGCTTGTTTTGTGTGGCATGTTTGTTGCCCCATATGTAGAGACCAGCACCTTTGAGTAGTGCTCCATGCATTTTGGGAGGTTTTGTGTGTATTGTGTGTGTGTTGCCCCATATGCAGAGACCAGCGCCTTCAAGTAGTGCTTCCTACATTTTGGGAGGTTTGTTTACTTTCCAATACTTGCATTTGCATTTCATATATATGAGAAAAGGAAAAGAAAAGATATCATTTCTATCTTCCATGCATTAATGTGTCTTCTATGCATTGACTATAAACTCCATGTTCTACGTGACTATAATTGTCTTCTTTGTGTTTTGCATGCTTGTCACTGTCTTCTATGTGATTGGTGTGTCTTCTTTGTGCTTGGTGTGTTTGTTATGTTTGTGACCTTACTTTAATGCATGTATTGGCCTCGTGTTTATACATACATTAAGTGGGGGCTAAATGTAACATTAGAAAATGTCCCCTTGAGGGCTTTTCCCTCATAAGGTTTAGCTCTCGGGTCCTTAGAGTGCATTTATGATATTTTAGTTCATATTTTGGCATCCCGATGGAAGGAAACCTAGTTTCCATGACAAATGGGACCTAGGTGGATCCATTGAAATGTACCCTACCCAAAATAGGGGGGAGAACTTGGGCACCCATGTGCTAGTCCTACACTATTTTGGGGCAGCCCCAATTTCTAGGTGTCAGTTTATGACCGTTAGTTGATTCTTTTGTCGACACAGTAAAGTTTGATTTTTAAATCATGGTGGGAATGCTTGTAGGTACATATATAAGCATGTTTAGGCATTCATTTGTAAACTAGATGATCATTGTGAACTCTAGGCATTCTCAAGGTGATTCAAGGCTTTCTATTGTGTTGCAAGAGCAGACTTGTATGTTTTGTGTGTTGATATTTGCATACTTGAGCTTCAATCTCCTAATGGCATGAAGAGCATCTTCCTCCATGAGAGCTTCACTACAAGGAGACATAATATTGTGTTTTTATCATTGATTCCTTTGGTTTTTGCCTCTGCTTCACAAGGGCATGTGCTCTTTATCTAACAACGATGTTCAGAGACTTAAGTGTCCTCCGGGGTTTGACTAAGGTAAACCTCTAAACACCACAACCCACAAACCAAGTCTTGTGATTGCAGGTTACATGTGTCACATTTGGGAAAAGTGGAGTTGCAGGAAGGAGTGGCAGGCATCAAGGATTCAAGATCTGAAAAAAAGTCAGACAAAGGAGCACTTCCAAGACTAGGGCACCCACAACAGTGTCCTCCGTAGATAGATTTTGGGAAACAAAAGTTACAGGGCTAATTAGTGTCAGAAGGAGGTCCAGATTTCCTAAAAAAGTAGGTACCTTGGACTTGGGAGCCTGTACCAGTGTCCCTGACTGTTCTGCCTTAGGACCCTGAAAATAGGTATTCTATGATTTGTTATTTTACTCCCGTCTACAAGAGCTTTTTTCGTTATTCATCAATTTATTGTCATATTTGCATAATTAGGGTTTTAATGGTTAAATGGACATAAGAGAAGGAAAATTTGATAATTAATTCCCTAATCCAAGTTTCCCTTTATTTGCAAGTGACCTAGGGTATGATAGTGCTTGCCACTCAACCCTAGATCCTTGAATGTTAGGGTGAAAGGAGGATTCAAACATCTAAACAACAAAAGATTAACGAAATCCAATTTTACCCTAAATAGCTTCCAAATTTGATTTTGTCATTAATTTAGCCAAACCTTGTCCTCTTACCAATTTGGTAATCTAAATTTCAATATTGAACTCTTGGACTTTATTTATCCATCTACATCTCTTGCCAGTCACTTCCTATTAAGTGAATATGTTTGTAACTGTTGCATGTGGCATATACGCTACAATCTGAGCTCCAACCAAATAAGGTCTAAAATTCTTGACTGCTCTAACCAAAGCATAAGCTTTGTTTCTCCATAATATCATATTTCAACTCTACTACCTACAAATACTTGCTAAAAAAGGCAATTGGTTACTCAAATCCATCATCATTTTTCTGTAACAAGCATGCAATAATTGTATGGAATGAAGAAAATGAAAACAATTGAAAGGGTTAGGCAAAATAAGGGGACTTTAGAATAGGGGCAGTCTTGATAGCTTCTTTGATGTTTTGAAATGATTGAATTTCCTCACTTCCCCAAGCTATAGACTCGCCCTTCTTCAACATCTTAGATATAGCCTTGGTAATCTCTGCAAAATTAGGAATGAATCTTCTAACAAAGTTGATCTGTCCAAAGAATGACTGGATGCCTTTAACTAGCTTGGGCATCTAGATTCTATCTATTGTTGCAACCCTCTCTAGATCAATCCTAACTCCATCCTTAGACACTATGTGCCCGAAGAGTTTTCCTTCGGTTACACCAAATGCACACTTCTTAGGGCTCAGGGAGATGCATATTCTAGTGCCCTAATAAAAATCTATTCTAGATGCATACAGTGTTGTTCCTCCTATGAATAAGCAATTAAATCATCCTGATATATAGCTAATATGGAGTCAATCAGTCCTGCAAAAGCAACATCTGCTCTTTGAAAAGTAGCACCTGCATTGGTCAATCCAAATTGCATTCTTACATAAAGATAAGTCCCCCATGGAGTTGTAAAGGTAGTCTTATATTGTTCTGATTCTCTTACCTTCACCTAATTATAACCTAAAAATCCATCCATCATGGATAGGAGTTCACACCTTGTTACCTTTTGCAACATAGCTTCCATGTTAGGCAAGGGGCAATTGTCCTTTAAAGAAGAGACATTCAAATTTCTAAAGTCTACACACACTCTTATATCTCCATTTTTATTTCTAATTGGGACAAGATTTGACACCCAAGTAGAGTGTCTTATAGGCTCAATGATTCTAGCATCCCTAAGCTTCATAAGCTCTTCTTGCATTTTTGGAGCTAAAGTGGGATTAATAGGCCTTTGCCTCTATCTAAATGTCTTAGCTCCAAGCTTAAGGGGAATTTCATGCTAAAATAAGTCTTCTCTATATGCTTTCAATTCTTCATATGACCAAGCAAAGACATGTTTGTATTTTCTCAGTAAGGCTATCAACATTGCCCTTATATGTGGTTTCAAATGTTTACCTATGTAAACTTTCTTTGGAACATTTTGTGTGCCCAAGTTTATCTCATTCAAGTCTTCCATGTGAGGACAAGAAGTCTTGGCAAGTAATTGATCTCTGTAAATGCTCTTTCTAAGGCCACCAACCCTCTTGGGATCTTATTGGTCTTGAGTTGTATCACTACCTTTCTAAGAAGGGTTTCTTTCCCATCTACAACTTCTACAAAGTTCTAAAAATCAATTTCTTGATTCTCATACTCATCAATACAATGTAGAAACTTTATTAAATCATTATCATTGTCAAAGACCTGCCAACTGCATATGTTGTTTGGCATTACTGGTCTGATTTTAATCTCAACATTTGTAATATCAGATAATGTGATATCATTTGGCTTAATGGCTACATTAGCCAAGAAATTTACCATAACATTCTTTGATCTTTCTATCCAACTTATTGAGAATGCATCAAACATTTCAATAGTATCCCAAACATGTTTATATTGTTTCAACCTTTTATTCTTTGAGGCATATTTATCTCTTACTTAGGAAACTATTAACTCTAAATCTCCAAATACTCTTAACATCTTAATGCCATGCTGAAGAGCAACATTCAATCCTAGCAACAAGGCTTCATATTCTACAATATTATTTGTGTAAGCAAATTTCAACAGAAAGGAGAATTTGAGGATCTTACCAATTGGAGATAGAAATACCACTCCTGCACCAGAGCCCTCCTTTGAGTAGGTACCATCAAAATACATGGTCCACAAGCTATCTTGGTCTTTCTGCTTTTCTAGCTCCTCAACAATAGGTTCCTTCCTATTTTCATCTTGATCCCATGACATCACCCTAAAATTCTCACAATCAGCATCCACAAAGCAAATCTGATCTTCTAGTTCTTGATCTTCAACTGTATCTGGTGCTCTTTCCTCTCTAACCATCTTGAAATCTTTACCATTCATGGGAATCATAGCATATGACAAATCTAATTGCATACTTCCTCCAATCAATGTGGCCCACCTCCTGGACAATAACATACCACATTATGGCTTGATATCAACTACTGTAACATTCATTGTATAGGTTTTTTCTGGATAGGTTGCAAGCATGAAATCCACATTCTTCATAATTCCTACAACTAGAACTTCCCTAGCATCCATAGCATAACACTTTCCACATGCCTTATCTATATTTAATCCAACTTGTTGCATAGCAGCCAGAGGCATGATATTTGTTGAAGCACCTGAATCAAGCATGCAATTATTGATTAGTTTCCCATTAACAATAAGGGATACATAAAATGGTTGGGTAGGGCATTTTGTTACTATTGTTCCTAGGTAGACTTCAAGAATTTCTTCTTCATCAACACTTATTTCCTAGATATTGTTCTAATCCTTAGTAGTGTTATCTAATGAGATACCCCTAAAATTAAGGCCAACACCTTATTTCTGTATTCCTCAATTTTCATCATTTCCATTAATGGAACTAAGACTTTCATTTGTGACAAAGCTTGAGTTATGTCAAATGAGGCATAATTTTGTATAACAATTGTAGTTTGACCCACATTTTTACTTTTCTCATGAGTCTGTCCAACCCTAGCTTTCATGGTTTTTTGAATATCATCTATGACATGTGAACCTTTAGTCTTTTCTATATTCTAAGAAACCTCACCTTCTAAATATTTAGTATTTTGATCCAATTTCTCTTTTGAATCTCTCTTATTGTTATTACATGTTTTTTCTATGGCTTAGGGTCCATATGCTTATGCTAAGGCTATTTTATAAAGATGCTTCCTGGCTGGCCTGAGTCACCTACCTGAGCTATATTCCTGAGGTTATAGTTGCTCTTAACCTGAGCTACTGCAGCAACTGTAAGATCCCTAATCTCTTCATTAGAAGGCCTTTTTAAGTTAACCAAAGGAGTGTGTGAGTCCTAGGAATAAACTTGATGATCCTCATTTTCTTCATTAGAAAAAACTTGCTGACAGATTGCACCCTTATAGCACTTTCCTTCATTCACATCTGCTTCCATATCTACCTCATCAGAGGAGGAATAATCTCCACTTGCAGAGAGCATGTTAACACTATCATTTTCTACACAATGAGGTTCGTTACACTCATCACATGTATTAGCATCATTATAAAAGGACTGGGCCATCATACATTATGACTGTGAATGAGCCATTTGACACCTTAACATTCTGAAATCTCTGATTAGTTTTGTTATTAGGAATGTGCTTACCATTCTGCCAAGTTGTATTGTATGGTATATCATGCAACAGAGGTCTCTTTTATTTTCTTTGATAAATATGTTTCTCAGGACCAAGCCCCTTTTCATTCTTAGCAAGCTTGTAACTTAATTCTTTAAAAGAAGATGTCAACTTATCTAACTTATCTTTAGATGTGGAGCTATTATTGTGAACATTTTTAATTCTATTGTTTGGATTTTGTAAGATTCTCACATCATCCCTTCTATTTCCTTTACATGATGCCTTCCTCTTGTTTTCTATATTAGTTACAATTCTGAAAGCATCTCTAAGGCTGGTTGGACCTTTGTCCCTCAGTTCATATGCAATATTAGCATCAAAGGCATTTGTGTATAAAACCATACACATTGGTTCATTTGGTCTCATATGAGGTGGTAATTTATTCAAAACTTAGGTAAACCTAGCATTGAAATTAGAGACTAGCTCATTTGACCCTTTAGCAATACTTGTAAACACATTGATAATGAAATTGGGATCAGTTTTATCTCCATACTATTCCCTAAAGATCCTTTTGAAATCATCTCATGATGTAACACTTTGATTAGGCAATCCTCTATACCATTCCCTGGCCTCATCAATCAAGGACTGCATAAATAACTTTATAAAACATCCTCATGCTCTAGCTCAAAATTATCCATGATATTAAGGAAAGCCTTTAGGTGGTCCTCTCCTAACACAGCATTGTTTCATAAAAAATTTGGCAATTTAGCCCTGATATGCTTATCAATAGGGTTTGGGTGTCCAAGAATGCTAGTGAAATCTAATTGTCTAAATCTATCCAATGGCATGGGTCTTCTACCAAATTGGTTGGCATTTGTATTCTTGGTTGCATTGTGCTGGGTGAATATTTTGTCGTTAACTCACTAATGGTAAAATGGTTATATCAGCCATAGCTATGATGAGACAAAGTCTCTCCTCTCAGCAAGGGGAGGTTCCCTCTAGTTGTTTAACTATTACAAACAAATAACTTATAAAGCTTATGTACACTAAAAACTATATTTGTGGTGGTTCCATTTCATCTTATTCTCTTTTTTCAAAATAGATGCTTATACTTCAAGATGATGATTTTAATGAAATTGCTATTAAAGAACTTATACACTATCACAAAACCATAGAAACATAAAGTCTTCTATCACCTCACTTACTAATTGCAAATAAAATTATTTGAAGTTGAATGCAGCTCAAAGTCTTCACTCTTCTCCTAGATGATATAAATAGATTGAATACGACAACTTGCAGCACAAAGTCTTCAAGCTATTTTACTCTCACAAACATAAACACAATCCTCACAAATAATTTGATAACACAAAGTCTATCACAATCAAATTAAGAACGCTCTTTAATCACTTGAAACAATCTCCACACTTCAATTAAATTACCAAAGAAGATTATGATAGTAAGACATAAGAACAATGCTATCATAACACAAATAACCCCAAAACAAAGATTGGAATTGAACTTGCTTTCTTGTATTGATAAATATTTGATAATTGATTCTCACAAAGAAGCACAAAGTCTTGATTTTCTTTTCAATTCGTCAGAGTTTCCTTGTAATGGATAAAAGATCCAAATTACAAAAGAGGCCCTCATTATTTATAGTGAGAGGCCTTGAGCTAATCTAGGAAAAAGTCTAACTACTTTGACTTATTCAACAAAAGAGTCCTTTTTGACTTAGGACTTACTTTGTTCCACATGTAATTACATTTTAGAAAAATACATATGGATATGTCCAAAACTGATTACAAATTACATATACAAAAAATAGGAAAAATAAACTAAGGCACTGAAGAAAGAATATCAACTACCACTATTATTCTTCTTCAAAAAATTGTGATACATGGCCTTTACTGCTTCCATCTCATAAATGTTTGGTCCAACTGTATTGTTTGAAATAGAATGAGCTTTGACAATTGTATCTTTCACCACCTTTATCACCTTTTCATGCTTCCCAATATTGTCTTTCAAATTATCAAGGATTGATTGATAATCTTGGAGTTTATCCATTGAAGCAATTGAAAATGCTTTATCTTCAAAGTTCTTCTAGATCATCTTTTTGAAGGCATCGACCATCTCTTCTGTAGGAAGAAACTTGTGATTTTTAGCTGTGAGAGTACATGGGAACTCTTCAAGCCTATACAAAAGTGTCACATCATTGTCTTAGCTTTAGACGGAGATGGTTTGGACATCATCTTTTGAAGGAATCACTGAAGTGGTGTTGACAACAACTAATGCTTGCAGAAATTGCAAAAAAGTCATGATCTCGTAGTTAGGGGAAAAATTGGTATTTTGGGAAAACTGCGTAATGTCAACCATGTTCACATGGATGAGCTTAAAATGTCTAGAGAGTAGACAAGTCAAGAAATCAGGCAAAAGCAGGTCAAAGAATTCATTTTCAAGAATTTCTAGTGTTAGGAAATTTTAGCAAGAAATCATGCACCCATAACTCGTAAAAGAAAGAAAACAGGAGAAATAAAAAGTTTAAACAGAAACCCTACCTGACAAGGATCGACGCTGATGATGCTTAATCCATTGAACAAGAAGTTATTCTCAAGTGACAGGAGGGTTTGAAGGCAGGAGAAATCAATTTAATGAATAACAAATAGGAAATGTGGAGATAAACAAAACAAAATTGATTTAAAACACAAAACTCAAGTGTATTAATTACACTTGGAGTTTGCAATTAATATATGATAGTGGGCGAATCTGTCGCTTAAGTACATTTGAAAAAGAAACATGCATCAGCAGTGGTTTCAACCGCCTTTGCATGTTTAAAATGAAAGGACATGCTGAGTCGGTGGTTTCAACTGCCTATGAATGTAAGACAAAGGAATATGTTTGGGTGGCCATTTTGACTGCCCTTACAAGTGAAACAAAAACTAGACACATGCATGGGTAGGGTTTTTGACTGCCCTTGCAAGTGAAACAAAAACTAGACACATGCATGGGTGGGATTTTTAACCGCCCTTGCATGTTGTCTATAAAAAAATTTTGACACTGAAAAGAGTCAAATTTGATGATTTGACAAGATTGAAACCCTAGTCGATTTTCACGAATTTTGAGGAACCAACCTAGGCAAATGTTACAAGCCACTCTTAAGTGTCAGATGACCACACACAAGGTCAAACTATCTCACCTCAAAATACATGCTTAGAGTGTAGGCTACGAAATGGACAAGTTTCATAGGGGTCATCCTACAAAATGATCACAGCTAATTTTGAGGACAACACATTGGCGTTAACATTCTGATTTCTTACATTATTCAATGGTACCCTATTGTTATTTTGTCTTTGGTTGTTTTGTGGATTCTAGTTCACATGCTAATTAAGCCCTTGATTATTCTCAAGGATGTTTTGGTCATTCTGTTGATTCTGAACCTCATTCGCCTGCTGGTTTCTTGACATATTTGCATTATTGAGGGTGGGAACTAAATTTTTATGTGTAGTTCTTAACGCTTCCACCTTCTATTTCATATCATCTCTTATCTTTAGGGCTTGTAAATAATCAAGTTCTACCCTGAGATTTCTAATTTCTTTAGCTAATTCCTCTTCTCTTGGCATGGAAGAAGGTCTCATGGGGTTATCAATGTCTCTTAGAGATACAGTATCTTCAAATCTATCAGGGGGATCTATAAAAGGTTATTCCTAAAACATATTAGATCCAAACCTCAACCCATCATTTTGTTGTTTCTCAAAAATGTCTTAAATGTTAGCCTATGTGGCTGAACAATGTTGTTTTTGTTGCTGTCCAGAAGACCCAACATTATTCTGAGAATCATCATTATTCCTAGGGCTTCGTGAATCTTCATGACTGGGTTGAGCAATTCCTTTCCTTCTATACATTTTTCATGGTAATTCTTGGAACAAAGGGTTTTGTAGGGATCTTCTCCCCTACATACAACTTCTATTTTACCAGTTGGGAGATTCTGTTTGGAGTCGCCACCCACTAATGGGATTTATACCTACATCCCAGGGTCCTTTTCAATTGATCCCTAGTAGAGTCGATAGTCTATTGGTGTTTTTCTAGCTGATTGTCCAAGTTCCCCTAAAAAGTTGCCATCTTTTGTCTAGAAGGACCTCAGGTTAGTGGTCAACGAACAGGAGATAGACTCTAGTGTCTCCTCTACACTTTTAGACTTTGCAGGACCTAGGGGGTGCCCCTTACTCAATACCCATATGGTGAATCTTAACTGCAACTAGATATTGACATTTTAGTAGATAAATCTTCTATTATGTAGACCAAAACTATGAGATAAGTTTAAAGGGGCTAGCTCTAGATCATACTTCAGTTGTGAAGCAAAGGATTTGAAAACCTAAATCTAACTCCTAATATCCTATAGATTGGGGTTTTGAGTTGATTTAAATTTTATGTGTGTGTGGTTGCTAGATTGGGATTTGACTCATTAGCCTAATGTGGGCCTTTGATCGGTGCCTGTCCAAGGGCATGGAGTTCATCTTAAAACATGTAAACAAATTTCCATAAACCAAACAAACATACAAGTTTCAGAGGGTTATCTAGTTCCTACCTTACTGAGGACTCCCAAGATTAGGTATTTCTATTAACCATGCTTACAACCATCCCTATTATCACACATATTTCCCCACATTTGACTTAAAACATTTTAATTTTGTTCGTTAAATAGAAGAAAGAAGTTAAACATGCAATGCAGAAAATATGCACCCTAGAATTTAGAAAACCCTTAGTTACTTCATTCCAAAGAAAGATGCAGATAACAAATGAAGATAGTGAACAAAAACACATGCACATTGCATTACTTATATAAATTAATTTGAAATTGATAAATGGATTATGAAAACACTTACATACATTAAAATAGAACTCACAAGACCACAGAGAGAGCAACTGGCCAAAATTTTGTATTACTTTTACTCCTCAAAGTCCCAAAAATTCCAACAACATTACAAAGTGAGGCAACCAGCTCTTTATAGACACACAATGTAGTACCAACATTCATTACATTTTTTGGTTTGGTGAAATTACATTACAAAGCACCGCCCAAGGGCGTTGAGGCATTTATTACATTGAGCCTAGAGAAAGATAGAAAATAATATATCACATGGGACACAAATGATTAGAGGAGCCCAACTACATGAATGCATGGGAGAGCTAGTTTCTTGTTCATTTTAGGTACATTTATCCATACTTCTCCACCCACTCAGCATATGATTTCTTTGATGGTCATTGGAATGAGATCAACTTTGAAATCTTGTTATTGTGTCCTGTGTATCATGTATCCATCAAAGTCTTCACCTCCTTACAGAACAATTCAAAATTTATTTATAGGACATGTAATTTATCCAAAGTTGAACTCAAAATCCTCATCTTGGCATCTCCATTAGTGCATGATGTAGAGGTAGGGGAAGAACTCAAATGCAAGGACTCATTGACCACTTGACTGATTATGGTTTGTTTGGACTATCCTCTCATAATGCATTGTCTCAAGACTAAGGAAAGGTGACTCCACATATCTAGAATGGGTGAAACTCATGCCCAATCTCTGAGACATCTTAAACCACTCTAATTTGATGGATTGAAACTAACTAACCTCACTAAGACCCTTGATCACAAATCTTTCCAATCGCTTCTTTGTTAATGGCCTAGTTTGCTTGTAGCCCTTGGAAGGGTGTTTTTTAGGCATAACTTGCAGAAATCTTAACAAAGCCATGAACAAATTAGTTTTTCAAATACCCATTAGGCCTTCTCATAACATATTAAACATGCAGCATGGGTTGTTTTTGGAAATATGTCCCAAAAATGGATTGTCTCTGTTGTTCTAGGCCCAATTAGCCCTCCTAGACAAGGTAACTATGGTGTAAGTGCACTATCAACTCTTCTAGCCTACTCTAAGGCATAAATGGGATGGAAAATGATCTAAATACACTAATTTTAGGGTTCTTGGGTTGTCTCAACTCTCTCATGCATCAACTCACTTCTCTATGTAAGTCACAAATCTTAATACATGAAGACATTAGGTTCCATAGCTGCCACAATCACTTTGCTCTTATCCCCTACTCTTATCATGAAAAACCAATACAAAATCAAGTAAAACAACTCCATTCCACCCATTTTTGGTTAATGTGCAAGTGGAATGAAGAAAAATTCCATCATTTTTTATCAAAACCCTCAAAACTAGGGTTTAAGAGCAAACTTTACAAAATCAGCAACAAAATGCTAAAACCTCAATGATATTCCCTCCTACTTGGATCAAATGAAAGGTAAGATCATCTATTATGCCATTTTGATCAATTGTGCCCTTGACTGTGTAGTATGGGCAAGTACAGTCTAGAGGAATAGTATAAAAAATAGAAATAAGACTGGAAAACAGGGTAGTAACAAGAAAACATTGATTAAATCCTTCAATGTTGATGAAATCTATCCAAACTTGTTGCAAATCAAAGGTTACGCCATCCACTTCAATATTCTATGCCATTTGGATCTTAACAGTACCATATGGACACAAGATAGATTATAGAGCAAGAAAATAGTCAAAACCAAGAAAACTATATTTTCCAATATTATTTCTCCTTCAAAACTTCATCATGATCCTCTTTCTCGACCTGAGAGAGGTATATAACCATGTTTACAATAAAACTCTAATATTACTCCCACTCCCATCATGGGAAAAGAAATCATAAAGGCAAAAGTCAAAATGTTTACTATAAAAAGGCTGACTGTCCCCAAATAGACTGTCCTACATTCTAGGAAAACTACAAAATTTACTAAGGAAAATGTCTTTTCTTAAACTACCACTAAAATCCACTATATGAAAATAGCTTTTCTAGTCTTCTACTACATGTTCATGCCTCAAATGGCTTTATTACATTATTTAGTCTCCATTACACAAAAGACAATTTAAAAATTTGGCTTAATGAACATCCTAGGCGCATTGTATCATACACCCTAACTTGTAATTTTTCCAAGTCCCTTGGAAAGTTTGTAATTTGTCCTCCATTGCTTGTCTCTATTCTCCATGTCTATCTTCAGCAAGTTCATTTTGTTCTCAATTCTTACTGTCCTTGTTATCTTTGTTCTTGTCTATCCTTGAAGTTTGCTTCACTCTATCATAGAGTACTTTGTCAGCTTTCTTATCACCAAACTCTGCTACCTCACTCTCCTTTACCTTTGTTTTCAATCATCTATCAACTGTCATCACTTTATCTTTCATTTCTTGCATAGTCCTCTACTTCATGCTCTCTTTGTCTTCATTCTTTTCACTTCCAACTATACCATCACCTTTTTCAACATTTGTCAGACCTGCAACTATACCTTTCTCTATCCAATCACCTTTGGAAATCTCTGTCCTCACACCATCTACCTACCTCTTCTCTGTACTCATTACCACAGGGCACATGACTGTCCCTACTAAGATCCCGTCACTGATTTCTTGCCTTCCCACAAGATTTTCACTCTTACACTTCTTTTTTTCAGACCAAGACACATTTCTACTTACCTCCTTCTACATGAAGACATTCCTCTTTACAATTGGCTGCAAATCATCTTCACGCTTCCCATTTACTATCTTAATAGTTTTATGCCTTAAAAAGGCTATACACTCCTTGGTTTCACTTTCACTCTTTTCAAACCTCACTAGCTCCTTCTTGCCAAACATTATCATCTTTGCTATCCATAACTACTCCTTGACTTCTTCCTGCATAGGCATCAAGACAAAAGTCTTCTTATCCTTCCTAATGGTGTAGGTGTTCACTTTCCCATCATAAAGTATAGACCTATCAAACTGCTAGGGTCTTCCAAGTATCATATGACAACAATCCATAGGCAAAATATCACATAAGACCTTGTCCTCATTCCCTCCAATCTTAAACTCTACTAATGCTTGTTCACTTACTAAAATAGACTGATGATCACTTACCCAAGAGACTTTGTAAGGTGTGCCCCTAAGTACTCTTTGCAATTTCAGTTTGTCTACCATTTCACTAGACACCATATTGTCAGTACAACCAGAATCTACTATCACTTTACATACCTTGTCTTTGCACTTGCAAGTTGTCCTAAATAGTGCTTTCCTCTAGATCAGCTCCTTCTCCTTGGAGGTCTTCAATAGTGCTCTTTCTCTCAGCATCAATGTTTCTCCTACTTCACCAAGACAACTAGTGGGAGTAGAACCACCACATTCTTCTTCTTGGACTAATTTAGTCCTCCTCTCATTCTTCCTTTCACCATCACTTGAAAAAATTTTCTTCTCAGGACACTTATATGTTGGGTGCCCAAACTCTTAATGATTGTAACACTTAGCTACAAAGGTATTTTCACTCCTTCCACCATGAAATCTACCTCAAAAATCTGCACTTCCTCCTTGTGCCTTGCTCAACTCTTTTGACTCCCACTGACTTGTTTTGAATTAAAAGATCCTCTACCTAGAGGTGCTGCCTCTACCTCTAGCTGTCTTGTCTTGTCTCCTCTTTAGCTTCTCTTCCACTCTTACTACCATCTGATAACATTCTTCAACATTCCTTGGATTTGCCAATACTAGTTCATCCTGCATGTTAAACCTCAAACCACCAATATACCTAGCAACTTTTTGCACTTCACTTTCATTTTGACCAGACCTTATACTCAGCTTATATAACTCTTTAGTGTATGACTTAACATCCATATCCTTTTTTCTTAAAATTTGATGCTTCTTAAACATTGAACTTCATAATCTTTAGGCAAGAACTTACCTTTGATCTTAGCCACCATCTTGTCCTATGAAACAATTTTTGCCTTTCCTTGCTTTCTCCTCTCTATTTGTTGATAATCCCACCATAACAAAGCATGACCTGTCAGCTTGGTCTTTGCAATCTTCACTTTTTGATCCTCAAGAACTTCATCACTAAGGCTTCCTCCATACTTTGACACATCTATCTTCATCTTGTGCTTGTCTTCTTTTACTGCTTTCATCAACTTTACCATCCTCTGATCCTCAGGGTCTAACTCTTCTCCCACATCTTAATACTCAGCTTCCTCTTCTTCCTTAGACTCATTATCATCACCTAGAGCCACTCCTCTTCTCTGATTTTGTTCTAGGGTAGTCATTCTTTCATTCAACTCCCTCAACTCTCTAGCATGTTTCTCCTTCAGCTCATTCATCTCTTGAGCCATGTTTCTTCCTCTTGAAGGCATCTTGACAAACTGCCCCTTCAACTTAACACTTCACAATCACAACATAACTAGTACCTGTGCTCTGATACCAATTTGATACAAAGGTAGGGGAAGAACTCAAATGCAAGGACTCATTGAACACTTGACTGATTATGGTTTGTTTGGACTGTCCTCTCATAATGCATTATCTCAAGATGAAGGAAAGGTGACTCCACATACCTAGAATGGGTGAAACTCATGCCTAATCTTTGAGACACCTTAAACCACTCTAATTTGATGGACTGAAACTAACTAACCTTAGTAAGACCCCTGATCACAAATCTTTCCAATCATTTCTTTGTTAATGGCCTAGTTTGCTTGTAGCCCTTGGAAGGGTGTTTTTCAGGTATAACTTGTAGAAATGTTAACAAACCCATGAACAAATTAGTTTTTCAAATACCCATTAAGCCTCCTCATAACATATTAAACATGCAGCATGGGTTGTTTTTTGAAATATGTCCAAAAACTGGACTGTCTTTGTTGTTCTAGGCCTAATTAGGCCTCCTAGACAAGGTAACTATGGTGTAAGTGTACTATCAACTCGTCTAGCCTACTCCAATGAATCAATGAGATGGAAAATGATCTAAATACACTAATTTCAGGGTTCTTGGGTTGTCTCAACTATCTCATGCATCAACTCACTTCTCTATGTAAGTAACAAATCTTAATACATGAAGACATTAGGTTCCATAGCTGCCATAGTCACTTTGCTCTTATCCCCTGCTCTTATCATGAAAACACAATATAAAATCAAGTAAAACAACTCCATTCCACCTATTTTTGGTTAATGTGTAGGTGGAATGAAGCAAAATTCCATCATTTTTTATCAAAACCCTCAAAACTAGGGTTTAAGAGCAAACTTTACAAAATTAGCTACAAAATGCTAAAACCTCAATGATATTCCCTCCTACTTGGATCAAATAAAAAGTAAGATCATATATTACACCATTTTGACCAATTTTTATGAAGTACAAACAAGTACAGTCTAGAGGAACAACATTAAAAATAGAAATAAGACTGGAAAACAGGGCAATAACAAGAAAACATTGATAAAATCCTTCAATGTTGATGAAATCTATCCAAACTTGTTGCAAATCAAAGGTTACACCATCCACTTCAGTATTCTATGCCATTTGGATCTTGATAGTACTGTATGGACACAAGGTAGGCTATAGAGCAAGAAAATAGTCAAAAACAAGAAAACTATATTTTCCAATATTATTTCTCCTTCAAATCTTCATCATGATCCTCTTACTCGACATGAGAAAGGTATATATCCATGTTTACAATGAAACTCTAGTATTACTCCCAGTCCCATTGTGGGAAAAGCCATCATAAAGGCAAAAATCAGAATTTTTACTATAAAAAGGTTGATTGCCCCCAAATAGATTGTCCTACATTCTAGGAAAACTATAGACTTTACTAAGGAAAATGTCTTTTCTTAAACTACCACTACAATACACTATATGAAAATTGATTTTCTAGTCTTCCACTACATGTTCATGCCTTAAATGGCTTTATTACATTATTTAGTCTCCATTACACAAAAAATATAAAAAAAATTGACTTAATGAACATCCTAGATGCACTGCACCAGTGTAGCAGGTAGATATTAGCTGGCCAACATTGTCACTGAAGTCAGCCTTGCACTTGTCAAGAATTTTTACCTGCCCATCAGTCTCCAATATACTAGGCATTATTTTCTTGTCTATCTTCTCAAAAAATTGCCTTTTCTCACCCAAAACTTTATCTAGTTTCAACTGAAAATCTACAACCCCTTCAAGAATTTCCAACATGTCAAGGGTCAGCTTCATCTTAGGTGGCACTTGTGTATCAAACCTTGCACACCTAATCAGGTCTCTCAACTCACCAGTCCTAGGTAGGCACGATCTCTACATTGCCTTGAGGCTTTCCTTATCTAGCTCATGCTTATCAAAGGCAGCTCTTAATTCTGAATAAGAATTCCATGTCTCATCCATCCTTGCCACAACCTTGGTCACTCTATGGTTTATCAGATTGGTGACCATCTCTTTGAATGAAATCTTCTTCTATTCTTTCAACCTCCTCACCTCCTCCTTCAATTCCCTTATTTCTGGTAGTAGGGGCTCAGTGTCATCTAGAAATGATTCTGCTATTGGTATCACAGGTAGAGAAGTAGAAGTGCCAGCCCCTAGTAATATCTGCTCCATACACTTATTGAGCTCTGCAAATGTTTGTGCATATTATAGCAGCAGCTCCTCATGATCCTTCTGCATCTTATTAGTTACTGCCTCAACAAATTGTGTAGTCTGCACATTTAAGCTTGTAGCTTGGGGAGCAGGGGTATCAGATACCCTCTTCATTATTACATCTTCTGTCAATTCCCCAATTCCAATCCTAGGTTTATTGTTGTTTGGGTCTAAAGCCCATATCACTATTGTCTCAAACCTAGGATTGAAGGCTGAACCAGAGAGAGCCTTCTCTACTTGCTCATCTGTTACATCTAATTCTTCTCTGGTTATGGTGTCAAATGCAATTGCATCTGACAAAGTCCAGTGAGGAAGGATCAAGACATTACTCATAGCAACTAGTGACCTCCTTTCCTCTGGAGTCATTTTGCTAATGGCTCGATTGACATCTTTCAACACCCTTTGGGTGATGGCCTCATATTTAGAGGGATCAGCCCCACTCTTGGCATCCTCAATCTTCTTTTGGAATTCCTCACTTCTTACTTTTAGCACATAACTCCTGAATTTAGGAGTGTTAATGAATTCATCATCTTCCACGAATTTGTTGCAAGCCATCACCCTAACATCTTCTATATCTATGGTTTGGCTTGCATGGTCCTCATTGACCTACTTTTAGGAGCGGAGTAGGGCCTAATTCTATCAGGTGAATTTACCTAATGAGTAGCTTCTTGTACCTATTCCTCTGCCTCTCCCTCTAAATCTGCTACCTCAATTTCCTCCTAAGCCTCCAAATCAATTATTTTTTCTTTCTTGGCAAGCGAAGGGTTAGTTGATTCTCTCTTTACAACGTATCCTCCCCTTGAACTACTAGACTAATAGGATGGCCTTTCTTCTCCTATAGGAGCACTAGCAATTAGTTGCTCTACATTATCAAATATCTTCTAAATCCCTTTTATGGGGTCCTGCACCTCTACAAAGGCACCTTGGTATGCAGCATGCAAATTCTTCTTCATTCTTTCTCCTGTCATTATTGTGTCCCACTTGATTCTTAATGTGTGGACATCATTCAATGTGAAACAATTTCTGATAGTATCCTCATCAAAGTGGACCTAGTGAATGTATGTTGGTCTCTATTTATTTACCCTGACCCTATCAATGAAACCCTCAGGGTCAAATATGCTAGGATGCTCCAAATACATCCCATAACATTGCAACACTAAATTAATTTGATCCAACCCACTTCTGTCAGCTGGAAAAAAGTCACTGAATCTGAGGGAGGTGGGGAAAAGGGAACCTTTGTTGTGCTTCCCTAGATGCTCTTTATCTGATTCATTTAGTTGCCTAATGATTTCCAAAAATGTAATTCTCTTCAGTACATATTTAGGTAGAATGTGGCGAGGGGCCTCACACCCATAAACTTTGATGTAGGTGGTGTGCTCATGGTAAAACAAGTCACCCCAATTATGACCAATCTCCAAGTGAGGAGTTCTATCCAAAGGCCTTAAAAAATCTAATATATCTGGATGTAGCCTTTCTCCTTTTGGCTCCAAGAAACTAAGAACTCTCCTCACAAAATGTTCCTCAAAGATTACATAGTCAACATCAACACAATGCATATCTATCATACATGTCCACATTTGCATTGGAAACATATTTCCCTGTGCATCTGCCATTTTGACATGTAAATTTTGGTGCCACATTTGGAACAAGGCAAACAAAAGCATATGGCACAACATGGAATACCATGTGAATTCAACATGGGCATCCATGGTAAATAACTTGCTCTTGAGTGCTGTCTTATGTTTTTGCATTTTATCTGTAATATAGGAAGCATAGTCATATGGCTCCCTAGTCTCTTGACTCTGACTCATCATCATCAGAGAGATGGGCATCCTATCTAAGGCATCCCTACCTAGCATCTGGCACAAACTGTGATATGTCCTAACAAAGTAATGCATGAATAGAGTACATTGGAAAGGTTCCTCCTCACTGTCTAATATCTTTACCAATTTACCATCAACTCCTATAAGCCTATGCTTGGCCAAGTTGAAATCCCTATATGTACGCTTGACAGTCTAACACTTTTTCTTTAGTGCAATTAGGTCAATCAACTTACTAGTTGTAGGGTTTAAGCTGAACACAGTGGCAATGTATCCTGTTAGGTCTCAAAAATGCAGGTTACATGTCCTAAGAGGATGCCAGGCTCTATGATCAGACTTGCAACATTTTTTAGCTAATGAATGGAGTTAACCTATATGGTTAATAACTCCCTGCACTTTAGGTTCTACTAAACCTAGGCAGGTGGACCTTAATATCTAATGAAGTAGATAAAAGGAATGTATGACTCAAATAAATTTAGGAATCTACCCACAATCGCATAAAGTGTGGAATAGATGAAATCTTGCAAACTACTTCTACTCCTAATACTAAGATCTGAGATGTAACTGTTTGAATATGATTTTATGGAATCCTAGAGTGGAATTGGTATGACCAATGCCTATTTCTATTGGGCTAATGGAGTCAAGGTGTATATGATATATGATTTACTTACTCATTACAATTCTAATTATTTGGCACTTGTATTTGTTTATACCCTGTATAAACGTGCAAGAATGTGATTGAAAGACTCTACTTATTGATCCACTCGATCTTACCAGTTTACTGTGACTTATTGAAAGGATTTTAATCCTTCCTTGAAGGAACCAATCAATAGAATCACACAATGATAGCAAGTGTGTATTGACAAATGGAGTAGATCCTCAATTTGAATAACAAGACAATATTGAGTTGGAGATAGTATGACAATCTTGTCAATTATATGGCTCTTCTTACTGATCCAAATGTTACTTCCAATTTACTATAATCAATCAAAGGGATTTTAATTCTTTAATAGAAACCAATTAATCTGATTACACAAAACCAAAAAGTGTTTCTCGATGACACTGAAATATCAACTTGGAAACTCAGGTTCAAATAACAAAGAAATAACAATGTGGAGACAACCAAATAATTGTTTAGCTCAACAAACAATAGACACCAATATTAAATCACCAATTTATGCATTCTTCTCCATTATACAATTTCAAAAGATTTTACAATATACAACATAATGTTTTATTTCAGCAACTGATCAATCCATCCAGTTATCTAACTCCTACTTCTAATCATGATGTTTTTCTAATCTACTGATGATTCTCTCCTTTCCTTTGATTTCATCTGGTATATATACATTTGTTCTTTTTAGGGTTATGACCCTTCATATTTTGCATCCTTTGATACATCAATTCATTAAATTATTTTCAGAAAAAAATATTTAATTAGTTGCCTTTGGCAAATTAAATATTTTAATTAATCTTCACTTTCGTAATCTCCATGAAAATTAATTCTAATGGTAATCTTTTTGGAAACTTCAAGCTCATTTTACTCATATATATTTTTACCATATTTAAATAAATATTCTTTTGGCAAAAATAATTACCCACTTTTAACTCCTCAGGTAAAAATATTTCACATTGCATTTACTTTGTGTGCTTTCACCTAATGAAAAACACTCCTGGGTGAAATCAATTGTCTAATGCATGGTTTTGCATTTCCTGGGTAAAACGTCTTATTCTACAGTAAAAATATTTTTAGTTAGTTATATTCCTTGGTGATAAAATTTTACTCCCACCTTATTCCACCACACTGTATTCCTTATTTTCTTTGTTTTCAGGAATTCCTATATCATGGCTATATATTTCTACCAAAATTATTTTTTGCTTTTTGTGGATAAATATTCACCATAAGAATCTCTTTTTGTGATCTTGGGAAAAATTTCCTCCTACAAAATATTTCTCCCTCGGCAAAAGTTTTATGGTTTTCTTTTTCATTTTGATCACCCTGAGCTACCGTACACCCTCACATCTTCTTGGCATCACCCATGGTAACACGGGGATGTTTACCACACACCCGTATGTACCTTAGGGTTTGCCCACGGTGGTGCAGGAAACATCTTGCTCAACTTGTAGCTATTCTTCAAGCCTTGAAACATCTTCCTTGAGTGCTAAGAGATGTTCCTGCAAAGCTTGCTTCCTTCTCTCCAAACTAGTTTACATAATAGTGTTTCCCTTGGCCTCTTTAACAAATCAATTTTGCACATATCATGCAATCTTCATTCTAAAATACTTTTTTGGCAATGGCTGGGAGGAATGTCTTCAAGGGAATCAGTGTATAGTAGGAAAAATGTGCAGTGCCTCTTTCAACTGGCCCTCCATTTTCTTCCTTACAAACATCCATGCTAGTAAATTCAACATGTTTGTCTCCCCTTCTGTACATCCATTGTAATGCTTATTTAACATCGATAAGACAGTTGTGTTTTTTACCTTACATCATAACCGGGACAAAAGTTTTTGATCATCCAATCGATAGAACTTTAGTGATCCAACTTCTTTAACTTCGCATATTACCGCTAGAGAATTATGCATCAATGGCAACTAGTGATGATAATCATCAACAAACATAATCTCATCCAATGATCTAAACTTCCCAAGTTCATTATCCTTCTTCAACTGAGAATTTGATGCCTAACAATATTGCATTTATAAGAGTGAGGGAAAGAAATTTGCTCTTCATCTTGTGCCTTTTGGAATCCTTAATGAAGAAGTGTTATGTGTAGTTGGAAATGGGACTATAGTGCATCTTCTTATACTATTTAAAGAGATAGATGAATCTCAAGTTGAATGGATTTTCTTTTACAAGAAGATTGCTGGTTTCTAATCATGCTCATTTGCTATTTGATTTTCATCAAATTATTGATGGATTAAGAGAAGCAAAACTTGTAGGGTCTTTAATTGGAACCACACATAGAGGAATTGGCCCATAGCTAACATTGTTCCTGTGATGCATGAAGCTTTCTTGAATCAGAAGAGGATCTTGGTTGAGGGTGGCCAAGCTACTATGTTGGTTATTGACTTTGGAACTTACACATTTGTTACTTCATCTAACCCATCTGTTGGAGGACTCTCTACTGGTCTTGGCATGGCTCCAAGACATCTTGGTATTTGACACCTTTGATACTTTCTTGTTGCCATACATAGATATATGTATGTGGTTGTGAAAACAACTTCTTCAATAATAGGTTAATCGTATCTTTATTATTCAATGTTTTGGTGTTCTGGCATGTGAGACCTTTGGTACTCTATCTTTGATATCCATGGATAAGTCCATTCTATTATGGTAACATTCTAAAAAAATATTAACAACTTAACTATTTCTCAATTATTTAATGTCTTAATTTTTAGGCTAAGGCATATACAACAAGATTTGGCTCAGGTCCATATCCAACAGAGCTGATCGGTATAGTGGGTGAAAAGCTTTTAGTTGCTAGGCATGAGTATGGTACTACAACTTGCCACCCTTGTCATTGTGGTTGGCTAGATCTGGTTACACTCCAATATTCTTGTAGAATCCATGGCTTCTCATCACTTAATTTGACCAAGCTGGATGTCAAGCTTGATCTAAAAGTAGCAAAACAATGAAGATGGGATCTATTGGTGTTGCAACATAGAGACTTCCATTTTCACAAACATATTCTCCAAGAAACCAAAAGCCATAGCATTGTTTGAACCAACGAAGTTTTTTTAATACATCCATCCATTAATATGTAGCATGTTGGATTTCCTAACTTAGGATATTACAAATGTAGTATTTAGTCTTCAACATTGCTAACTAAGCACCCTTTTAGATAGAGCCTTAGATGGTAAAATATTCTCCAATCTGTTGTAGTTGGCACTCCTTTTGTTAGATCTCAGTGTAATGTTGGTAGTGCAAGAGCAGAATCCTCCTGTTTATCAGTAATGTATTATTCTCATCAAAATCCTCTTTCAGGGATTTTGTTTACAATGAGCAAAACAGGCCCAGCAACCTTTGGAATTAGCTTGGAAAAGTGGTCATATGATCTCCGGAGCCATGAAAACACACATACATGTAGACTTTTGACCTAAGAACTAAACATAATAGACTGTTCGGCCAAATCTTTCCCGAGGCATGAGATATAATTGTTCAAAGTAGCCCACTTGAGCATATTGTTCAGGTGCATTTCTGAGTACTGAAATTGATTTTTTCATCATGGGATCCTGAATTTTTTGCAAAACTTGGTAGGAAATTTTAGGTCCCAACAGTGGGTTTGTCTGGGGATGTATGCCCCTTGCAGGCATAGAAAGATCCCATATCTCTGGGGAGAAGAACGGTGCCTACTCCATTGGGTAATAGAGTCCAGATATCACTTCTGCCCTAACCTGATATGTTTTGAAAAATCACACTTCAGTTGATGGCCTGATGCCAAAAGAAAAACCCATGTTTTCCTCTATCAAAAATTTTGTTCTGGTCACACTGTCATGAAACCAATTTGAACATATCATTGAAGTTTGTGTGATTGGACATATTCTTATGTAACTGTTTAGTGATGCTAGTATTTTCTTCATCATTATGCATCTAAAAACCATCTATAACCTTACACTTGTATGACAGGCTAGATCCAGTCTCTATATGATATTTTATGCAACCATATTTGTTGTCATCTTCTAAATGATGGTTCTCTATCTGAACTGGGAAGCAGAAGAAATCAATTTACATCTGATATTTATTTTCTTGAGTCTTGGCACCATCCAATGAAAAAGCATCACTATTATTTTAAGCATCACAAGTAACTTTCCCACACGATTGTGATCTTGAGACTCCATTATCACAAGATTCAATAGAAGAATTTATCTCTAGACAATCACTGCTATCAAATTTATAATCACCAATTGTTTCTATCTCATCAGAATGTGATCCTGATACTGTCTTTTCACACCAATCATGTGGTCTACCATCACGCAAAGTATCCTCACTATCAAAGCATATGTATGTTGAAAATGAAACTTTCAAATCATCCCCATGTGCATATCTCTGATACTCCATGGTTAGTAAATTTGAAATTTACTCACTGTTGAGCGAGCATATTTCTCCATCCATCCCATTTCTGACATTTTCTTTATCCCTTTCCTTATCACCACAATACACAAGTTCATGATAATAAGGTATAATTGTTTCATCAGCATAATAATTTCTTTCACAAGCTATCATATCACCTAATTATTTGAAAATGCTTCATCCTCATGATAGCATGGATTTGAAAACACTTGGAATTCTTGTTGTGGTATACCCTCTTCATCAAGAGTTTGTCTTCTTTGTTGAAAATAATCATCCCCCTCCTTTCTAAACTATTGATTCATGTATTGCAGTGGGTGGGCTGGGATAAACGGAACATCCATATTTTGAAGACTACTCTCATTTTCAAGTATATGCTGGGGCTCCAAGTCTTGTACAAAATTCTAATAATTGCAATCATGATCCCAGGTGGAGAATTGATCTTTTAAAACTTCTTCCTCATTTAAATTTGAAACATTATCATGAAAATTTTCACTTGCATATGTATCATTTGTTGGCTGCATTGCTTGATCAGATTCTCCATATTCATCTTCATAATAGTCATTGTAGTGGCTAAGGAATAGTCTTTGAGATCTTCCCACGAAGAGAGACTTTGCATAAGCAAGCCTATAAACCATTCCCTTGCGTCATCCCTTAAAGATCTTGAAAAGCACCTCATAATGACATCTTCTGGAAAAATCTGAAAGTCCAAAATGAAATCCCAGAATTGTTGTACATGCTTGTGAACTGATTCAAACCATTCTCCATGAAATTTAGGGATACGATTCAGTAGTTCTATCAACTCGCATGGATAAGGATTTAGGTAGCCTTGGATACTTTTGTAGTTAAATGGTTTATCGATGGCTGAGACAAAGTTTGGAGAGTCATATGGGTTTTGGTAGATGATTAATCTTTATCTAGGGAATACAGGATAAGCATTTATTTGGTATGAGGCTTGTGGTAAATAACTATTTTGTTGTACATAATGAACACTTTCATATTTATAAGCCACTTGTAGGATCCATGGTCTACTTGCATTTACAAATTCATCCTTTTTGTAGAATGGCATATTTTGTGATGCATTTGAAACAAACTCAGCTTTCAATTGTAGTAGCCATCGAGTCAATTCTTCATTTTCCTTTATTGAGTTAAGCCTTCCTATTTCCTCTGTTAATCATTCTTAATTTTCTTTTATCTCTCTCCATTCTCTTTCGGAAGTAGATGTATTAAGGGCACCACCATTTGCATTGGACATATTAGAATTCATATTTTAATAAAAAAGAATTTGTAGCATCCTTAGAAATATAGGTGTTCCAAATGTATTTTTCATTTAGGTTCCTTTTAACAGAGTCGCCACCTCTTTTCAAAAGAGGAATGAATATTATTTTTCTAGGTCCTTCTTGCCAGCAAAGTTATATTTTTTCAATTTTTGACTCTATGAATGGATGGGCTAAAAGAAAATTTTCTTAAGTTACTCCCCAACAGAGTCGCCAATTCTGTTAGGTCTCAAAAATGTAGGTTACAAGTCCTAAGAGGATGCCAAGCTCTATGATCAGACTTGCAATGGTTTTGAGCTAACGAATGGAGTTAACCTATATGGTTGATAACTCCCTGCACTTTAGGTTCTACTAAACCTAGGCAGGTGGACCTTAATAGCTAATGAAACAAATAAAAGGAATGTATGACTCAAATAAATTTAGGGATCTACCCACAATGGCATAAAGTGTGGAATAGATGAAAGCTTGCAATCTACTTCTACTCCTATGACTAAGATCTGAGATGTAACTATTTGAATAAGATTTTATGGAATCCTAGAGTGGAATTGGTATGACCAGTGTCTATTTCAATTGGGCTAATGGAGTCAAGGTGTATATGATAAATGATTTACTTACTAGTTACAATTCTAATTGTTTGGCACTTGTATTTGTTTATACCCTGTATAAATGTGCAAGAATGTGACTGACAGACTCTACTTATTGATCAACTCGATCTTACCAGGTTACTGTGACTTATTGAAAGGATTTTAATCCTTCCTTGAAGGAACCAATCAATAGAATCACACAATGAAATCAAGTGTGTATTGACGAATGGAGTAGGTCCTCAATTTGAATAACAAGACAATATTGAGTTGGAGACAGAATGGCAATCTTGTCAATTATATGGCTCTTCTTATTGATCCAAATGTTGCTTCCAAGTTACTGTAATCAATCAAAAGGATTTTAATTCTTTAATAGAAACCAATTAATTTGATTACACAAAAACAACAAGTGTGTCTCGATGAAACTGAAATATCAACTTGGAATCTCAGGTTCAAATAATAGAGAAATAACAATGTGGAGACAGCCAAATAATTGTTTAGATCAACAAACAATAGACACCAATATTATATCACCAATTTATGCATTCTTCTCCATTATACAATTTCAAAAGATTTTACACTATACAGCATAATGTTTTATTTTGGCAACTGATCAATCCATCCTGTTATCTAACTCCTACTTCTGATCATGATGTTTTTCTAATCTACTGATGATGATTCTTCTAATGATTCCATCTAGTATATATACATTACATCTTTTAGGGTTATGAGCCTTCATACCCATCCTGCACGTCTCTTCATTTACCATGAATGATTTTGCAAAACATTAGTCTCTTGTTTGTCTTTCTCCTTAATTATTTTCCATCGTCTGAGTAAATAAATTTGCTAATTAGTTATTTTTTGTCCACAAGTTCACTTTGCATTCTCACCCAATCCAGAAGATATAATCTTTGGGTAAGAAAGAATTTACCCCCTCCATGAATTCTTTGATAATCAAAATTACCTTTCATTTTACATTCCCGTGCAAAATATTTTAGCCGTGATTATTAACATTAGTCAAATTGACTATTAGCAACCCCTTTGTCAAACTCATATTTCATTTTATCCTCACTTACTTTCATCATATTTTGGGTAAAAATAATCTCCGTGAAGAAAATCTATTCTTAGGTAAAATAATTACCTATTCATTTACCCTTTGTATGCCAATATTTAACTCTAAATGAAAGCATTATATTCCCAAACTCCCATGAATTCAAAAACTTAATGCCTCATTTGATAATTTTATTCCATGACATAATACCTTATCAAAATAGATAAAAATATTTTATTTTATTTCCTGCAGGCCCGCATGCTTCTTTTTAAAAAGCCTTTTAAATTCCATCTCTTGCTCAATTTCATTTCTCAGAGTACTTCATATTTATTTATGTTTTTTACTTCCACCACTTACCCGCAAATGGATTAGGGTTTGATGGTAGGGATGCGGGAAGAGACTTCAAGTTTACCGCATTATCGTACACATATTAGAGTTCCCTCGCGGGGATGCAAGAATGAGCATGCCATCCCACACATGGTCATACATTCTATAGCGGGGATGTGAGGATGCCTAGAATGCTTCCTACAAGCCCACGCCTTCATTTGATGGCCTCTACCTACAAATACATATGCTCAAATATTTATGTGGCCTTTTGTACATGCTTCCAAATTTTGTACCTATATCTACCAAGACACTTGCAACTGCTATATTTGACAAGAATCCTCTTTTGATTCTGCTTCGATGGATGTGTTGGTTTTTTCCCAAACTGGATGCTTTCTCCCAGTTATCCCTACAAGGTAGCCATCAATGATTAATAGGATCTCTGGGCCAAGGGCCAACATTGTAGGAGATAGACTCTATAGATATCTCCTCTTCTTCTTTAGGCTTTGCAAAACCTAGGGGGGTATTCCCTATTCAACATCCATAAGATATGCTTGTGAACTGGGGGATGTTGACACAAACCAGATAAATCCTCCTTTATGTAGACCAAAACTATGAGATAAGTGCAAAGGGGCTAGCTTTGGGCCTATGTTCAGTTGTGAGACAAAGGATTTTGATCCTAAAACTACTTCTAAGGTCCTAATGGTTTGGTCTTGAAGTTTTAAATTTGATTTTGTATTTGGATGCAAAACTAGGACCTTGGGAGTAACCTCAATACAAGACTAGACTGGTGCCTATCCAAGGCTTGGAGTCAATAGACATACACATGTGAGTGATCAGCATAAACATATACCAAAGACTGGATTTCAAGGGGGTTTGTTTAGCACCTGTCTTATAGATACTTCCCAAGACTGAGTATTCAGTTATCTCTGCTTACAAACATCCTCACTGCAGTACATTCCTCCCAACACTTGATCTAAAACATTTAATCTACTCCTTGAGTAGAAGTAAGAAATCAAGCATTCAATACAGTAAACCTGTATTCTAGAATCATAAACACCCCTTAGATGCTTAGATTCATAAGAAGAACACACTCAATTTGGAGACAGATAGTAGAACACATGCAATATAGCATTACTCATTTAAATCAACATGAAATCAGTAATATTATGTATGAGACATACAACATGAGACTCATAAACTCACAAGACATCCAGAATAGGCCCACCAATGAAGTTGTATCTTATCATAGCACCAAAATTTGTCTAGCTTTCAACAACAACAAATGAGTAACACCATCTGCTATATACAGCAAGAAGGTATACTCAGCATTAATTGCACATGGTTGACTCAAAATTTCACTAGATATAGTGCATCATGAGAAAATGGCACTCAACATTGAATGCAGTAGGTAGAGGAGGAGACTTGAATGCAGTAGGTAGAGGAGGAGATATGGTGGTTGAATTTGAGCCTTGCACCGCTGCCTGGGGATTCACAACTTCAATCAAGTGGTTGATCCATCCATGCCTTTGGCCATACCCTATAACATCTGCCATTAAAGGCATACCAAGCCGTGGCCTTGGGAAATGTAGTAGACTGTGCACTTTTGAAACTTTCTCGCCAAGAAACATGACCTAACTTTTCAAATCATGTGGGAACTAATTATCCCACATTCACCCCGCAATGACATCCTCAATACTTTATAAACTAGGTCATAAGCACATATGATGTCGCACAATTTTACCTTACGTGACCAACGAACCATCTGCTAAGACCCCATCATCATGATCCGCACCATCGGTGAACCTCTTGCATGATATCCTGATATGAAATATCACCCCGATATTTCACATCACCCTGATGCGAAATATCACCCTGTGGGAAACATCACCCGGCCGACCACATCACTTGATATAAAACATCACCCCAAGGGAAAAATCACCTTGATATTTCACATCTCATGCTAAGCCCACCTGACATTCAAAATCAACTTGATGATCACCCTCATCGGTGCAATCCTGACACATCAGAAAAAGATCCTCCTCATCATATTCAAACCAAATACCTCACCGATGATCCACATGTACTTGCTCATGTCCTCATCAGCGATTAGTGGGACCCTCATCATATCTGCTGATAATAACTGTCATGCCAAAGACCACATGATGCATCTCTCTGATCTAGATGACGTCATCGTCATATTGCAAAGGGTGATATTCAACGGTAGGGGTGATATTCTTAAGATGACTGATGCTTGAGAATATGACCCTCTACAAGAATATCAGGCTGTCTAAAACTTTGATGCAACATCGGGGTGATGTTTGGAAGATAACTGATATTTGGAACATGACCCCCCTACGGAATATGATGAAGCCATTAGACAAGCACTTCACGGATCAAGTGATTGTGAGGTGATAAAGTAACATCGAGGTGATATCGCAACATCAAGCTGATCTTCACTAAGATGATGAATATTCAAAATATCACCCCCCCTTTAGAATATTAGGTCATATTGAAACTTTGCCTTAACACAATTTTTGCTTGAAACCTTGACTTCATTTGCAGGCACCAACATTGGCTCTGATTGGGGACGTGCATGCACAAGGCTATAGTGAGAACTAGATCACCTCCGGGCAGACCAGGAAAAACACAAAAAAGGCAAAACACTGACTATACAAAGCATTTACAAATAATTTACATATAATTTACAATTGTGCATAGAAGATAATCACTTATGAAATATAAATCTTAAGGAATTAACCGTGCACAGGCAATTCTAGCCTCTCACCATCTAGGGCCTGGAGAAAGTAGGAGTCCTCTCCATGAATATTTCTAATCATGTATGGGCCCATCCATATGGGCTCAAGTTTGCCATGCTTGCCCTTATCCTGACTCCTTGCATTCCAAATAAGGACTAACTCATCTACCTAAAATTTCCTTTCTGTAGTCCTTTTATCAAACAGATATTTTACACTTTGTTGTTTCTTGATGTTTGTCTTGTGCACCTCCCTTTTGATTTCATCCAGTGCAACCAACTAATTTATCCTTTCAGTCATTGAATCTTCAATCTTTTCATCATTCTCTTGTATGAATCTATAAATTGGCAAGAGATTATTTATAGGTAGCCTGGCTGTTGTGCCATATACTAGCTCAAAAGGTGACCTCCCAATTGCTTTCTTTATAGTTACTCTGTCAGCCCATAGTGCCATTTCAACTTTGAATCCCATGCCCTTTTGTTCTTGTCTACCATCCTTTTGATGATTTTCATGAGGCTTTTTGTTACTAGACTCTGCCCAACCATTTCCCTGTGGATGATATGGTGATGCATATGACAAATTAATCCTATATTTGTTGCAAAAATCAACAAATTCACCAGATCTGAAGCACATGGTATTATCTGTGACCACTTTGAATGGTTCTCCTAATCTGATAATAATGTTTTCTAGATTAAAATCCATCACCACCCTACTTGTAGCTTTTTTAGTTGGAATGGCTTCAATCCATTTGGTAAAATAGTCAGTAGCAACCAAAATCCAACTATGTTCTCCTCTTGATTTTTCTAAGATCTCCCCTATAGAATCAATTCCCCACTGCTGAAATGGAGCCTCCACAGTTACAGTTCTAAGGGGCAATACACCATACTTTAACCTTCTTGAGAACCTTTGGCAAGGATCACATCTCCTCACCAACTTTTGTGCATCTAAGAAAAGAGTTGGCCACCAATACCCTACCCTAAAAATTTTGTGAGTTGTTGTCTGGGCAGTATAGTGTCCACCATGCACTCCTTTGTGCATGTCATTTAAAACATTCTTAGCCTCATTTTCATCCACACACCTAAGTAATACACCATTAGGATTCTTCCAAAACAACTCCCCTTGAAGGATGATGTACTTGATTACATGTAGTTTCAAGGTCCTTTTCTGACTATCACTGAGATGGGAAGGACAATTCAGATTCTACAAATAATATATAATGTCCTTGTACCATTTAGATTCTGACACATTTACAATTTCATTCTAAACTATATTCACTTGACATGCTTCCAAATTGGACTGTGTCATTATTTTAGCCAAACCTTGTCCCCTTACCAGTTTGGTGATCTGTATCTTTATGTTGAATTCTTGTAATTTGTTTATCCACCTACATCTTCTTCATGTTACCTCCTACTGGGTAAAAATATCCTTGACTGCTGCATGAGGCACATATGCAACTATTTGAGATCCTACTAGATATGGCCTAAAGCCTTTGAATACTTTAACCAATGCATATGCCTGCTTCTCCATGATGTCATATTTTAACTCAGCTGCCTACAATGACATGCTAAAGAAGGCAATAGGTTGTTTAAAACCCTCTTCATTTTTCTGTAATAAACATGCTGCAATAGTATGGAAAGAAGCAAATGAAAACAACTGAAATGGCTTAGAAAAATCAAGAGATTTTAACACAGGAGCCATCTTTATAGCCTCTTTGATGTTCTAAAATGATTTAATTGCTTCACCTTCCCAATTGATAGTTGCACCCCTCTTCAACATCTTAGAAACATCTTTTGTGATTTCTGCAAAGTTGGGGATGAATCTTCTAACAAAATTAATCTGTCCAAAGAAGGACTGAATAGACTTGAATCCTGTCAATTGTAGCAACCCTCTCAGGATCAATCCTTACTCCATCCTTGGAAACAATGTGTCCCAAAATCTTTCCTTCCATTACCCCAAAAGCACATTTCTTTGGGTTGAGTGAAATGCCATATTCCAGTGCTCTAATAAAGATCTATTCTAAGTGCATGCAATGTTGCTCCTCCTTTTTTGAATAGGCAGTCAGATCATCCTGATATACAGCCAAGATTGAATCAATTAATCCTACAAAAGTAACATCCATGGCCCTCTGAAATGTAGCACCTACATTTGTTAATCCAAATGGCATTCTCACAAATACATAGGTCCCCCATGGAGTGGTGAAGGCAGTCTTGAATTGTTTAGATTCTTTTACCTTCACCTGATTGTATCTTGAAAATCCATCCATCATGGATAAAAGCTCACAACCAGTTACTTTCTGCAGTATAGCCTCCATGTTGGGTAGTGGATAATTATCCTTCAAAGAAGATACATTCAGATTTCTAAAGTCCACACAAAGTCTTATGTCACCGTTTTTCTTTCTAACTGGGACAAGGTTGGACACCCAAGTTGAGTGTCTGATAGGCACAATTATGCTAGCCTCCCTAAGCTTCTTGAGTTCTTCCTGCATTTTTGGAGCTAGAGTAGGATTGATAGGTCTTTGTTTTTGCCTGAATGGCTTAGCTCCAGGCTTCAATGGGATCTCATGCTAGAATAGGTCTTCTCTATAAGTTTTTAGGTCCCCATATGACCAGGCAAAGACATGCTTATATTTTCTCAACAATGCAATCAGCATGTTCCTAATGTGTGGTTTGAGCTGTTTGCCAATATATACCTTTTGGGGGGCATGAAATGTCCCCAAGTTTATCTCCTGCAAGTCATCCTTGTTTGTAGGAGATGCCTTTGTAACAAATTGGTCCCTATTGTCAAATTCTCTTTCTAAAGCAACCAACCCTCTGGGGATTTTGTTTGTCTTTAGTTGAATTACTTCCTTCCCCAAAAGAGTCTCTTTTCCATCTACAACCTCTACAAAATTCTAAAAATCAATCTCTTGGTTTTCATATTCATCTATGCAGTGTAGGAATCTCAAGAAATCTTTGTCATCATCAAATACTTGCCAACTGCATATATTTTTTAGTACTACAAGTTTGGTTTTAACCTCAACATTTGTAACATCAGATAGAGTTATATCATCTGGCCTTATGGCCACATTAGCTAAAAAATCTGCCATGATATTCTTTGATCTTTCAATCCAATTTATCGAAAATGCGTCAAACAATTCAATTGTATCCCAGACAACATGTTTATATTGTTTTAACCTTTTATTTTTTGAAGCATACTTATCTCTAACTTGGGAAACAATTTACTCTGAGTCTCCAAACACTCTCAACATCTTAATCCCATGCTTCAAAGCCATATTCAATCCTAGTAATAAAGTTTCATATTCTGCAATATTATTTGTGCAGGTAAACTTTAGCAAGAAAGAGAATTTTAGAAGCTTGCCAGCTGGAGACATAAACACAACTCCAGCACTAGAGCCTTCCTTTGCACAAGCTCCATCAAAATACCTTGTCCATAGATCCTGTCGGTCAAGCTCTTGAATGCAAATGTCTCTCCCCTTACCTCCCTGATCATCAGAGACAACTTTGAAATTATCACAATCAGTATCAACAACACACACATGCTCTTCTGAATCTTGATCCTCAACTATTTCTAGTGATCTTTCTTCTCTAACCAATTTGACATCTTTGCCATTCATTGCAATCATGGCATATGACAGATCTAATTGCATACTTCTACCAATCAGTGATGCCCATCTTCTTGATAACATCATACCATATTATGACTTTATATCAACCACTATTATGTTCATTCTATATGTTTTTTTCTGGATATGCTGCTAAGCTGAAATCCACATCCTTCATGATTCCAATAACTGGTACCTCCCTAGCATCCATTGCATAGCATTTTCCACATGCCTTGTCTATTTTCAATCTAGCTTGTTGCATGATATCGAAAGGCATGATATTTGTTGATACTCCAGAATCAAGCATACAATTTCTGATTGTTTTCCCATTAATAACAAGGGAGACATAAAATGGCTCAACCTGTGATGGACATTTTGTCATGGTCATTCCCAGATAAACTTTAGGGACCTCATCCTCTTCAACACATAGGGCTTGTTTCTTACCTTGAGTTTCAACATTCTGATCAGCTTGACAAGCTACCCCTGAAATTAAGGACACTACCTTATTCCTGATTTCTTCAACCTTCATCAGTTCCATCAATGGAACAGAAACCTTTATCTGGCACAAGACTTGAGTTATGTCAAAAGGAGCATAATTTTGTATAATAGTTGTAGCCTAATCCATGGTCTTATTTTTATCCTGAGCTGACCCAACCTTGATTTTAGTGGTCTTCTGACTGTCATCCATGACCTAAGAATTCTTATCTTGGTCCTCAACCTGGGGAACTCTATTTTCTGGTCCTTGAGGATCATGACCTATTTTTTGTTTAAAATTTTTCTTATTGTTGTTCTATTGTGTCTTTTGTAGTCCAGCCACCTTATGATTATGCACTGGCTGATTCACAAAGGTATCTTCTGGTTGATGTGGATTACCAACCTGAGCCCTACCTCTAAGGTTATAGTTGCTTTTGACCTGAGCTACTACTGCAGCTGTGATAGCTCTAATCTCTTCATCAGAAGGTCTCCTTAGGTTATTCAGAAAGATGTGTGAGTCCTGAGCATATGCAGAATTATCCTCATCATCTTCATCACAGGGAAACTGCTGGCAAACTTGAGTCCCATAATTTGTACTTTCATCTACATCATAAGAGGAATACTCCCTATTTGTGGACAGCATATTTACATTATCATCCTCCACACAATGTGGCTCATTGCACTCATCACAGGCAACAACATTATCACATAGAGATTAGCAATCATACATTGTGATTGGAAATGAGGCATTTGACATACTATGCACCATGGAGTATCGTTAACAATATTAACAGCTTTCTTCAAAGGATCAGGAGTCTCCTTGACATGTTGAGCTCTTTGATTAGGGATGCTATTTGGAAGAACTCGTTTACCATTATGCCAATTTGTGTGATATGGCATATCATGCAATGATGGTCTCTTTTCTTGTCTCTGGTAAACCTGCCTGTCAGGACCCATTCCCTTTTCATTTGTTGCAAGTCTATAACTTAGGTCCTTAACAACAATTGTCAATTTATCTAATTTATCCTCAGAAGTAGATGCATTACCTTGAGTACTTTGAGGCTTATTTGGATTTTGCAAAATCTTCACATCATCCCTTCTATTTGTCTTACCAGATGCCTTCTTGTTATTTTCAATATTTGTTGCAATCCTAAAAGCATCCCTGAGGCTAGTAGGGCCCTTGTCTCTTAATCCATAGGCTATTTTGGCATCAAAAGCATTTATCTATAGAACCATGCACATTGGCTCATTAGGTCTCATGTGATGTGGCAATTTATTCAGCACTTTAGTAAATCTAGCATTGAAATCTGCAACCTGCTCATTTGACCCCTTAGTGATACTAGTGAATTCATTTGCAAAAAATCTTGGGTCAATCTTGTCACCATACTGCTCCTTAAAAATCCTTTTGAAATCATCCCATGATGAGATACTTTGGTCAGGTAGACCTTTATACCATTCCCTAGCTTCATCAGCCAAGGACTGCATAAATAATTTCATGAAAACATCTTCATGTTCAACCTCAAAGTTATCCATGACATTCTAAAAAGCTTTAAAGTGGTCTTCACCTGATACAACATTATTTCCTAAATATGTTGGCACCTGTGGCCTTACATGTTTGTCAATGGGATTAGGGTAACCAGGAATGCCATCAAAAACTAGCTGTCTAAATATGTACAACTACATAGGTTGTCTACCAAACTGGTTAATATTGACATTTCTATCAGCATTTTGATTTCTCACAGTACTTAATGGTACTCTAGCATTGTTTGCACTCTATCTTTGATCATTTTGCTGATGATGGGCTTCATCTCTATGCTGGTTTCTCAAGACATTTGCATTATCAAGGTTGGGGACTGCATCTTGTTGAGCGGTTCTCAGAGCTTGCACTTTTTGTCTCATGTCATCTCTAATCTTCACAGCCTGTAAATACTCAAATTTAGCCCTCAGGCTCTTGATCTCTTTAGCTAATTATTCATCTCTGGGCATGGAAGAAGATGGTCCTATAGACACCTAAAAATGTCTTCTACCATCAAACCGACTCCTGACATCCCTAAACATGTCAATTTCCCTCCTAACCAATTAATTAAATTTTTATTTAATTAATTATCCCTTCATTACCCTATTTTCCATCATATTATCCCCAAAATTGAATTAATTTCATTAATTCAATAGTCTAAAACCTTAGCCAATTGATTTAATAAATATGTAATATTTATTATTTCAATTTCCCTCTATCCTAAGTCCTAAATCCACCTCACAAAATCCACCTCATCAATCCACCTCATCTCTTCCACCTCACCATGTGGCACATATAATTAAATATTCTTAATATTTAATTAGCTAATATCCTCCATTATCCAAAAATGAATTTAAAATTCAATTGTGTCCGCCCACTATCATCCACTAATTGAATTTTTAATTCAATGGTCCTCCACTAATTTAATTTTTAATTCAATGGTCATCCACTAATTGAATTTTTAATTCAATGGTCCTCCACTAATTAAATTTTTAATTCAATTATCCTCCACTCTTCCACTAATTGAATTTTTAATTCAATTGTCCTCCACTAATTGAATTTTTAATTCAATTATCCTCCGCTCTTCCACTAATTAAATTTTTAATTCAATTGTCCTCCACTAATTGAATTTTTAATTCAATTCTCATCCACTAATTGAATTGAAAATTCAATTTGTCATAATCCACTCTCATTAAAAATGAATTTTTAAATCATCCATTATGAATTAAAGATTCACAAAAAATGAGAACCATTGATCTCATCTTTTGATCCTCACCATCCATTCCTTTTTCAAAAATCTATAAATGAAACCATCACCCAAGCCATTCATAACAACTTCTTCTTTCATCAAAACCATACTCAAATTTCTCTCAAATCTCTAATATATCTATCCTCTAATCCTTCATCTATATTTTTGTTGAAAGCAAGAGCAATCCACATTTGAATCAAATAGGGTTATCTAATCTAGGAGCTCTTGGGTGCAAGCTTCCTCCTCCCTTGATGAGATTGGGTCTTCATGTGAGGTATAACTTTGTGTTTTTATGCAATTAGTTTGTGTTTTCACTTCATTTTATTTTCCTAATCTACATTGGCACACCCGGGGGGACCCACAAGGTCCATATCTAATCTTTTTTTTGTGAGTTTTTGTTTTGGAGATGTGTTTTTTTTGTAGGTCCTGAGCACTTTCTCTCCTAACTTTCACTCACAAATCCATCTGGCTTTCTTTGTCTTCCTTCTATTTCTTGGACTTTCTATTCTATCTGCTCTCTATTTCTACAGGTATCTTGAACGAAGAAGGGGAGACTATGGCAAATTTTTTCTAAAATCGTCTGTTGACCAACTCTATGCCATATTGGTGCTATTTTCTATATTAGTGCTATCTTCTATATTAGCACTATCTTCCCTCTGTTTTAGCACTATTTTTCTGTACTAGCTTAAGGATCTGTACAGGGTTGGGTTTCTTTTCTGGAGGTCATCCAAGACCATCATCTTGAAACTACTAACATCTTTTGGAAGGATTTAGTAGATTAGACACATCTTCATTGGTACACCTAAAAAGAATTTTTGTATGCCTTAGTATAAAGAACATTTGATTTTGGTGCAACTAAAATTAATCATTGCTTGCAACAAACAAATATCTAAACACTTCAATTTTGAGCTTTAAAAAGACCCACAAATTGCATCAATCAAATCATTGGATTAAAAAGAACAACAATCTGCATTATTCACTCATATAATCAAGAAAATCAATCTAATTTGTGTGAAGTGTTTTCGTGATCTGTTCTTGTAGTGTGAAAAGTGTATGCTCTTCCCTCACACCATTTGGTGACCTTGGGAATCAAAAGCTTCTTACCACACTTGCATTAATCACCCCCAACATAATCCAAAGATCTAAAATGAACCACGTTTAGTGTCATGCAAGCACAAAATATACGTATGCTTTCCCCTCGCATTTTTGTATGAACTTGCGGATCAAAAGTATTTTTGTGGTTGTGTTGCTTTTGTTAATCCTTAGAGGGCCTGCCACCCCACTTTGAAAGGTGGGAACAACCCAAGCAGCAACAAGCTAAAGCTAAGCTCTTTCAAGCCGCTATATAAAATAAGGTGTTTGTGATGAAAGTCACAATCAACAGGTGTTGTTGTGTTATATTGACAGCCAACCTCCCCCAAAACCCTCCAAGGCGTAACCTTTGGAGGCTAGGAGACTCCATAACAGAGAGTAGTGTTGCCGCATGTATAACCACCTGAATGAAAGCACTTACTACAAACCATTGTGTTAGAAGCCAAAATCCCTCTACTTGTTCCACAAGTATTGTCCTTGCTTCACCTTAGGTTGTGCATGCTTAATTATCACATTTTCATAAATCAAACCTTTAGCCATTGTGTTTTCTTGCTTGATTGTTTGTCTACTTGCCAAGAAAAATCAAATCATCCAACATATCCAAATCCCATCACATTCATCCTAATCACTCAACTTTTGCCACTTTCAGTCCTAATCACATCCTTGTCACTCTACATCATCAATCATCACCACTCTATCTAAATCATTATCCAAACAACATTATTCTAATCATTACACAACATCATTCTCTCCATCCTTCTCAAATCCACCTCCATCCCATTCATCCCTAAGCACATCCTAGTCACATCTCCATCCTTCATTCTCATTCTATCAAACATCATCCTAACCATTATCTTAATCATCCCTAATCACTCCATACCAAATCCTAACCATATCCAAGTCATCATCACATCACATCAACATTGATCCCAATCATTATCCAAGTCTCCCAACATCATTATCAAAATCCACATCCTAAAACCCCTATCAAAAAAAAATCAAGACCTTAGTTAATCACATCAACCCTCTTGCTTAAGATCAAATTAGTCTATCTTAAGCATAGAAAACCTTCATCAAATCAAATCGAATCATCCTAAGGTCTTGAAATTTGATCCTCAACATCACAATCATCCCCCATCATCCCATACTATCTCCCACAAAATAGATCTTTATGAATCAATACAACAAGTACAAAGAATTAGAAAAGTCTATGCGCACATGGATCCTAATGCTAAGGAACAATTCAAAAATGACATTAAAGATATACCCTTAGCAGACCTCATCATTGGTGAATCCCAAATCCCTCCCCCATCTTCATCATATCAACCCCCATCATATCAACCTTCAACATCTTACATATCCACACCATGGACCTCAAACCAACCTCCACCATATCAACAAACACCCTACACATCATCCCCATCCACATCATATCAATCGTCATTCTTTCTACCTTCATACTAATCTACATCTTACATATCCACACCATCAACCTCCCATCAACCTTCATCATATCAACTTCCATCATATCAACTTCCATCATCCTCATATCAACCTCCCTCATATCAACCTTCAACCTCATACCAACTTCCATCATATCAAACTTCATCATATCAACCTTTACCCTCATATCAATCACCATCCCCTTACACATCCATGCCATCATACTTATCCAATCAACCAATCTCTCCAACTTATCCATCCCCCAACCTTTGTCATGCTAACTTTGATCAAGGGAACACCAATCTAGCACACTTCATATCCAAAATCCAAACCTCATATCAACAACCAAATTCCCCATCTCCTAATCCCCATCCTCCAATCCCCCCATCACACTATCCCTCCAACCTTATCAACCTTAATCCATCACCTTATGTATCTCCCAATCCACCAAACCCTATCACCCATCCACCATCTAATCAACCATCAAACCTTCCAAGTCCCAACAATATCACATCCAAAGAATCCTTGTGGGATTTCTTCCAAAGAACATCACCTAAAAATGAAAGCAAAGTAAAGGAATCCCCCCAATCCCCAAACCCTCCAACACCATCATCTAGTCCAATACCTATCCTTGAACCCATCCATGAACCATCACAACCTAATCCCATCATCCACATACCCAATTCCAATCCTAATCCCACACCAACCACCGTCGTTATCCATCCATTGTATTGTTCTTCAACCCACACAATCATGAAGGATACCATCCATTGGCTATTAGCAAGGAATCAAACACCCTCATGCAATCCAACATCCACCAAACCTCTTGAACAACCCCCTAGCATAAGTCAAGAACCATCATGTAGCCATGTTCAAGAACACATACGTCAAACACCTATTGCATCCATCCAAGCACCTATCACATCTATCCAAGTCACTCCCACTTCTATCCAAACACACGAGCTATGTCAAGAAACAAATCCAAAGCATGTTGAAATCAACCTCTTCTCCTCATCAAGATCTACCCATCCCATCTAATCCCATCCCCGATCCCCTCCCATCTATGGATCACCTTATTGATCACACACCTTCTTCTACCACCCCTTTACCATCCCCCATGAATCTTTTACCTCCATCTACCAATCCCATCCCAAATCCATCCTCCTATTCACTTGGAACAAGCACTTTCATCCGTGGTGACTCCCTAATAGGAGGTGAACAATTTCCATCCACCACCTATCTTTCTCCAACCAATAATGGACTCACGTCTTGTTTCCAAAGCACCAAACATCCCATTGCATGTCGCATACTCCAACACATGAACTATCAAGGCAAAGGCTTAGGCCTTCATGAGAAAGGCATCTTGGAACCCATCCACACCACATTCCATCCATCCTCACATGGCCTCAGCTATACATCCCATGACAAATACAACAAACATGTTGGTACCACCCATACACCTTCCAAAATCCATTCATCCAATCCCAAACATGGTGCATCACATCGCACTCCAAAAACATATGTCGCCATCCCTCCTCCATCCTCCTATCATTTGCAAAAGCATGTGACCATCCATCTTCCTCCATCAAATTTACCTCCACTACTTCCAACTCCAAATATCTCTATCAAATCCACTTTACCTCCACTCCTACCAACTCCTAATATCCCCATCCTCAAATCTCCTCATTCATTTATCCATAAATCCACTTTTTACCCCTCCACCCATAAATCCCCTAAAATTCCCAAACAAGACCAACAAAAGCACACATCTTTCAAATATGAAGCTTCCCCCAAATCCACAGGATTCAAAAGTAATAATTTGAATGCCTCAATGCATAAAGCACAAAAGCCTAAAGATGTTATCCCTTCCAATCAAAATCAAATATCCAAAAGGCTATCAAAGCCCACACCATCACAAGAACAAGAAAAAACAAAAATGGTGTGGGTCCCTAAACAAAAAGCACCAAACTCTAATGAGACACCCACATCCCAATATACCCCACAATCCCAAGCATCCCACTCCCCATCTAAGAATCCCCCAACACCTACGTCCATTTGGGTCCCTAAAACGCCAAATCAATCATACAAAAATCCCCCATCCTGATCCCCAGCTAAAGTACAAGCTTCCAAATACATCACGGTGTGTGCAATCATTGGTCTTGGTTCCCCTCCATCACTTAGCATTCCCACATACCCCCATCTCTCCATCTTTCATTCACTATCCTACATATCTTCCCCGTCACATTCCTATGGTCCATGCTTTTGCATAATCCACATCATAATCCACATTATACACACCATTATCCATTATCCACCATCCAACATCCATGTAATCACCATCCATAATGCTATCCAACATGGGACCATCTTCTCCTTGGTATGGAAACAGACGCTAGAGTCCCCATTCCATCAAACACGCAAAAAAGCAAAAAAATCAAGAAAATAGTAAAGAGAAAAATCTGTCCAATGGTGAAAACCACTCTTTGTGGCACCTTGGGCAAGTACCTTGATGAAAACCCCTTGTGGGTGTCATGTGTAATCCCTTCTCCATCCATTTTGTATCCCTACACTTGGGGGCAAAACCATATCCTTCATCCACATCCATAATATCCTTGCACATCTTATCCACTGTCTTATCTTTATCCTATCATATTCCTATCCACCATCCCCTATGTATCTTATCATTTCCCATCCATCATATCCATTATATCTTGTTTCAACTATCTCTCACCATAGATCTTGATAAAGACAAGGGGCAACATATCAACAACATGTGTTGGAGACCTCTTGGCATACTCCCTTCGTCAGTATATCCTCCATCCACCTACTACAAAAACCATTCATTCAAACATCACCCATCATGCAAAATCCTAAGCATTGGGGTATACGATTCCTTGCAACCTAGCCCTTGGAGAAAATCCTTATCCCCATATATCTTGCAATCCATCTATCATGAATCTCCTCTCTATCACCTTCCACTAACAATCCCTCCACCTACTTATCATGTCTCCCTACTAGATCCTTCATCCCCCATCCTACACCTTATCTGCATTTATCTATCCATTTATCAAAGCCTCCTATCCATTATTTGTTCATTGCCAATCCCCCTATCCAACCCCATCACCTTCACCTCTAGACTTGGTTTTCCCTTGTCATTGGTATTTAGCACAAAGGTTATCCACACAAAATCCAAGGCAACCATCATAATAAATCATGCCCTTTCCAAAAAAATCAAAACATAAAAAAAATCACAAAATCAAAAAACATCACAAAAGAAAAAAAAATCAAAACATCAAAAAACATCACAAAATCAAAAATCCAAAAACATCACAAATATCAAAAAATCCCAAAACAATAGAAAACACACAAAATTCCAAAAATAATCTATCCATCACACAAATAAAACTTGCTCCATCACCCTCTCATCATCATCGCATTTATCATCATCCCACATCATCATCACATCTATCCTCAATAAGCTTACACTAGATCCAAGCATCACATTACCTATCAAAGTATCATCCCTTATCAAAAATCATCAACTATCAAATCAGCATCAACCATAACTTGTCACCATCATATCTTGAGCCAATCTTACATCAACAAAACATGATCCAATCATCAATCGATTCTTGCCTTAGGATATGTCATTCCTACAATAGGAAGAATCTATCCAATCATCCCAACATCATCAAATCATCTATCAATCCCTGCCTTAGGATATATCTTTCCTACGATAGGTAGCATCTATCACATCATCATCCATTTTGGCAAAAGATACAATGGTTACTTGTTTGGTTCGTTGGCCTTTTTGTTTTTGATTTTTATCTTTTGTCCTATTCGAAGATCACATCAAAGCTACCTTGATCTTACTATATCATGGTATGTGGCAAAAACATCTAGAATGGGGCATAGTCTTGCTTTTGTATGCTGTGCTTGTGGGTTGGTCTCATTACTCCAAGCTAGTATTCATATCTTGTTGATCATAGGGTTGGTTCTAGCATATTGATCTCCTTATGCATCTAAGGCTCATCATACCTTTTGTGTACTAAGGGCTTATGATATGAGTCCCCTTCCCTCATCTAGACAAGGTTGTACTATCTTGGGCATGCATGGGATCATCCCTTTGTTTGCGTGTCTAGTCCATGCAATTGTTGGATAAACATCATCCCCTTGGTCTTCTATACCTTGGTGAAAATATCCACTTTGCTATATCAAACCTAGGATTGCTCTAAATCAGTTTTAGCACAATGATCATCCACCAATCATCTCCGAACATCATCCTCCTTTCATCCCACCACTTATCCTCTAACCACATCTACCAATCTGTTTCATCCATTTTGAGAGCACACCCGTGTTCTCGCAACCCATCTATCCTCTCGAGGGGGCATCACCCTTACCAATTATCCCCAAACCTTACCCTATTCTTCTAAGCCAAAATCTTTTTTCTATCCAATCCAACTCTATGTTTTAACTTTTTTGAAATGATGTTCCTTAGCCACAACACCATCTCAAAGAGGGGCAAATGTAGACACCTAAAAATGTCTTCTACCATCGAACCGACTCCTGACATCCCTAAACATGTCAATTTCCCTCCTAACCAATTAATTAAATTTTTATTTAATTAATTATCCCTTCATTACCCTATTTTCCATCATATTATCCCCAAAATTGAATTAATTTCATTAATTCAATAGTCTAAAACCTTAGCCAATTGATTTAATAAATATGCAATATTTATTTTTTCAATTTCCCTCTATCCTAAGTCCTAAATCCACCTCACAAAATCCACCTCATCAATCCACCTCATCTCTTCCACCTCACCATGTGGCACATATAATTAAATATTTTTAATATTTAATTAGCTAATATCCTCCATTATCTAAAAATGAATTTAAAATTTAATTGTCCCCCACTATCATCCACTATTGAATTTAAAATTCAATTGCCCCCCACTATCATCCACTAATTAAATTTTTAATTCAATTATCCTCCACTCTTCCACTAATTGAATTTTTAATTCAATTGTACTCCACTAATTGAATTTTTAATTCAATTATCCTCCACTCTTCCACTAATTGAATTTTTAATTCAATTGTCATCCACTAATTGAATTGAAAATTCATTTTTTCATAATCCACTCTCATTAAAAATGAATTTTTAAATCATCCATTATGAATTAAAGATTCACAAAAAATGAGAGCCATTGATCTCATCTTTTGATCCTCACCCTCCATTCCTTTTTCATAAATCTATAAATGAAACCCTCACCCAAGCCATTCATAACAACTTCTTCTTTCATCAAAACCATGTTCAAATTTCTCTCAAATCTCTAATCTATCTATCCTCTAATCCTTCATCTATATTTGTGTTGAAAGCAAGAGCAATCCACATTTGAATCAAATAGGGTTATCTAATCTAGGAGCTCTTGGGTGCAAGCTTCCTCCTCCCTTGATGAGATTGGGTCTTCATGTGAGGTATAACTTTGTGTTTTTATGCAATTAGTTTGTGTTTTCACTTCATTTTGTTTTCCTAATCTATAGGTCCCTTTTCATATTGGTCATCATCATCCCTTGGGGATTCAGCTTCTTCAAATCTGTCAGGGGGATCTAGGAAAGGGCGTTCTTGGAACACTTTTGACCTCATTCTTAATCCACCACACTGTTGTCTCTTATATGCATCTTGAATATCAGCTTCTGCATTTGAAAAATAGGGTAGCTGTTGTTCTGAAGATCTAAGATTGTCTTGGACATTATCATTATTTCTGGGAGAACCTTCATGACTGACTGGGATAGTCCCTTTTTCCTGTACATCATCTTTCTGGGTAACTCTTCAAATAGAGGATTACACAGGGACCTTCTCCCTTGCATACAAATTTTTACTTTACCGGTTGGGAGATTGTTTAGAGTCACCACCAAAAATTAGGAATTATTTTCTTTTAAATCAGGGTTCTTACACAAAAGTCCCCAACGGAGTCACCAAATTTGTTGGTTTTTTTCCCAGACTGGATGCTTTCTCCTAGTTATCCCTACAAGGTAGCCATCAATGATCAACATGATCTCTAGGCTAGGGGCCAATAGTGTAGGAGATAGACTCTATAGATATCTCCTCTTCTTCTTTAGGCTCTGCAAAACCTAGGGGGGTATTCCCTATTCAACATCCATAAGATATGCTTGTGAACTGGGGGATGTTGACACAAAGTAGATAAATCCTCCTCTATGTAGACCAAAACTATGAGATAAGTGTAAAGGGGCTAGCTTTGGGCCTATGTTTAGTTGTGACACAGAGGATTTTGATCTGAAAACTACTTCTAAGGTCCTAATGGTTTGGTCTTGAAGTTTTAAATTTGATTTTGTAGTTGGATGCAAAACTAGGACCTTGGGAGTAACCTCAATACAAGACTAGACTGGTGCCTATCGAGGGCTTGGAGTCAATAGACATACACATGTGAATGATCAGCATAAACATATACCAAAGACTAGATTTCAAGGGGTTTGTTTAGCACCTGCCTTACAGATACTTCCCAAGACTGAGTATTCAGTTATCTCTGCTTACAAACATCCTCATTGCAGTACATTCCTCCCAACACTTGATCTAAAACATTTAATCTACTCCTTGAGCAGAAGTAAAAAATCAAGCATTCAATACAGTAAACCTATATTCTAGAATCATAAACACCCCTTAGATGCTTAGATTCATAAGAAGAACACACTCAATTTGGAGACAGATAATAGAACACATGCAATATAGCATTACTCATTTAAATCAACATGAAATCAGTAAATTTATGCATGAGACATACAACATGAGACTCATAAACTCACAAGACATCCAGAACAGGGCCACCAATGAAGTTGTATCTTATCACAACACCACAATTTGTCCAGCTTTCAACAACAACAAATGAGTAACACCATCTGCTATATACAGCAAGAAGGTATACTCAACATTAATTGTACATGGTTGACTCAAAATTTCACCAAATACAATGCATCATGAGAAAATGGAGCTCAACATTGAATGCAACAAGTAGAGGAGACAGGGTGGTTGAACTCGAGCCTTGTGCCGCAGCCTGGGGATTCACAACTTCAATCAGGTGGTTGATCCATCCATGCCTTCGGCCATACCTTGTAACATCCACCATTAAAGGCATTCCAACCCGCGGCCTTGAGAAATGCAGTAGACTGTGTGCTTTTGAAACTTTCCCGCCAAGAAACATGACCTGACTTTTCAAATCATGTGGGAACTAATTATCCCACATTCACCCTGCAGTGACCTCCTTAATATTTTATAAACTAGGTCATGAGCACATATGATGTCATGCAATTTTACCTTGCACGACCAATGAACCATCCGCTAAGATCCCATCATCATGATCTATGCCATCGGTGAACCTCCTACAGGATATCCTGATATGAAATATCACCCCGATATTTCACATCACCCTGATGTGAAATATCACCCTACGGGAAACATCACCTGACTGACCACATCACCTGATATAAAACATCACCCCAAGGGAAGAATCACCCTGATATTTCACATCTCATGCTGAGCCCACCTGACATTCAAAATCAGCCTGATGATCACCCTCATCGGTACAATCCTGATGCATCAGAAAAATATCCTCCTCATCATATTCAAACCAAATACCTCACCGATGATCCACCAGTACTTGCTCATGTCCTCATCAGTGATTAGTGGGACCCTCATCATATCTGCTGATAATAACTGTCATGCCAAAGACCACATGATGCATCCCACCGATCCAGATGACATCATCATCATATTGCAAAGGGTGATATTCAGTACGAGGGGTGATATTCGTAGGATGACTAAAGCTTGAGAATATGACCCTCTGCAAGAATATTAGGCTATCTAAAACTTCGATGCAACATCGAGGTGATGTTTGGAAGATAACTGATATTTGGAACATGACCCCCCTGTGAAATATGATGAAGTCATTAGACAGGCACTTTGCGGATCAAGTGATTGTGAGGTGATAAAGTAACATTGGGGTGATATCGCAACATCAGGGTGATCTTCACTAAGATGACGGATATTTGAAATATCACGCCCCCTTCGGAATATAAGGTCATATTGAAACTTTGCCTTAACACAATTTTTGCTTGAAACCTTGACTTCATGTGCAAGCACAAACATGATGTCCACACGCGATCTCCAGCTCCTACTTTGACACAGGTGTGAAAAATATTGGCATAGACAAAATGATCGGGTTGCAGCCCCTCTGTCAACATTTGGTGAAAAAGTGACATCTTTTCAACAATTCCATTTTGTGCATAGCCTGTAATCATCACAATCCATGTGATTGTGTTTCTTGAACACACCCAGTCATAGAGCATTTCCAACCATAAAGGCTAAAAGAAATTTCTTTTGCCATTATGCTTCGATGGATATCCATACCTCGCTCTAAAACTCCCATGCTGGCAAATTTTGTTGCAAGTATGGGCCTAACCAGTGTTTTCATTGATGTCAACATACTCATGTTGCATTAATGAGAAGGATTGGATGAGCTGTGTGCTGAGAATATTGAGAAAATTAGTCTCAATCAGGAATAGTGAAGAACAGTGATGACAACAAGGTAAAAGTCCAAGATAGGTTGAGGATCAGAGGATATGGTTTAAAGGGTTTGTAGATATAAGTCTTGAGATGATCCAGTCAAGTTTTTAGAGGTCCACATGAAGATCGGAAGAAGTTATGGTCGCTCAAGTAGAACCAGTTCCGACAGGTGTTCAGAGGTGACAGAGTGACACAGATAGGTCCGGTGAGTTCCAGAAATGCATTATCCCATTTTGTGGATTTGAGGAAGTGTTCAGAATGTCCTTGTGAAGTGTCAAGTCGATTGGTTCGTGATTTGAAGGTTTAGAAGAACCTATTCCTTTGTGACAGTGATGATAGACTGTGTTCTTGAGGTTCTAGATGAAGGAGAGAAGGATTTCAATAAGCAGATGAAGTGCAGATGTTCTTGGTGATTCAGGAAAGCTTGTGGTGATCTATGGATCATTTCCAGTTCATGTTGGTGGTCCACATTGAAGTTAAAGTTTGTATTTGAAGAATAACCACTAGATGTTGGTGTTCTTCCTGAGACTGACCGACCGGATGTATTACACGTCTTGCGGATGTTCTTGTAGGTGTTTGCCGACTTAGATGATTGTTCCTAAGTCGATGTCGTGTATAAATAAGGGATTGTGAAGTCATTTCAAAGTGTGTCATGTGGAGATGAGAGTGTGGTAGCGAAAAGCAGAGTGAAAGGTAGAGCAGGAGTATTGAGCTTAATGGAACTGATTCAAGCATGGTGAAGATGCTATTCTCCAGTTCATGTATGTGATACTTATTTCTTTGTAGATAGTGTGTCTCTTGTAGGCAATGAGCCTCTTATGAGCAGTGTGCTCAGACAATGAGCCCTAATTGGCATGTGCCATTTTGTTCTTTCTATTCTTCTAACAGAGAATACATTCTTGGGTTAATCACCCTGTGGTTTTTCCCTTAACCAGGTTTTCCACGTCAAAATCTTGGTGTCTTATGTGTTGATGAGTTTCTGCTTTTGATTTGAATGCATTATGTTTCATGTTTAATATACTGCTAATAACCAAGAAGATTTAAGTGTGTAAATTGGATAAGTTTTGCACAACTGATTCACCCCCCCTCTCAGTTGTGTGCCCTAAGTCTAACAATTGGTATCAGAGCCAAGTTCCTCTTAAAGGAGCTTAACCGCTTGAGGAGATCTAGGATGTCGTCTTACAAGAAGGATAGTCTGAAGTTTGATGGAACCAACTTTGCTCTTTGGAAAGGTCGCATGAAATGTCACTTGCAGTGTATGGGAATGGCGTACTGGTCCATGGTTACAAAAGCGTATGTACCTCCACAGGGTGGTCCGACAACTCTAATTGAAATCACAGATGCTGAAAACAATCTGCGGACCAAAGAGGCTCTTCTAAGCGCATTATTTGACTCAGAGCTCTCAAATGTTATTGACCTACCAACTGCCTTTAAGATTTGGAATAAACTAGAACTTTTGCATGAAGGAGACCAGCATGTTAAATGTGCAAGGTTATAGAGTCTAAAAGGGAAATTTGAAAAACTGAAGATGAGAGATGATGAAAATATTACCACTTTTATGCCAAGAGTGAATGAGCTGGTTTGTGGAATTAGAAATGCTGGTGGAGTCTTGGATGAAAATGAGATTGTTGGTAAAATTCTCAGATCCCTCCCTGCTTCTTACAAAATCAAGGCTGCTACCATTGAAGAATTCAGAGCCCATACAACTGTCACAAGAGATCAATTGGCTGGGAAATTGGCTGCATTTGAAATGCCAAAGTTTGGAGATGAACCCCCCAAGACTGAATCTGTATTCAAAGCCAGTGCCTCTATTAAAGGTAAACAAAGGCTTGATTCGGGAGAGAATTCTTCAAGGAAATTGTCATGGTATGAAAAAGCAAGAAAATATCTGGAAGAAGAAGTAGAAACTGCTCAACTTGAAGCCCTTATTGCAAAGAGGCAGCCAAGAGGATCCGGTAAGTATGAAGGAAAATTACCTTTTAAGTGTTTTAACTGCAATAAGATTGGTCATTTTGCCTCAAGGTGTCCAGAAAGATTTTCAAGGCAAAATCCTAACAAGCCAAGGTTCCAAAAGAACTATTACTATGTACATGAAGATGATGATAATGAAGGAGTAACAGATGATGAATCAGAGATAGGAAACAAATCCAAAAATGAATGGGTTTCCATTGCCATCAAGGAAGAAGATCCAATGTCCTCTGTATCTGTCAATCTTAAGACTCTGGAAAGAGCTTTGGCTGCCCAAATTGAAGAAAATGATGATTAGGTCATTGACAGTGGATGCTCTCACCATATGACAGGTGACAAAAATAAGTTTGTAGATTTGGAAAGGTATGAAGGAGGAGTGGTAAAGTTTGGTGACAATTCTACTTGTAGAATCAGAGGAAGAGGAACTATTTCTTTTGATGGAAGAAACAAAACTGGTAATGTACGTATGTTGAAGGTTTGAAGCACAATCTTCTCAATGTTGGACAGTTGGTGGACAAAGGCTATGATCTCCGATTCAAGGATGGAAAATGCAAAATCCTTGAAAGTTCCAGAACAGAGATTGCATCTAGTACTCAAACTAAAGGTAATATCTTCCATTTGGTTGGTACTGGTAAAAGTTGCTTATTTGTTCAAGTTGATCAGAGTTGGTTATGGCATAGAAGGATGTGTCATGTGAATTTTGATAATATCATCAAGATAAGCAACACTCAGACTATAAGAGATCTTCCAAAATTGGTGAAACCTACTAACAGCTTGTGCAAGGAATGTCAGTTGGGTAAGCTGAGTAGAGTCACATTCAAAAGAAAGGAATTGTCTTCTATCAGATTATTGGACTTAGTTCACATTGATCATTGTGGTCCAGCAAGAACTAGGAGTATTCAAGGTGATAGATACTTCATGCTGCTAATTGATGACTATTCCTGGATGATGTGGGTAACTTTTCTAAAGGAGAAATCAGAAGCTCTTGAAAATTTCAAAATATTCAAGGCTATGGTAGAGAATGAAACAGGATTAAAGTTGAAATGTCTGAGGTCTGATAAAAGTGGAGAATTCACATCCGGTGAGTTCATAGAGTTCTATGAGAAACATGGAAATAAGAGACAGTTGTCTGCTCCTAGGACTCCATAGCAGAATGGAGTAGTGGAGAGAAAGAACTAGACCATCTAGGAAGCATCTAGGACCATGATGATGGAAGCAAATGTTCCTCAGATCTATTGGAGAGAAGTTGTCAGCAATGCAGTCTATACTCTCAATCGAGTTCAAATCAAAAGCAATACCGGTAAGACCCCTTATGAACTCTAGTTTGGCATTACTCCTACTGTAAGATATTTCAAAGTCTTTGGTAGCAAATGTTACATCAAAAAAGATGAAGATCTACGCAATTTTGATGCTAGAAGTGATGAAGGAATATACTTGGGTTACTCTACTCAAAGCAAAGCATACCGGTGTTATAACAAGAGACTGAGAAAGATCATAGAAAGTACAAATGTGAAGGTTGATGAGGGAATAGAGAAACCCTCAAGGTTTTATGAATATGATGAAGATGATCAGAATGGTGTTCTGGTTTAAGGAGTTCAATCCTCTTCTGAAAGTCAGATTCAAACTAATCCGGTAAATTAGGAAGAAGAGATAGGTCTGAATGAGCCTAATCAAGAAGCAGAAGTGCAAGAAACTCCCAAAGTTCCAAGGTATGTAAGACTGAACCACTCTGAAGATCAGATCATAGGTGACAAAAGCAAAGGTGTGCAAACTAGAAGGAAAATTGCTCAAAATTCAGATGAATATTGTCTGATTTCAAAGATTGAACCTAAGACAATAAATGAAGCCTGTAATGATGAAAACTAGACCAAAGCAATGGAGGAAGAGTTGATGCAAATTGAGAAAAATCACACTTGGGATCTTGTTCCCAGACCTAGAAACAAGAATGTGATTGGAACCAAATGGGTCTTCTGGAACAAACTAAATGAAGTTGGTGAAGTAATCAGAAATAAAACCAGATTGGTCTGCAAGGGCTACTCTCAAATAGAGGGAATTGATTTTGAAGAAACTTTTGCTCTGGTGGCAAGAATTGAAGCAGTCAGATTATTTCTTGCATTTGCTGCCTTCAAGGATTTCAAGGTGTATCATATGGATGTCAAGTCTGCTTTCTTGAATGGTGACTTAGAAGAAGAAGTGTACATTGAACAACCGGATGGATTTCAATTATCTGAGCATGTTGATATGGTCTGCAAGTTGAAGAAGGCACTGTATGGACTAAAGCAAGCCCCAAGAGCCTGGTATGAAAGATTGGACAAACATCTTTTGAAGATTGGTTTCAACATAGGTACTACTAACAATAACTTATATTTCAAAATTGATCATGAAAACATCTTGATTGTTGAAGTATTTGTTGATGATATCATCTTTGGAGGAAGAGACAGTATGTGTAAAACTTTTGCAAATCAAATGAAAAGTGAGTTTAAGATGTCATTGCTTGGTGAAATGAATTTCTTCTTGGGTCTGTAAATTACTCAAACAAAGAAAGGAATCTTTATTTCTCAGACCAAATATGTGAAAGAATTGTTGAAAAAATTTGGAATGGAAGATTCAAAGCCAATGAATACTCCCATGGCAACCAGATGTAAGTTGAACAAAGATGATGACTCTCCTAAGGTAGACCAGACAAAGTACAGATCAATGATTGGAGGATTGTTGTATCTCACTCAAACTAGACTAGATATAATGCAAGTTGTTGGTCTTGTTGCGAGATTCCAGGCTGATCCCAGAGAATCTCATGTCATGGAAATCAAAAGGATCTTTAGATATCTAAAAGGGATGGTTGAGTATGGTCTGTGGTATCCTAGAGATCATGATTTCTCTCTTCATGCATATACAGATGTTGATTGGGCAGGAGATGTGGATGAACGAAAGAGTACCAGTGGTGGAACTTTCTTTTTGGGAAAGAGATTGGTTTCTTGGCTAAGCAAGAAATAAGAGGCAATATCCCTGTCTACAACTGAAGTAGAATACATAGCAGCAGTAGGTAGTTGCACTCAAGTTTTGTGGATGAAGCAGATGCTAAGAGATATTAAAGTAGAGTATAAGGAGCTTATCACAATCTACTGTGATAATTCAAGTGCAATAAATATTTCTAAGAATCCGGTGTTGCATTCTAAGACTAAGCATATATCTATCAAGTTTCACTTTTTGAGAGAGCAAGTGAACAAGGATGAAGTCAGACTGGAGTTTGTGCCCTCCAAGGATCAGATTGCAGATATCTTTACTAAACCTCTTCACAAGGACTCTTTTGAGTATATCAGGGAGAAGTTAGGGGTTATTACCCCTCCATTGATGAACTAGGATGCACTTATGTGCATCAGTCTGGTGGACATCACAGTCATATCTTGTGATCCAGATTGATTATGGGGAGCTACTACTTAGGGGGAACAACAGGTATGATTCTGAAGTATTGGAGTTACAAGTATGAGCCCTTTGCCATTGATGTCAAAGGGGGAGAGAAGACATGTGAAAAACAAATGATTGATGATCAAAGGGGGAGCAGTAAAGGAAGAGAAGACTTGTGAATAGTTGTTGTTGATAGGGGGAGTTATGACGTAAGGAGAAGTTCTTGTCTTGATGGTTTTTCACATCATATGTTGCCATCAATGACAAAGGGGGAGATTGTTGCAAGTATGGGCCTAACTGATGTTGTCATTGATGTCAACATACTCATGTTGCATTAATGAGAAGGATTGGATGAGCTGTGTGCTGAGGATATTGAGAAAATTAGTCTCAATCAGGAACAGTGAAGAACATTGATGACAACAAGGTAAAAGTCCAAGATAGGTTGAGGATCAGAGGATGCGGTTTAAAGGGTTTGTAGATATAAGTCTTGAGATGATCCAATCAAGTTTTCAGAGGTCCGCATGAAGATCGGAAGAAGTTATGGTTGCTCAAGTAGAACCAGTTTTGGCAGGTGTTCAGAGGTGATAGAGTGACACAGATAGGTCCGGTGAGATCCGAAAATGCATTATCCCATTTTGTGGATTTGAGGAAGTGTTGAGAACGTCCTTGTGAAGTTTCAAGTTGATTGGTTCGTGGTTTAAAGGTCTGGAAGAACCTATTCCTTTGTGACAGTGATGACAGACTGTGTTCTTGAGGTTCCAGATGAAGGAGAGAAGGATTCTAGTAAGCAGATGAAGTGTGGATGTTCTTGGTGATTCAGGAAAGCTTGTGGTGATCTTTGGATCATTTCCAGTTCATGTTGGTGGTTTGCATTGAAGTTAAAGTTCGTATTTGAAGAATAACCACTGGATGTTGGTGTTCTTCCTAAGACTGGCCGACTAGATGTATTACATGTCTTGCGGATGTTCTTGTAGGTGTTTGCCGACTTAGATGATTGTTCCTAAGTTGATGTCATGTATAAATAAGGGATTGTGAAGTCATTTCAAAGTGTGTCATGTGGAGATGAGAGTGTGGTAGCGAAAAGCAAAGTGAAAGGCAGAGCAGGAGTATTGAGCTTAATGGAACTGATTCAAGCATGGTGAAGATGCTATTCTCCAGTTCATGTATGTGATACTTATTTCTTTGTAGACAGTGTGTCTCTTGTAGGCAGTGAGCCTCTTATGAGTAGTGTGCTCGGGCAGTGAGCCCTAATTGGCATGTGTCATTTTGTTCTTTCTATTCTTCTAATAGAGAATACATTCTTGGGTTAATCACCCCGTGGTTTTTCCCTTAACTGGGTTTGCCACGTCAAAATCTTGGTGTCTTTATGTGTTGATGAGTTTTTGATTTTGATTTGAATGCATTATGTTTCATGTTTAATATACTGCTAATCACCAAGAAGATTTAAGTGTGTAAATTGGAGAAAGTTTTGCACAACTGATTCACCCGCCCTCTCAGTTGTGTGCCCTAAGTCTAACAAATTCGTGGGGATACCCATATCCTTCATTGATGTGAATAGAATTGAATTTTATGTTGCAATTGTCTACTATGCATGTGCCGAAACTGACTTGCCACAAACTTCAAATCTTCATCTCTAAAAGAAAATGCTTCTACCTTAACGGTCCTTGTGGAGGATGCAAGAATCAAACCAGGTTTTGGATCTTAGAGACCTTTTCTTCAGTTACACCATATGCTTCTCTACCTTGAAGGGAATATCATGTATGATATGCCTGCTGATACACTAGATAGAAGTAGATAGGTCACAACTTGACCTAGAATAGAGCAGAGGTGGAAACAAAAAGCTTGAATGGTGCCACGAAGTGCTTCTTCCCTATAACCCAATTGCCATCCAATGTGAATCAGGACATGTTCACCAATTTTCATGCTTGCTACACCAATTGCCAAGCTACTCAAGACTTTCTTCTCTTTGCCCAAAACTAGTTCAAGTGGTTGTTGTTCTTGCAAAGTGTCCTCAAACTTATTTATGGTTCTTTAAGAATTGCTTCACAGTTGAGAGTTTACAAATGTTTTGAAGATCTATCAACTTGAAATTTCATGTTCTTTCTTTATTGATGGCATATTACTGATTGAATACAACTACTCCAAACAAGTGTGCCTTCACATATGAAAAGATATCAGTTATATTTGGCACCTCTTATTTCTACTTGGTAGAATTTTGCATTACTTATGTCAGCACAGGAATACATTCACTTATTGCCATCCTCTCCAACCATTGCTAGGTGGAACTTTGAGTCATACTTGCCAAGGGGGAGAAAACAACTAACTTGGCAATTCTTCCCAACCCTTTTGGTGGAACCTTTGATGAATTAGGTCAACGAAGGAACCCATTACTTATGCCAATTTCATGCTCCTAAATGCCCTTGAATGTTGTTGATCTGCTCTTGTTTCTGTCCATCATTCCTTTCCTTCATTGATGCTCACAATTTGGTTCATTTTGCTCCTGATCATCATGAATTCCATATTCTCACCAATAGCAACAATCTTGCCTTAAGTGACTTTCATTTGTTCCAAGGCCTTTTCCTTGTCACCAATGCACATGTAATACAAAGATTTTGCAAGGTGTGCCTCTTATACTTCACTTTCATCTAGATTTTCCTCTACATCAATAACCCAGTGGAAAGATATTAATTGATCCATCTTTGAAAGCAACTACATAGCCCCTGGGTCAAATACTTGAATGCCAAGTTGAGTAGATTATGACTTCACAATTGTGTGATGCATGTCAGGTCTCCTTGTGGGCCCGGCTAAAAAATTTTCATTTTCAAACAAGTTTTTTCTCTTGAATTGACTTTAGACTACCTTAACATGCTTATAGAGTGAAGATTTGAAATGGGCAATCATTAGAATCCACCTTCTGATACTTTGCACAATGAGCAAAATAGGCCAAGTAGCCTTCGAAATCACCCTGGAAAACTGAACAAATCATCTCTTGGAGCCATGAAAATGCACCAACATGTTGAGTTATGATAGGGGAGTATGATTTTCAGATGGATTGGCATGAAGTTATTAGGATAAAATCTGCTCGCAATCAAATTAGCTCATTTAGCATGTTTTGCACCTGTTTAAACTCAACTGAAACCTATCATCTTGCCTCTTTGGAAAAATATCAAATCTGATTTTGAGGAGCTGCCATCATGGAGATTAGTTCATTTAGCTTAAATGAACATGTGTGCAAAAAGAATTTTCATCATTCCTCTTCCTTCATAAGATATTAGGTGTCAAAGTTGACCTTTCTGAAGCTGCCTAGGAATGCAGTTACAAACTATGTAAAATCCATTTGGTTTTGATTTTGCAAAAATATCAACTGAAGTGCTGGGATTTTGAGAATTGGCATGAAAGCACATTAATATGGGAGGAATCTAAGACATTAATTAATTTATTATGAATGTCACCCAATTGCTAGATATTAGCCTCCAAAGTAACCTTCTTGAAAACTCACCTGTCAAAACCTGATTAGAGCTCTCCAACTTGCAATTTTGAAAAACCATCAAATCTCTTCCTAGGAAGTTGTAACTGGAGAATTTAGTTCATTTATGCTTGATGAGAGTGTGTACAAGAGAATTCTCCTTTATTCATCTTCTGTCATAAAATATTTAGGGTCAAAGTTGACTTCTCTGGACGTGAAAACTGTGAAATCAGGGCTAAGTGCATTTGCTTTTCATTCTAAAAAAATAGCAAATGATGTGCTGGAGCCTTCAAACCGGACATAGAAGTAGATTTTGATAAGGTGAATCAGGAACACCAATTGTTTCATTATGAATATTATCCATCTACAAGATATTAACCTCCCAATTTAGCCTCCTGGACTGAATTTACACTGTGTAAACAGCAAAATTTTTCCAAAACCCTTCAACTTGACTCCTCAAAACTAATTCAAATATCATCATAGGAAGCTGAAATCAAACATGTGCACTCACATATGATAGGAAAGTACGTTTGCAAAGTGATTTTGCATAAAACCAAGTAGGCTTAAAATTATGGTTCTCCAAAGTAGGCTCCTTGGATAGATTGCACAAGTGTATTTCTGAGAGTTGTAGTCGATTTTTTCACATGGAAACCTAAAAAAATTTGCAAAAATTGGTATGCAATTTTAGGTCCCAAGAGTGGCTCTATCTGGGGATGTATGCCACTTGCATGCATTGCAAGATCCCAGATCTCTGGGGAGCAGACCGGTTCCTACTCCATTGGGCAATAGAGTCCAGATATCACTTCTGCCCTAACCTGATATGTTTTTAAAAATCACACTTTAGTTGATGGCCTGATGCCAAAAGAAAAACCCATGTTTTCCTCTGTCAAAAATTTTGTTCTGGTGACACTGTAGTGAAACCAATTTGAACATATCATTGAAGTTTGCATGATTGGACATATCCATATTTAACTGTTCAGTGATGTTGGTATATTCTTCATCATCATGCATCTAAAAACCATCTATAACCTTACACTTGTATGACAGGCTAGACCCAATCTCTATATGATATTTTATGCAACCGTATTTGCTGTCATCTTCCAAATGATGGTTCTCTATCTGAACTGGGGAGCAGAAGAAATCGATTTGCATCTGATATTTATTTTCTTGAGTCTTGGCACCATCCAATGAAAAAGCATCACTATTATTTTTAGCATCACAAGTAACTTTCCCACATGATTGTGATCTTGAGACTCCATTATCACAAGATTCAATAGAAGCATTTATCTCTAGACAATCACTGCTATCGAATTTATAATCACCAATTGTTTCTATCTCATTTGAATGTGATCCTAATACTGCCTTTTCACACCAATCATGTAGTCTACCATCACGCAAAGTATCCTCACTGTCAAAGCATATGTATGTTGGATATGAAACTTTCAAATCATCCCCATGTACATTTCTCTGATACTCCATGGTTAGTAAATTTGAAATTTGCTCACTGTTGAGCGAGCATATTTCTTCATCCAGCCCATTGCTGACATTTTCTTCATCCCTTTCCTCATCACCACAATACACAAGTTCATTACAATTAGGTATAATTGTTTCATTAGCATAATCATTTCTTTCACAAGCTATCATATCACCCTGATTATCTAAAAATGCTTCATCCTCATTATAGCATGGATTTGAAAACACTTGGAATTCTTGTTCTGGTCTACCCTCTTCATCAAGAGTTTGTCTTCTTTGTTGAAAATAATCATCCTCCTCCTTTCTAAACTGTTGATTCATGTATTGTGGTGGGTGGGCTGGGATAAAAGGAACATCCATATTTTGAAGACTACTCTCATTTTCAGGTATAGGCTGGGGCTCCAAGGCTCCAAGTCTTGTGTAAAATTCTAATAATTGCAATCATGATCCCAGGTGGAGAATTGATCTTTTAAAACTTCTTCCTCATTTAAATCTAAAACATTATCATGAAAATTTTCACTTGCATATGTCTCGTTTACTGGCTACATTGCTTGATTAGATTCTCCATATTCATCTTCATAATAGTCATTGTAGTGGCTAAGGAATAGTCTTTTGAGATCTTCCCATAAAGAGATACTTTGCATAGGAAAGCCTATAAACCATTCCCTTGCGTCATCCCTTAAAGATATTGAAAAACACCTCATAATGACATCTTCTGGAAAAAAATGAAAGTCCAAAATGAAATCCCAGAATTGTTGTACATGCTTGTGAGCTGATTCACACCATTCTCCATGAAATTTAGGGATATGCTTTAGCAATTCTGTCAACTCGTAAGGATAAGGATTTGGGTAGCCTTGGATACTATTGCAGTTAAATGGCTTATTGATGGCTGAGACAAAGTTTGGAGAGCTATATGGGTTTTGGTAGATGACTGATCTTTGTCCAGGGAATACGGGATAAGCATTTATTTGGTATGAGGCTTGTGGTAAATAATTGTTTTGTTGTGCATAATGAACACTTTCATATTTATAAGCCACTTGTGGGATCCATGGTCTACTTGCATTTACAAATTCATCCTTATTGTAGAATGGCATATTTTGTGATGCATTTGAAACAAACTCAGCTTTCAATTGTAGTAGCCATCGAGTCAATTCATCCTTTTCCTTTGTTGAGTTAAGCCTTCCTATTTCCTCTGTTAATCATTCTAAATTTTCTTTTATCTCTCTCCATTCTCCTTCGGAAGTAGATGTATTAAGGACATCACCATTTGCATTGGACATATTAGAATTCATATTTTAATAAAAAAGAATTTGTAGCATCCTTAGAAATATAGGTTTTCTAAATGTATTTTTCATTTAGGTTCCTTTTAACAGAGTCACCACCTCTTTTCAAAAGAGGAATGAATATTATTTTTTCAGGTCCTTCTTGCCAGCAGAGTTATATTTTTTTAATTTTTGACTCTACGAATGGATAGGCTAAAAGAAAATTTTCTTGAGTTACTCCCTAGCAGAGTCGCCAATTCTGTTAGGGCTCAAAAATGCAAGTTACAAGTCCTAAGAGGATGTCAGGCTCTATGATCAAACTTGCAACATTTTTGAGCTAATGAATGGAGTTAACCTATATGGTTGATGACTCCCTGCACTTCAGGTTTTGCTAAACCTAGGTGGGTGGACCTTAATAGCTAATGAAGCAGATAAAAGGAATGTATGACTTAAATGAATTTAAGGATCTACCCACAATGGCATAAAGTGTGGAAAAGATGAAAGCTTGTAAACTACTTCTACTCCTAATACTAAGCTCTGAGATGTAACTATTTGAATAAGATTTTATGGAATACTAGAGTGGAATTGGTATGACCAGTGCCTATTTATATTGGGCTAATGGAGTCAAGGTGTATATGATATATGATTTACTTACTGGTTACAATTCTAATTGTTTGGCACTTGTATTTGTTTATACCCTGTATAAACGTGCAAGAATGTGATTGAAAGACTCTACTTATTGATCCACTCAATCTTACCAGTTTACTGTGACTTATTGAAAGGATTTTAATCCTTCCTTGAAGGAACCAATCAACAGAATCACACAATGATAGCAAGTGTGTATTGACAAATGGAGTAGATCCTCAATTTGAATAACAAGACAATATTGAGTTGGAGATAGTATGACAATCTTGTCAATTATATGGCTCTTCTTACTGATCCAAATGTTACTTCCAATTTACTATAATCAATCAAAGGGATTTTAATTCTTTAATAGAAACCAATTAATCTGATTACACAAAACCAAAAAGTGTTTCTCGATGACACTGAAATATCAACTTGGAAACTCAGGTTCAAATAACAAAGAAATAACAATGTGGAGACAACCAAATAATTGTTTAGCTCAACAAACAATAGACACCAATATTAAATCACCAATTTATGCATTCTTCTCCATTATACAATTTCAAAAGATTTTACAATATACAACATAATGTTTTATTTCAGCAACTGATCAATCCATCCAGTTATCTAACTCCTACTTCTAATCATGATGTTTTTCTAATCTACTGATGATTCTCTCCTTTCCTTTGATTTCATCTGGTATATATACATTTGTTCTTTTTAGGGTTATGACCCTTCATATTTTGCATCCTTTGATACATCAATTCATTCAATTATTTTCAGAAAAAAATATTTAATTAGTTGCCTTTGGCAAATTAAATATTTTAATTAATCTTCACTTTCGTAATCTCCATGAAAATTAATTCTAATGGTAATCTTTTTGGAAACTTCAAGCTCATTTTTACTCATATATTTTTACCATATTTAAATAAATATTCTTTTGGCAAAAATAATTACCCACTTTTAACTCCTCTAGTTAATATATTTCACATTGCATTTACTTTGTGTGCTTTTACCTAATGAAAAACACTTTTGGGTGAAATCAATTGTCTAATGCATGGTTTTGCATTTCCTAGGTAAAACATCTTATTCCTCGGCAAAAATATTTTCAATTAGTTATATTCCTTTGTGATAAAATTTACTCCCACCTTATTCCACCACACTTTATTCCTCATTTTCTTTGTTTTCAGGAATTCTTGCATCACGACTATATATTTCTACCAAAATTTGTTTTTGCTTTTCATGGATAAAATTCACCATAAGAATATCTTTTTGTGATCTTGGGAAAAATTTCCTCCTGCAAAATATTTCTCCCTCGACAATAGTTTTATGGTTTTCTTTTTCATTTTGATCAACCTGAGGTACTGCACACCCATACATCTTCTTGGCACCATTCCTGGTAATGCAGGGAGGTTTACCGCACACCCATATGTACCTTAGGGTTTGCCCGTGGTGGTGCGGGAAACATCCTGCTCAGCTTGTAGCTATTGTTGGAGCCTTGAAACATCTTCCTTGAGTGCTAAGAGACATTCTTACAAAGATTGCTTCCTTCTCTCCAAACTTGTTTGCAGAATAGTGTTTCCCTTGGCCTCTTTAACAAATCAATTTTGCACATATCATGTAATCTTCATTCTAAAATACTTTTTTGGCATTGGCTGGGAGGAATGTCTTCAGTGGAATCATAGTATAGTAGGCAAAATGTGCAGCACCTCTTTCAACTAGCCCTCCATTTTCTTCCTTACAAACATCCATGCTAGTAAATTCCACATGTTTGTCTCCCCTTCTGTACATCCATTGTAATGCTTATTTAACATTGGTAAGGCAGTTGTCATGTTTTTTAGTTTACATCATAACCAAGCCAAAAGTTTTTGATCATCCAATCTATAGAATTTTAGCGATCCAACTTCTTTAACTTCACATATTACCACTAGAGAATTATGCATCAATGGCAACTAGTGATGATAACCATCAACAAACATAATCTCATCCAGTGATCTAAACTTCCCAGGATCATTATCCTTCTTCAACTGGGAATTTGATGCCTAACAATATTGCATATATAATAGTGAGGGAAAGAAATTTGCTCTTCATCTCGTGCCTTCTAGAATCCTTAATGAAGAAGTGTTATGTGTAGTTGGAAATGGGGTTGTTGTGCATCTTCCTATACTATTTAAAGAGATAGATGAATCTCAAGTTGAATGGAGTTTATTTTACAGGAAAATTGTTAGTTTCTGATCATGCTCATTTTCTATTTGATTCTCATCAAATTATTGATGGATTAAGAGAAGCAAAACTTGCAAGGTCTTTAATTGGAACCACATAGAGAGGAATCGGCCCATAGCTAACACTGTTCTTGTGATGCATGAAGCTTTCTTGAATCAGAAGAGGATCTTGGTTGAGGGTGGCCAAGCTACTATGTTGGATATTGACTTTGGAACTTATCCATTTGTTACTTCATCTAACCCATCTGCTAGAGGACTCTACACTGGTCTTGGCATGGGTCTAAGACATCTTGGTATGTGACACCTTTGATACTTTCTTGTTTCCATACATAGATATATGCATGCGGTTGTGAAAATAGTTTCTTCAATAATAGGTTAATTGTATCTTTATTATTCAATGTTTTGGTCTTCTGGCATGTGAGACCTTTGGTACTCTATCTTTGATATCCATGGATAAGTCCATTCTATTATGGTAACATTCTAAAAAAATATTAACAGTTTAACTATTTCTCGATTATTTAATGTCTTAATTTTTAGGCTAAGGCATATACAACAAGATTTGGCTTAGGTCCATATCCAATAGAGCTGATCGGTGCAATGGGTGAAAATTTTTTAGCTGTTGGGCACGAGTATGGTACTACAACTTGCTTCCCTTGTCATTGTGGTGGGCTAGATCTAGTTACACTCCAATATTCTTGTAGAATCCATGGCTTCTCATCACTTAATCTGACCAAGCTGGATGTCAATCTTGATCTAAAAGTAGCAAAACAATGAAGATGGGATCTATTGGTGTTGCAACATAGAGACTTCCATTTTCTCAAACATATTCTCTGAGAAACCAAAGCCATAGCATTGTTTGAACCAATGAAGTTTTTTGAATACATCCATCAATTAATATGTAGCATGTTGGATTTCCTAACTTAGGATATTATAATGGTAGTATTTAGTCTTCAAGATTGCTAACTAAAGCACCCTTTTAGATAGAGTCTTAGATGGTAAAATATTCTCCAATATGTTGTAGTTGGCACTGCTTTTATTAGATCTTGGTGTTATTGTTGGTAGTGCAGGAGTAGAATCCTCTTCTTTATTAGTAATGTATTGTCCTCATCAAAATCCTCTTTCAGGGATTTTGTTTACAATGAGCAAAACAAGCCCAATAGCCTTCAGAATCAACTTGGAAAAGTGGTCATATGATCTCCTGGAGCCATGAAAACACACATACATGTAGACTTCTGACCTGAGAACTAAATGCAATAGACTGTTCGGCCAAATCTTTCCTGAGGCATGAGATATAATTGTTTAAAGTAGCCCACTTGAGCATATTGTGCAGGTGCATTTTTGAGTACTGAAATTGATTTTTTCATCATGGGATCCTGAAATTTCTACAAAAATTGGTAGGAAATTTTAGGTCCCAACATATCCATTTGTGAGCTTAATTATTTTTGTGTCATTCCCTTCCAAGATTGTCCTTGTTTGAGGATCATACCTCAATGCTATTTCTCTCATTAGTTCTATATTAGGAAATACGTTAGGGCAGATCAACTTGGCTAGGTCAAAGTTCCAAGTATTACAGACTGAGGCTTTATAATCCATCATGTGATGCCAATGTTCAAATAAAACCCAATGAAGAATAGACAATTGGGCATCTCTACAATTGTAGCAATAGTTAAGGAATTTATCATCTGGCCCACTGGGACCATCCAGATTTAGAGTTGTCCTAGCAGAGTCTGGGAGCTAGATCATAAGATCCTCATCTAGACTGCATTTAGAAGTGGAGGCTTGACTAGCTTGACTCATTTTCTCTGAATATGTATTAGACTAGGGCTTCTTATCCTAACAATTCTCTATCCTTTCAATCAAGAAGTTAGCTTAAAATATATCGGGCACAGCTAGACAGAGTGAACTTACTAGTTTTTATGGTTATAGAAACTTGAAATTCTTTCCTTGCTTGCTTGAAAATCTATTGCGCATTTGAATTTCATTGGTGCTTGAAGAAATGATATAAGAATCCCTAACTTTTCTCCTTTTCAAGTTTCGTAGCATAGGTTCTAAGGCATTAATGGAGGTAGCCTCGACCTTAATCTCTTATTCATGACATAGGGTGGCTTCAATGTTCATCATGAAAATTTGAATCTTCGTTGTTGATCTGAGTTCATTCCCATGAGATCCATGGCTGTCATTTACCAGCTAGATTTGGAAATCTGGGTCATCATCATTGAAAAGTCATCGGCTAATAAGAACAATCCAAATCGAATGTACCTCCTTCACTTACCACATAACTTTTTGTCTAGCTCAGACACGTGCCATGATGTAGGACCATCCCTGGTTCAAGAGCAATCTTGCATCAACTAAAAAAGCATTTGCATTTCAATTTGTTTGTAGTTCAGTTTGTTTCATTCATTTTCCAGTCCAGTTCAAGTAGTTCAGTCAATAGCAGTTTCTATATTTTTGTTTGCATTATACCACAGTTGCTTTTTAGATCTTGTAGAGTTGGACTTAGCATTTAGATTCTTTCATCTACGTCATATCTAGAATTTAGAGCATTTAGATCAAGTAATGGAAAGTTATTTCTATCAGAAGATTGACTGGTTTCTTAGAACAGAGCATCCTGACAGTCTCAGATACATCAGCTAAAGGAGAAGACTTGCTTCTTGACTTATGGAACCTAATGATACATCATTCAATGATATTTGGCTCGTAGTTGACCTTCCCTAAGATCCATGCATCATCCCATCCATTTGCGGAGGTGTTCTATGTGATTAGGTCCAACCTATCCATGTACACACATTATAGCTCTTCATCAGAGTTTGTGATCTTCCTTGGCCGACGTAGAGGAATCTTGTGATCTAGAGATGATATATATTGATGTAATAGATCCTTAGGAAATTAGATTTAGATAGTTGGAATTAGATTCATAAGTTCATAATTTGGATTTGTGTGAAGGAGCTTCAAAGATATATCTTCTGATATTCTGTAATCAGGCCTGTGAACCCAAATTGTAATCCCACATGTTGCTGGTTGATCTGTGTTTGAATTCTATGATATACTAAGTGACTAAATCTACATTTGTTTCATATTTTTGACTTTTTTCTGTTGTGTTTACTCTTGTTGCATGGTCTAGACAATTCATTCTATGAACCCTCCTACCATGATTGTACCAAGTGGTATCAGACTAAAATTTTGAATCTTTGGGAGTGAACTGAGTGAAGTTGGCGAAGGAATTTCGTAAGGTCTTTCTTTGGACAAATGACCAAACTGAGGTAGGTTACTTGTGTTGCAACCGATCATCGATTGTGAGGTAGTTGTCACCTTGTAGGCTGATCACCAAACTTGAGGTAGTTTACGCTTGATCCTAGGAAGAATGCCATTGAGGAGAGTCCCTATTGTTGGAACAATGGCTAGTAGAATGGATGAGATGATGGAAATGATGAAAATGATGAGAATTCAATTGGATGTTGTTGAAGAAGATAGGTGAAGAGGATTGACACCTAGACCTAATGCTGAAAGTGATGATGAAGAGGAATTTCAATCTGTTGATCAAATAGGTGAAACTCTGGGAGGTGATGAAGAAGAAGAATCAGATCAAGTCAAGATATTGAGAGCTATTTCAAAGATTGGAAAGAGACCTAGAGTTGAAGTGTCAAATTATACTAGTAATTTGAACCCTAAAGAATTGATTGACTAGATAAATGACATGTAAGAATACTTTGAATATGAGGAAGTTGAAGATTTGAAGAAGGTGAAATTTGTAAAGATAATGTTGAAAGGACATGCTTCTATATAGTGGAAAGAAGTTTAGTTGGATAGAAATAGAAGAGGTAAAGAAAACATTACAAAGTGGGCCAGGATGGTGACAAAACTAAAGAATCAATTCATACCTGTTGACTATGGGCTGGAACTGTTGAAAATATTGTTGAACCTGAGACAAAAGGATAAATCTATGAAGGAGTATACTGAAGAATTTCATAAGATGATTATAAGGATAGGACATAGTAAAGCAAAGAAAGAGAAAGTGGCTAGATACATCAATGGACTGAGATTGAACATTCAAGAAGAACTAAGTTTAGTAAGGATGACATCTTTGGAGGAAGCATATCAGTTTGCCCTAAAAGTTGAAGAGAAGTTGAATAAGAGGCATGATCAGAGATAGAGAGGTAGAACATTTTCTAGAGGAGATAGATCACATCCAGAGCAGAACAAGCTTGATAGCCCATTTAAGAAGGATGACAGTGATAATGATGCATACTAGAGATGATAGAAATTTTTACCAGAGAGGAAACCCAAGTGCATACCGGAATGAAGGATACAAAAGAGAAAGAAGACAATTTGATAAGAGAACATTCAGAGGCACTTGTTTCAAGTGTGGAGGTGAAGGACATAGAGCATTTGAATGTAATCAAGGGAGTACAAGCAAAAGAATAGAGAACAGTGGAAGAGTAGCCTATGTTGAAGAAGAACATGTTGGATCACCGAGTTCAGTTAGAAAACCTGAGAAAGGAGGATCACTTGTGATGAGGAGATCACTATTTCAAGTAGAGACAAATGAAGAACCACCGCAGAGGAAAAGTTTGTTCAGAATAGATGCAAATCAGGATGGAAATGTTGTAAAGTTGTAATTGATAGTGGTAGTTCAATTAACCTGGTTTCAGAGGAGATGGTGACTAAGCTGAAGTTGGAAAGATTGAAACACCCTAAGCCCTATCATATAGCATAGATTCAGGATGATCATAAGGTACTGATGAGTGAACAATATTTTGTGAAATTTCATATTGGATCTTATCATGATGAAGTCTTGTGTGATATTATGCCTATGGATGTATGTCATATTTTGTTGGGTATACCTTGGTAGTATGATAGAAAGGCTATACATGATGGGAGAAATAATACATATACTATAACATCAAATGGGAAGAGAATTACCTTGATTCCTTTGGAGGCTGATCCTAAGAGTGAAGTATGTGGGAATGCTAGAATCTGTTTGGTAGATGGAAGAAATTTCTAGATGGTTTGAGACATGATAATATGTGTTATGCTTTGATCCCTAAGAAGCCTAAAGCATTGAAGCAGACTGAAGAATCACAATCAGAGGAGATAAAAGAGTTGCTAACAGAGTATGAAGACATCATCTTAGACAATGTACCTGAAGGATTGCCACCTATTAGAAGTATCAGTCATCACATGGATCTTATACCAAGAGCTAGTTTGCCTAGTAAAGTAGCACATAGAATGACAATGGCAGAGAATGAAGAATTGAATAGACAGATACAAGAATTGTTGAGGAAAGGTTTGATCAGAGAAAGTTTGAGTCCTTGTATAGTTCCTGCAGTGTTAGCATCTAAGAAAGATGGGGAATGGAGAATGTGTACTAACTCTAGGCAATAAACAAGATTACAGTTAAGTATAGATTCCCTTTACCTAGGATGGATGATATCATGGATTTTTTGAGTGGAGCAAGATATTTCATAAAGATAGACTTGAAGAGTGGATACCATTAGATCAAAATTAGAGAAAGAGATGAATGGAAGACTACTTTTAAGACAAATGAAGGACTGTATGAGTGGTTAGTGATGCCTTTTGGATTGACAAATGCACCAAGTACTTTCATGAGGTTGATGAATGAAGTCTTGAAGAAATTCTTGGGTAAGTTTGTGATTGTATACTTGGATGATATTTTGATTTTTAGTAGGACAAAAGAAGAATAGTTGTTGCACCTTAGACAAGTATTACAAAGGTTGAGAGAAGAGAAATTGTTGATAAACATCAAGAAGTGTGGTTTCATGAAGGAAGAACTAGTGTATTTGGGATTTGTGATTTCTATGGAAGGATTGAAGATGGACCCAGAGAAAGTAAGAGTAATTGTTGAATGGCCTACACCGGAGAGCATTGGAGAGGTTAGATCATTTCATGGATTGGCTAGTTTCTATCGGAAGTTCATCAGAAATTTCAGTTCGGTTTGTAACCATATGACAGAGACAATGAGAAGTGACAGAAAAGACTTTAAGTGGACATCAGGAGTAGATAAAAGTTTTGAATTGTTGAAGCAAAAGGTGACAAAGAAACCTATTTTAGCATTACTAAATTTCAATAAGGTATTTCAAGTAGCTTATGATGCAAGTGGGAGGACAATTGGAATAGTGTTAAGTCAAGAGGGTAGACCTGTAGCATATTTTAGTGAGAAGTTGAATGATGTAAGGAGAAGATATTCAATTTATGATCAAGAGTTCTATGCCATAATTCAAGCCCTGAAAAAGTGGAGACATTACTTGTTGCCTAAGGAGTTTGTGTTGTATATAGATCATCAAGCTTTGCAATATTTGAATAGTCAAGGTAAGTGGAATCAGAGACATATGAGATGGGTAGAGTTCATGCAGAGTTATATTTTTGTGTTGAAGCATAGGAGTGGAAAATCAAACAAAGTTATCGTTGCCTTGAGTAGAAGAAGAAACTTGGTGACAAAGATGAGAGTTGAAGTGATAGGTTTTGAAGAATTGAAGAACATGTATGAGGGAGACACTGATTTTGTAGAACCTTGGAAAGCATGTAAGGAACTTGTTATGACGGATAGGAGTAAGTGGTTGGATTATTTCATTCAGGAGGATATGTTGTTCAGGGGAAATTAGTTGTACATACCTAGAAGTTCAATGAGAGATAATTTGATCAAGGAGAAACATAGTGGTGGATTGGCGGGACATTTTGGGCTTGACAAGACAGTGGCTTTGGTGAGTAAAAACTACTATTGGCCTTAGATACATAAGGATGTTAGAAAATTTGTGTAGAATTGTAGAGTTTGTCAAGTTGCAAAAGGGAGTAGTCAGAATACTGGATTGTATAAACCTTTGACAGTACTTGAGAGTCCTTGGGAAGACATAAGCATGGATTTTGTAATGGGGTTGCCCAAGACACAAAGAGGACATGATTCAATATTTGTAGTACTAGATAGATTTTCAAAGACGGCTCATTTCATACCTTGTAAGAAGATAACTGATGCAGTGCATGTAGCTGACCTATTTTTCAAGGAGAATGTGAGATTGCATCGATTACCTAAGAGCATAGTTTCAGATAGAGACACACGATTTATTGGATATTTTTGGAAGATACTTTGGAAGAAGATGAAGACAGATTTGAAGTTTAGTTCAGTATTTCATCCACAGATTGATGGACAGACAGAGGTAGTGAATAGGAGTTTGGGAAACTTGCTGAGATGTTTGGTTGGAGAAAAGGCAGGAAGTTGGGATTTGATTCTTTCAAAACTAGAGTTTGCATACAATAATTTAGTAAATAGGAGTACCAAAAGAACACCTTTTGAGATTGTTACTAGAATAAACCCTAGAGGAGTTACATAGTTGAGAGATATTAGTATGGCAAAAAAGAGAAGTGCAAAAGTGGAAGAATTTGCAGAACATATGGAGATAGTGCATAATTAGGTGAAGGAGCATTTGGAAGACATGAACAACAAATATAAGGAGCAAGAAGATGAGAAGAGAAGACATAAGGAATTTGCAGGAGGAGATGAAGTGATGGTATACTTGACGTAGAACTCAGTGACAGCCTTGAAGAAGACTTGAAGAAGCAGTTACCACAACAAGCACCAAAGTAGATTGAAGACATTTTGGACAATAGAGTTGGACGCAGCACTAGAGGAAGACAATACAAAGAATACCTTGTGAAGTGGAAAGGAAGACTAGAAGAAGATTCATCATGGATTTCTCAGGGTGACGTGGACCATCTTGGTTCTCCCCTAGCCCCAACAAAGTGAGGGACTCACATTTTCAATAACCATGGATGTTTGATGCAGGATCATCCTTGGTTAGAGAGCAATCTTGTATCAACCAAAAAAACATTTGCATTTCAGTTTGTTTGCAGTTTAGTTTTTTACTTTCATTTTCCAGTTCAGTTTAGGCAGTTCAGTCAATAGAAGTTTATGTATTTTGGTCCGCATTCTATAGTAGTTACATTTCAGATCTTGTGGAGCTAGACTTAGCATCTAGATTGATTCATCTACACCATATCCATAGTTCAGAGTATTTGGATTAAGTACCAGAAAGTTATTTCTATTAGAAGATCGACTGTTTTCTTAGAATAGAGCATCCTGATAGTCTCAGACACATCATCTGAAGGAGAAGACTTGTGTAGCATTTCTAGACTTATGGAGCCTAATGACACATCATTCAATGATCTTTGGTTCATAGCTGACCTTCCCCAAGATCCACACATCATCCCATCCATTTGCGGAGGTGTTCTATATGATTAGATCTGACCTATCCATGTACACATGTTTAGCTCTTCATTAGAGTTTTTGATCTTCCTTGGCTGACATGGAGGAATCTTGTGATTCGGAGATGATATATATTGATGTAATAGATCTTTAGGAAAGTAGATTTAGATAGTTGGAATTAGATTCATAAGTTCATAGTTTGGATTTACATGAAGGAGGTTGAAAGCTATATCTTCTGATATTTTGTAATCAAGCCTATGATCCCAAATTGTAAGCCCGTATGTTGTTGGCTAGTCTATGTTTGAATTCTATGATATACTAAATAACTAAATCTGCATTTGTTTCATTTTTTTGAGTTGTTTATGTTGTGTTTACTCTTGTTACATGGTCTGGATAGTTCATTCTATGAACCCTCCTGTTGTGACTACACCATGGCACATTTCATGGCATCATAGCCAGAGATGGTCCACTACCTACCTACCCTGTGCGGGTGCAATAAAGCCTCCACACATCCACCCTTCATTTTCTTTTGACTTCTTTAATAAGATGATGCCACATGTCGCCATCTCGCGACCATGTGGTGAATATTCCTTACTTGCAAGATACCCTTGCGATGATGCACAGTTGTTAGATTAAAGCTTTTCTGTAGATCACTTCTTAGACTAACACCTAGTAGCCTATAGTTGCATTATGTAAAATTCTACAATAAAGGGACGTAAGCCTAGATTCTTTGATAGGTGTCACTTTGTCATGGCCGTGCAAGGGGGATGGTGATGTCATGCAAGATGCACTGTGACGCTATGAAATACACTTTTATATTAAACCTTATAACCTATCCAAGAACTTAGGACTTAACCTTAATTTTTCATGGGTGATAAGGTGTATGACTAGGACATGGGGCTGGTCACCTAAGGAATACAAAGGCTTCAAGCCATAACTTAAGTGACTGGGAACTTATTACAAGTGGTCAATAAGGATTTAAAAGATAAAGTGCACAGAGCTTAGGAACTTAGGTTTAAAGGATTTTAAAGGTAAACACTTATAATTTTATGAACCTAAAACCCTAAACCCTAATAGGTACCACCAGCATGGAGGATTCAAAACTAGTGAGTACTCTCATGGTCACTAGATGCCACTTGAGCAAGGATGATGAGTCTCTAGAGGTGGATCTATGATTTGGGTAACACAGATGAAGAAGGGTTATTATAGTTAAATGTTTTTTCCTTTCTCTTAGATGGAGTACGCCCAGAGGAGAAGTGAATAACCGCCTGGTCATCTATTTCCTCAAGAGTTACACCACGTAACTAAGGAGGTTTTTGTTCAGGAATTTGACAATCCTTATCCCATAAACTAACTACCCATTCATTAGGTAACTTCATATCTTTATGTTTTACAATCTTAGGGGCAATAAGTTGTGTGTTTTCTGAGGTAGACTTCTAGATGGTGGATAGACCTTCAATTCCTTGGGCTTTTCTAGGGTTCATCATTAGAGGAATGATTCTATTTTACAAATGGTAATGAACAAGGAAAACCAGGGAATGGTCAACAGAATTCTTTTTCATAAATAGATTCATCATCTTGAATTCATATGTTAAGACATCGTCCAGATGCCCATCTTTCAGACTAATAGAGAAGTCTAGCAAACAATCAATGTATAAGGATCCCTCAGACATGGAATCACAAGCATAGCCTAACATAGCATGAGATAATTTAAAGAACCGAGCATCTTTTAACATCGTCATTATAATGATTGGCAGACCTTTTATGTAATGACCTACTATTCCTATACGGACATAGGATAGATGCATGAATTGCGAATTCTTGGGACCGGTTAGAGCTTGATCTCTAAATTTCTTTCCTTGTTTATCACTGAACAATTTTAATTTTCCTTCGGATCCTCCTGTTACTACATGTTGTAGATCAGCAACATGACACTTTTGCCAAGAAGTGTGTCCAAAGAAATTTTTTAGGCCTTTAGATTTCTTTATCATGGAGAGGACTCCATCAAGGATATCTTGATAAATCTTAGAAGGCTTGATCATAGGGACTTTAAACTCTTTATCTAAAAATTGATTACAAGAAGATACTTCATCTAACACATTACTACTTTGAGCTGGTAATGAGAAAGTTTGTTCAGTGTTTGGAACTGGCTTGTAGAGTAATTGGACTAATTTATATAGGTATCTAGTTCAGGAGATTTTTCCATTTCTTCAACAAGATTAATGTTTTCTTCTTCATCAATTTCTGCAATCTCAGAATGTGCTTGTTGAATAACTTTTTCAAGAAAAATCTTTCTTTGTCGTCTCCATAGACATCGAGCCATACTTCCAGCTACAGGAGCTTCTGAAAAGCTGCGTTGAGCTATAGGAGCTCGAGATTCAGTAACTACTGGTACTCTGATGGCTGATTGAGGAGAATAGTCAAGGACAGTAGTTCTCCTGATGGTTTGTCCAAGTTCATTCTCTTTTAGCAGGAAATATTTTTTAGACTTCAACTGCTCAAGTTTTCCTGTCAACTTTTTCCAAATTCAATATCTATTTTGGCTTCAATCCAGAGATCTTTAGGAAAACAATTGTATCTGGCGATGTTGATATCTAGAAGATTTTTATACTTGATTTCTTCTAGACCCAATATTATGCATGTAGTATGTGTGGTTTCTAGATATCAAGCTAATCCCAAGAAAACACATGAGAAGGAAGTGAAAAGGATATTCAGATACTTGAAAGAAACTCCAGATTATGGCTTATGGTAACCAATAGGTAATGACTTTGATTTAAGTGCTTACATCGATGTTGATTGGGCTAGTTGTGTTGATGATAGAAGGAGTACAAGTGGCGGTGCTTTCTTTTTAGGAAGTAGATTGGTTTCATGGCAGAGCAAGAAGCAAGATTCAGTATCCTTATAAACTACAAAGGCAGAGTACATTATAGTAGCATCCTGCTATACACAAGTGTTGTGGATGAAGCAAACCCTAAAGGATATCAAGGTACTATATGATGAGCCCATTCCTATTTTGTGTGACAATACAAGTGCTATCAATATTTACAAGAATCTAGTGATGCATTCTGGAACCAAGCATATAGCAATCAGGTATCACTTTTTGAGAGAGAAGGCTACAGATAAGGAAGTGAAGTTGGAATATGTTCCAATAAAGGATCAGATTGCATATATTTTCACAAAGGCTCTTGTAAAGGACACTTTTCAAGATCTCTGATAGAGGTTAGGGATAATTTCCCCTCTTTCTTGCTAGATGCATAGTGGTGCACCTATCTAGGGGGAGTTCATGTCATATCTTGTTCCTAGATTGATGGTGGCTACCTCTTAGGGGGAGCAGGTAGTAGTTACTAATGATAGGAGGAGTTTGTTTGTTGAAAGAAGTAGTTATACCCTAAGAAAGAGTGTGTAGGTATGTGGTTGCTGATGAGTAGGTAGTGGTTACCCTTTGTCCTTGATGTCAAAGGGGGGAAAATGTGCAGGTATGTGTTGCCATCAATACCAAAGGGGGAGATTGTTACACATATGGTTCCTAAGGTTGTCATTGATGTCAACACTATCTTGGATGTGTGATATAGTTCATGTTTGGATGTCATGTCCTATGTAGTAGAGAAGATATCTTGGATGTGTGATATAGTTCATGGTTGGATGTCATGCATTGATCAGTGCAGAGTTGAGTGTGACTTGAAATATTAATATGGGAATTAGATGCACTAAGAAGATTAGATGTGTTTCTAATGTTAGAAGATGTTACTGATGGCTTGAAGCTTGTATGTTCCAAGTTTTATGATGTTTGGATTATCGCAAGAGTGTTTTGCAGGTTGAAGCTAGTGTTGAAGACAATTATTATATGGCAATCGAATGCTCCGCATTCCTCCACATTTGTAAATATGGCTATATAGTTTTGGAACTATGTTTAGAGTGTAGTGAAGGTGATAATTCTAAATTTTTAGATCATTTGTCCTTCTGCTGTGAAAGTTATGCATGATAGAGTACCGGCATGTGTTCTGGCAGAGTAAGTTGGTGTTGAAGGCATGTTGGAATACTCTGCATTTCTCTAGATGTGAATGGTTTCCTTTATGGTTTTGTGGACATATTCATGGATGTGGATTACATGCTTCCTTGTAGTTTCAAGCTTCTTGGTGGTCCACAAGCTCAGTTTTTTAATGACAGTATGTTCCAGAGTGTTTCAAATGACTTGTTGTTCCCAAAGTCCATGATTGAAGATGTGTGGCACAAAATCTTTGATGTGTGGAGGTAAAGGGTGTTTGGAGATTTTGTATGAGTCTTTTAGACTCACCTAGAAGAGTTTCTTGAAGATCTTTCTTGTTACTAGTACCGTACAAGGTTTTCAAGTTGTTGTGGTTGTTATGCTTCAATTTTCATGTGTTTTTGCTTAATGTTGTCCTATTTTCAAATGAGAAGAGTGTGTGGATGTAATTTCTTGTTGTTTAATGATGTAAAGAATGTTTTGGACCTAATTAAGTAAGTGTTTGTGTCCATAAGGTATGGGTCTTCTACTAGTGTAGTGTGTAGTCTTGTTTAGGACTTATTCTCTACATGTTTCATGTTGTGTGTTGTATGGCCGAATTGTAAATGTATTTTTCATGTTGTCTCTCGCTGACAAGCAATGTAATCAATGTAATATCATGTATAAAGAGTAAATCAAATTGATTTAGGTGAGGTGTGATTGCAAAGTAATTGATAAGGTTTGTAAGCAAGAAAAAGAGAAGAATGATTGCACTATGATGTGGGACTAAAGGAGAAAAAACAAAAGTTGTAGATGCTATCTTGATTCATCTTGAAGACTTATATGTGATAGTGATAAAGTGTAGAGAGTCCATAATTGATCTGATCATTAGAAGGAAGTGTGAAGAGGCATTATTGAAATCATCAAGGTGTGAATTTCAATATCAATTTTCAGACAGTAGGACTGCCATACTGTAATTTGTTCTAAAGTGTGTTCTCATTTCAGGGAGTAGTTGCTTCCTTGGGAGTGACCCTAAAGAAAAGTTTTCAGGGAGTAGTTTCTTCATTAGGTTGTAGCCCTAAAACAAAGTATGCAAGGAGTAGTAGCTTCCTTGGGTTGTAGCCCTAAAACAAAGTTGTTATTTTGAGCTTCATATATTGTGAGTTAATCCTCACCATAGTTTTTCCCTTCTTAGGTTTTCTACATATATCTGGTGTTATGTGTTGATGTGCATTGTGTTGATCTTTCATGCTTATATTAATATTGTAATGCTTAAGCATTAATCTTCTCCAGAGAAGTTAAAATTTAATTAGATATTGATTCATCCCCCTCTCAGTAGCCTAGTGTGTTCAGCAATGATGATCTATGAGAAAGATGAGTGCCCAAGAATGAAAATAAGTTAGTACAAAAATTACTTGTAAATATAGGATCACAATCACTTACTATAAATTTTGGAGCCCCATGTAGTTTCTGAATAGTATTCATAAAGGCTATTTCTACAATGCTTGCTACTAATGGGTGTGCATATTTGGTGAGACAATCCACAACAACCATGATGAAATTTTTTCCTTTAGATTTGAACAAAATTTGTGATGAAATCCATAGATACCTCCTCCCACCTTTGACTTGGGATACACAAGGGTTGTAGAAGACCTAGAGTCTTAATTCTCTCTCCTTTGTGTTGTTGATACACCATGTATTCAGCTACAAATTTTTGAACATCCCCTTTCAAACCCTCCCAAAAGAAATCTTGTTTGATTATGTGATAAACTTTCAGGAATGCCAAGTACCCACCTACTAGAGAAGCATGTAGTTATTCTAACACCTTAAACTTAAGGGTTGAATTCTTGCAAAGGTATAAGCTATCCTTGTATCATAAAATATTTCTTTTCCATAAAAATTTGTTAGACACACTTGAATCATGTTGGAGTTCTCAATGAGAGTTTGAGTATCTATGTCCTTCTCCCACAATTCTCTTGCCTCATTTACCTAGTCTTCTTGTAATATGGAAATGGCATAAAAGTGACTCTATGGGTTCATCTCACCTTGATAGAGCATCAACCACAACATTCTCCTTGCCTTTCTTATGCATGATCTCAAAGTCATATCCCAACATCTTTGTGACCCATTTTTGTTGTTCTTTATATGATAACCTTTGTTCCAAGAAATATTTGAGACTATCATGATCTGTCTTGACCTTAAAGTGTCTTCCCATTAGATAAGGCCTCCATTGTTTGACTACATGCAAGATAGCCAACATTTCCTTCTCATTAACTGGCTTCAACAAATTTTTACCTTTGAGTTGGTGACTCTCAAATGCTATAGGTATTCCTTCTTGCATGAGTACTACTCCTATGGCATTTCCTGAAGCATCACATTTGACAATGTTTTAGAAAAATCTGGGGTAGCTAGGATTGGAGTTATGCACATGGCTTCCGTTAGTTGCTCAAATGCTCTTGTTGCTACTTCATTCCATTGGAAATAATTTTTAATGAGCCAAAATAAAATTATATTAATAGAATCATATCTAAAAATAAATTTGAACAACTCCACCAAAATTGCATTAAATTTGAGAAGACTAGCTAGCTAGTCTTACACAGAAACAACACCCAAAAGCATGAAACTTCTCCAAAATATTTTTACATTGAATTTTTGATGTTATAACATGTAATCAGGTCTGAGACACTAATTTACAACAGTAGCAAGCAATATGAGTTCATACAACAAATTTTATGCAAAACTCGCAAAACTAAGAACACAAATAACACCCAAAATCACTGCAATCTCCATAAATTGAATTTATTTGAAATTTTTGTTGTAAACACCTGATAAGAGGTCTGAATCATCTGATAAACATAATAGCAACTTCTGTGACAACTAAAATAGAACCCACAACAAACTACTCAAACTATGCTGAAATATACACTGGGAAAATCATTGAACACTGCCAAAAATAATGCCAAATCAAACCCCAATTGAAAAGAATAGCTCTTGGATGCTTGGAATGGATTCAAAATGACCATGGAATAGAAACACACTCCAAAACACTACATTAACTCTACACAACACATTGAAAATCACCAAAACTACAACAGAACAACCTGCAAATACAATACTGCAAAATACCGAAACTACACAATCCTTTGAAGCCCAATGCAATCCCTGTATGGAATTACTCTCTATAACCAAAGGGTTTTCATTCGCTGATCACTTGAAACTAATGGGTTTCTATCCACAAGCCTCCAACTCCAATGGGTTTTCATCCACTGAAGAAAATCCAAGCACAAGTGCTCAAACAAGAAAATTATGTTGTAAAAATGATCAAGAAGTCCCCGTGAAAGAAGATACTTGCATATTTATAATAGCTCCAAATCCAAACGTCCTTCTCTTGGAAAATAAATTAAAATAATTTAATATCCAACAAATTCCCTCAAATGGTGCTTACATGTCATAATCTATGCAAGATTCTTGGCCAAAAATAAGAAATAACTCCCCTCTTACAAGTTGTCATAAAATCAACTATTTTAAGGAACCTATCATAAGATCTCCTAAAATCACTCTTGGAAGTTACAATTGTTGATAACTGAGAGGGGGGTGAATCAGTTATCCTTAATTCACTTTCAGTTCAAACACTTAAATCCACTTTGTTAATCAATAGCATAGCAATTAATCATTCATGACAGCATAAGACATAAACACCAGAGCAGATACACATCAACACATGAAACACCAAGATTTTGACGTGGAAAACCCGGTTAAGGGAAAAACCACGGGGTGATTAACCCAAAGGATTATTCTCTGTTAGAAGAATAAGAAAAATAGATGGCACATGCCAATTAGGGCTCACTACCCGAACACATTGCTCACAAGGAGGCACACTACCTACAAGAGACACACTATCTACAAGATAACAAGTATTACAAATTTGAACTAGAGATTGACATCTTCACCATGCCTGGATCAGTACCATTTAAGCCCAAAAACTCTTGCTCTACCTTTCGCACTTCTCTTTGCTATATCACTCTCATCACCACAAGACACACTTCTAAATGCATTCACAAACCCTTGTTTATACAAGGCATCGACTTAGGAACAATCATCTAAGTCAACAAACACCTACAAGATCATTCACAAGACGTATAATACATCTGGTCAGCCTGTCTCAGGAAGAACACCAACAATCAGTGGTCTTTACATCAAATCCAAACTCTAACTTCAATGTGGACCACCAATAAGAATTGTACACGATCCAAGGATCACCAAAACCTTTCTTGAGTCATCAAGAACATCCACATTTTATCAGCTTACTGTAATTCTTCTCTTCTTCATCCAGAACTTCAAGAACACAGTCTGTCACCACTGTCATAATGGAAAAGGTTCTTCCAGACCTCCAAACAATGCACAAATCAAGTTGTCACTTCACACTAACTTCTTCAACACTCCCTTCAATCTGCAGAATGAGAGAATGTAATTCCGGAACTCACCGGACCAAACTGTGACACTCTATCACCACTGAACACCTACCGGAACTGGTTCTACACAAGCAGCCATAACTTCTTCAAATCTTTATGCGGACCTCTAAAATCTTAACTGGAACATCTCAAGACTCATATCTACAAACCCTTTAAACCACATCCTCTGATCCTCAACCTATTGAGTACTTTTGCCTTCTTTTCATCACTGTTCTTCACTATTCCTGATGGAGACTAATTTTCTCAATATCCTCAGCACACAGCTCATCCAATCCTTCTTATCAATGCAATATGAGTATGTTGACATCAATGACAACATTGGTTAACCTCATACTTGCAACAACAATTACACCTTATATTCCCCACTTGTGCAAATAAATTAAAATATTTAATATTTAATTGCTCCCGAAAATAATAAATCCTTAATTTACAGGATTACAATTAAAATATTAAATAAAATATTTTCCCTTTTGATTTACATTAGCCCATGGGAAAATAGAAATGGACTAATAATTTCACCAATTTATTTTTACTATAAAGGGGACATGACAAATCTCCCCTCCTCAAAATTGCGTGTCCTCAAGCAATTAAAACCATGATGCTTCCAAATTATGTTATACTCAATAGAAAGCCTTGATCCTGTACCTGTGAGATGTTGCAATTCTTGCCATAAAACACTGTGAAAACCTAAAAACTCATATTCATTTCTACCAATGCCATGAATCAAACAATAATATCTATGCAATCTAAGCTCTTGGATATGTAAATATTTGATGCATTCTTTCTCATTCTCTAACTGATCCACATATTCCCACAAAGATTTAGTAAACTTGTCAAATGCACTAGCATGAGATAAGACAAAATTGAATCCCCTACGACTTCTCCCAATGATATAAATATGGTTTTTGCTGCTTGTAGGACTGGTATACTTGTCAATGAACTCTCCATTACAGCAAATATGAAACTGAGAAATAGTTACTTCTCTTACCTCCAAAGTACTGAAATATACATTGCAGGAATGCACAACAATTGGCCCATACTTTACCTCAACCTAAGAGGTGTTGCTTTCAGATTCATGGACTGATTTATAACATCAAGTGTTTAGTAGAGGAGCAACAAGTAGCATAATATAACAGCAACATATACACCACAAATCATCAAAAAATAAATCTCCAAACAACAACTCATCGAAATAGAAGATGATGTCCATGTAAACAATTTTCCAATCTTGATAAGAGGTAAGCAATGGCTGCAACAAACTTACTAGAACAACATGATTTACCATATTGTTATGGAAGATGCTATACTCCTTGGAATTTTTGAGAACTCCCTCCTCAAGATTCCTCCACAAAATATTTTGCTTCATTTTAGTTAAAAAATTGGAAAGATTATAGCCTTGTGCCAAATGAGAGCATCTACAAGCACCAACTTCTCAGCCCATTTTTGTGACTCATCACTCTTATTCCAAGGATTACCATACATTTTCATATACACCAATGCAAGAGTCATGTTATAATCTCCATAACATAAAAATCCCATGATTGTCAAATAAAAACTCCAAATCACACAATATTGCCAACATTGTTTTGCTCCAAACTGAAAGATGAAAACCACAACTTCTAAAGCTGATATGAGTGGGGAAAATAACAATATGAAATGATCTACAGTAGCATGAAATTGATCTACCATAGCAACACATTCTTCACACAACTTCATTGGAAACCTGCAAGCAACACTCACATACTGTATGACTAGAACAACTTCCCTGAATCTTCTCCAAATTAGTGTTATGATGGATTGATTAGTGTTCACTAATATTGTAGACCTTCTTGTCACATCATCATGCAAGGATACTTCCTCCAAACACATCAATCTATAGTTGTTCATAACTGAATTTATCAAAATCAACAACATGCAAATGATGTAACAAATACAAAAATGACAAACCTGTGTAATAATCATCAATGTGACTGATGTAGGATTGGTGGACAACCATGAAAGGACTGAAAATCTCTCCACAAATATTTGTATACTTCTGAAATTCCATTTTTGTTGTTGATCATACAAGACAAGTGGATTTGAGAAGAACTTGAGACTATCTCCTGAATCTTTGTACTTCATGCTTTCAAATTTTATGGAGTTTCTCCTTTGCATTATAACCAAAACAACTCCTTTTCCTAAATCATCACATCCTATTAACATTGCTTGTAAGAAATCTGAAATTATAAAATATATAACATGAGTTGTTTACCTTTTCAATTCCTTCCAATGCTTCTTGTCTTGCATCCTCATGTATGCCCTAAGCACTAGTGACATGGCCCAAGTATGTGACATCATTCCTCCTCAAATTTTTTTTGATGAAAATCAATTTCCAACTCTACGACATGTTGGAATCTTATATCTAATGGTGATCCTGGGAACATATTATTAAACACCATTCTTTGTGGATTTGGAAGAAATTGACTAACATAAAGTAGATTGTGTTTCTTACCAGAACTCAAGATTGCTCCATTACCATAGTCATATCAGAAGTGACATCCTATGGATCCTTGCATTTGACTCTTAGGTTGTAACCATAGAACCATGTGATCCTTCGCATTATTTTCCTCATGCTCATGTATGATCAAATTGATATTTCCTGCATAGGTTGCTGATTTGAAAATTTTGGCAAGCTGAAATTTGGCATCTATATCTAGAAAGATGTCCATTTCATGTGCATATTCTTCAATAGGGTCATCTTGGAACTCCTCATCATAAACACATAGTGCAGCAAGTGTTAAGCACAAATACTCAATGCAACCCATAGAAAACTATAAAACATACTGGAATCTTCTAACATAAATAGAAAACCCATTTCCTACAACTGTCAACTTCATGTTCTCAATTTGAATGAAGCCACACCTTTGCATTAATGAAGCCCAATCACCTTCCCCTGAAACATCATATCTGTTGTGCCTTGCACACACGCCCCATTCTAAACATGGGGACCCTCCCCCTTTTCTTTTTTTGCTTTGGCTAGTGAGTCATTTGGTTTTCTGATCTTTCTCTCGGAGTGGTGGTATGGTCTAAAGTATCTGTGCCCTAGATAGAATGATTGCATTGAAAAAATCACTTCAAACTTGCTAAGGTGGGTTGTTATTTTCTCTCTAGAGTCCTTGATTTAGTATTTTGCGCTAAAACTAAACTCAACCAACTTTTGTGCTAAAACTGAACCCAACCGACTTTTGCGCTGATTTTCAGTCTGTCGGACCTCCTGCGCTAAAATTCGTTCCAACTGACATTGTGCTAAAAACCTCAATCACTGACTTGGTCGGATCCCCAAACGAACCCCGCAGGTCAGATGAGTTCGAAAACCCCACCAGACAGGTTAAGTCGGATCTCTTGGGTTCGCACTGATTCTTCCCTCAACCGACCAGGTCAGAGACCTCCAGTTTTCCCGCCAAGTCGGACCAACTGCAAATCCGTGCTGACAGTCCGTACTCCTGAGTAATTAATGGCGGAGTGGCATGGTTTAAATAGGGAAATTAAGTGAGTTTAACTCATATTAATCACGTTTTCCAAACTGCGCATCTCGAGCTCCGATTTTCACGGCCAACATCGCCCGAGCTTGAACCCGCGACCTCCCGACAAGTTGGATCTGCGCCGCCATTTACAGGTAGGATTCTAACCCTCTGTGTTGTAAGTTTCTTTAGGGTTTTTTCGAAGCAAGTCAAGGGAGACCATTAGGGTTTTCATTTTTATAGAGTGATTGCTAAAATGTGATAGTTCTAGGTTAGGGTTTGGTGAGTTGGTCCCTCCAGTTTTTCAAACCCTAGATTAAGGATTCTGGTAAAAGACCACAAACCAGGAGGCCTTAAGCAGATTTGGACTTTTCGGGTCAAAGCCCTGCAAACCCCGCACACCAAGTCGGTGCTGAATTGGCCTTCGATCGACCTCTAAACGCTAAAACCATATGATCTGGTCTGACACCCGGGATCTAGCGCCAAAGCCCAGCGCCCAATTGCGTTGAAAACGACCTCATCCGACCCTCGCAACTAATATGTCATTCCCAATCAGGTCGGATGGTTTAGAAATGTCCGCAACTCTGAAAACTTTTTTTGCGCTACAATCTCCTTCATCCGACCATGTGCTAAAATACCTTGTACCCGACTTAGTCGGACCCCGTCGAAACCCGCGCAAGTCGGACCCACCCGAATTCCGCGTAGAAGAAGCCGTGTTGTACCAGCAATTGTTTTGCGCCAGTTTGTCCACTGACTGACTTGTAAACCATTGGAGGTCGGACACCTCCAAATTTCGCGCAAGTCAGACACCCTTGAAAATAGCGCAAATTTTGGGACGCACAGAACAGACCCTGATCCAAGGTCGGACCTGCCTCATTTTCCCACCAAGGTCGGACAGCCTCAATTATAGTGCTTTTTCTGCTCAAGGTCGGAGAACCTCCATATTAGCGCAAACCTCTCTAAATGGCCGAATTTGCTAAAGTTTCTTTAGGGAAGATTATTCGGGGTAGGATAATTAAGGTTGTAGTGCTGTAATAATGATGTTTAGGTGAAATTTTTTTTGCAACGTTTGATATCTCCTTGCATGCAGTGCCCTATTTATGTTAACTTAGTTTTACTTCAAAATGCATGCTTATAATGAATGATGGATTTATGATTGGTTTATCTAATCCTAGGAGTATATCAAGGAACTTACTTGATATCAAGCTTATAAGGTCTGGTTTTGCAGATTAGATGACTGCATGAGCTCAAGCCATGAAGTACGAGTTCAAAGGGATACCCCCAGAGACCAAAATCCACTCTGGGTGGAGCAACGTGGGAGACACCAATCTGGGTCATATTGACCTAGATGATTTCAGACTCAGAATCTTCGGACCCACTCCGACTCCTCGGGCTAAGAGACTTAAGGACAGTGGACTCGGACAAGCAGCTGCCTTCCTGACCTCCGTTCAGTGTGCAGAATTGATGGCAAGTTGTGTAGATAGATATGATATCGTATCTAGACAAGTACAGACAGCTAGTGGAGAAATCCTAGCTGATTTGACCCCGCCTGCTTTGGCAGAGATGCTAGATATCCCGTGGCATAAAACCATGACTATGCCCGATAGGCAAGCATCCAAGGAGGCATATAATAAAGATGTGGAGGGATGCAGGAAACATATAAACGACCATTGGGTCAAGAGCAAGAAATCTTCTCTCGTCAAGCTCCCCATAGTGTTATATAGAAGTGATTTCCACGATGAAATTGAGGATATCGTAACCTTTTTGAGCAGAGTGTATGGGTTACTGGCTGCTTCCACTTTTGAAGATTGGATGTTCATTATAATCTCGGAAGTATTGAAGGGAACCAAGTTCCATTGGTCGCAGATCCTTAGCGACAATATACATGAAGCTTTCAGCAACTTCAATGAGAAGAAGTATTTCAGATGGACATCCTATGTCGTCTATGCATTGGCAAGAATGAATCATTACGACGGATTGTCCAAGATTGGAGAAATTGGGAATGATGAAAAGATGCAGGTCAAGGTATATGAAGGCTATCCTCAGTTAACTTCATCACAATCATTGATACACTTCAAGTGGGTCAATGATGCATTTACTATGTATATAGCGAGGAAGTTGCAAGGTAATATGGCCTTGAGGATTTCAGCCGAGGCTATGAATGAAGTAATCCAATATGGCCGGTGGTATATCCAGTTTGAAAATTTTACATACATAGGGGTACAAGGCTTCACTGGAATGGCGTATAGGTTGCCAAGATATCCCGATGATAAGACAGTGCTCCTAGAACTATCTAGGCAACTAGTGCCATGTGCTGAAAAGCTCAAGCACCTGCACAGAACAAATGTCCAGTTCCCCATCAAGTTTGGCAGAGGACTCTAAGCATGCCCCTCCCTCGCCTCAGCTGAGTATTCGGATAAAGAGCTCCAGCTCCTGAACTTACACTATTACAATGCCAGGGCTCACTTTGACCCAAATTAGGTGATGGAGAAGTTCGTGAGCAGGAAGTTGTTTCACAAGGATCATATTGAAGATTTCTGGGCCAACTGCCCTGATGACTACGAGGTCATGAAGAGGGCGCACTCGAGGCTATCCCTGGATTTCATTAAGAAATTTCATATAATGGCAGTACCAGACCAACTACAAGATGATGAAAATATCATGGTCAGAGGCCCATGGGAGACACAATACCACCTACCCATCCCATTACCCAATTGGGTGAACGCTGAGGAAAGCTCCTTGGACGTGATCATGAAGGAGCCAATCAGATTAAGTAAAGCTTGGGTCAGAGCGCAACTGGGTGTCCTAAGGGGGCAAGGAGTCCAATTGACCTACACAGCAGTTGAATCAGATAAGGACTCCGACGGAGAGGAGGATGAACCCGTACTAGTGACGGATGATGCGGACCCAACCAGGGGGAAGGATTCAGATATTGATGAACATGCCCCGTTGGCAACAAGGGCAAGAAAAGTGAAAAAACCTCCTGTAAGATCTCCTCGTAAGAAAGATCCACCTCCTAGGGCCAGAGCTTCTAAGAGGAAGGACATGCCAGGTAGTGCTGGGGAGGCCTCCAAGGCCAAGAAGGTAAAAACAAAAGTAGCAAGCAAGGAGAGTGTTACTACCAAGGATGATTCAACTCCTTCAATCTCCCAAACCCCCATGCCCGATACAGGAATGGCTATTTTGACTTCCACCTTCTCTACTTCTATCCCTCCTCCTTCTTCCGTTTCATCTACTTCTCCCACCACTTCAGTCGTCATTGTGCAGGAATCATCTCCTTCTGCTTCTCCTTCCTCTGACATTACTACCACTTCCTGCCCACTGGCAATCTCCTCCGGTGATCCCAGCAATCCTGTTTCTCCCACTCTCGCCATTACGTACCCTACCCTTTCTTCTCCCTTACCATTGCCTGCCTTCGCTAATTTGACTCAAATTAGTACTCCTTCCTTCACAATTTCTTCTGTTGTTCCCATTTCACAAATGCCTGCGGGGTCATTAGAGGTACCTTTGTTGGCTGGTATTGAGAAGGTGTGCATGGAATTAGGATTACAAGAGCACGGATTAGTGATTGAAAAGAGCAAGGAAGTACTGACCTATGAAAATGATAAAAGCCCCCTCGACACATCTGTTGGTATAGAAATAATTGATATATCTGATAGTCCCCTGAGCAAGGACCCAACAGAGGAAGTTTTGAAAATTGCACAGGAAAATGTGCTCGAAAGCTTAAATGAATTGGCCCAAGGAGAAAAGGAGAAGAGCCCTGAGCCCAAACAAGAGCCTTCCAAAGAACTGGTTGTATCAGATAAGGATGGAGCCACTGAGTTGAACAAATCTTCCACTCCCGAATGCTTGCAGGATAGGATGGTATACCCAGAACCCCAGATTGAAGTAATGAAAATTGATTTGAGCACCATCCTATCGTAGGCCCAAAAACCTCAGAAACAGAAGAGGGCAAAGGTGCAATCAAGGATCTACCAGAGCGAATCAGGCTCAAGGATTGCGGAGGTAGCTGTCCCTCCAGCTGACATAGCAAGAGAGCAGGTCAGGGCGGAAGATTATGTGATATCTGCAATTGACTTAGGCCTAACCACCCGTGCTCAAAGGGTGGATGATTTCAAGGGATCAGTTACGTCAATTTTGAAGCAGTTGGATAAGGACGAGATGTCCAAAAGGGAATTAAAGCGCCAAAACAAGGAGCTCAGGGCATGCCTTCAATTTTTGGTAAAACCAATAGATGCAGGGGGTGATATAAGGACTGTGCCTACTTTCCTATCTACAGATGAAATGGCAAAGCTGAGCGAGGTAAGATCAAAGTCCCAGGGCATCAAGAATTGGTTGATGAGTATTTTTGAGGTGGGATGCGATGCCATAAGTGCCTCTGCTCAAGTCCACCAACGTATGGTGGAATTGCTTAAGAAATGGAAGGATTTGCGTGATGAATGTGATTTGTTTGACGAATATTACTCACATGTATCCGCGAATCAGGGGTATCCGAGAGTTGCTAGCTCAAACCTTGGTCACAGAGAATATTTTGACTAGAGATAGGCTCCCAAAGGCTATTGAGTGGTATCAGCAGTTACTTCTGAGGAAAGAGACCTTTGAGCAAGTAAAGGAAGCATATAAACCCGCCGATGAAGAGCTAAGATCTGTCATATAAGATATCAGTGATGCTTTGAGAAGCTGTAGGGATGAGTCTTTTGATGACTATGCTCCTTTCGAGGTCGAAAAATGCAAAGATAAACTGCATGCTATATTATTTGAAGACACTGTGCTAAGTACGGAAGAATGGCTGGATAAAGCAAGTGACCTCAGAGCAGAATTCAAAGCATTCCGCAGGGCAGAGACAAATTTTGAAAGGATATACACCAAGTTCAGTCAGGAGCTAGAGGTATTCGATTATAGAATACATCATCTAAAAGATCCAGACCCATCTGACATCAATCCGGCACTTGAAGCATGGTTGACCTATCGGAATAAGCTGTCCAGCGGGGATAGTATCAACCTGGATAAAGAATCTTAATATTATTTGAATATTTTATTGATTCAATCCCATCATTGTTGTAAATTTGATATATCTGGACAGTATGTGATTCATTTTTATCTTCTTCTTACATCCTAAATGAGTCCTTTCACTAATGTATTGAGTTGGCTAGTCAAAATGACTAGATTCAATGTATCTGGGGCTGTTTTTCGTCTTTTTCATAGAAGACAAAATGTAATCCAGGAATTAATGTGGGTCATTCTTGATGTAATCTAAACCGTCGGTGTTGAGTTAATCTCCACCGTCCATTTGAAGAGCTAGGGTATGCTGCTTTCTATATAAAGGGCTGCCATTTCCACTTTTTGTAAGAGAGATTTTGATGCCAAATTGTTGACTCTGTGCCATTTGAATTAATACAAAGCAAGTTTCTGTGGTATTTCTGAGAATTTATATCTTGTGTCGATTCATTGTGGTTTTCATGGTTTGCTTCTCGCTCTCCCATAGTTAGATTAGTTGTGCTTTTATGATGTTAATGGTTTATTGCAGTATTTGATGAATGTTCCAAGTCCATACTTTTAGTTGTTTGCTGATGGTAAATAACTGTGTAAAGTTAGTCTGGGCTTATTATTTTGCGCTAAAGTTCAACTTCATTTTATGAGTTAAGTTGCGCCATTTATTGGGTATTTAACGAATGAATGTGGTTTGAAAATCTTTCGACTTCCATTGAAGATAGCACCGTTTTCTGCAGCATTGTAACACCCATTTCAGTTTGGTAACTCAGAAAACTGGTTTAAAAGTCTGGAATATTTGTCTACTAAAGATAACCCTTGCATTGTGAATGTCACTTAGGACTCCCTCTAAAACCCCAAATCTTTTGCATTTTCTTTAAAACCCACTGTTTAGTTATTAGAATAGAAAGTTTCTGCAGCATCTTACCTTGTCAATCAGCTAAAAATCATAATAGGGTTTATGTGTATTTGCTGCCCCAAGCCTAAAGATTTGCAGACTGCATGTAAGACCCCTTGCAGGTACAGCTAGAACATAACCATTGAGAAATTCCAAGCAAGCTAAGACTTAGCTGTGTTATCCTTGGAGTAGTCTTACTTGGAGTACGATACTTTTCAAGAGAGGTGTGAAACCAGCAATCACACCTACGTTGTTGCGTGCTAAAAACACCATCAACAATATCCTTCCACAAATGGATATGAGAAATATAAAATGAAAAAAATAAGATATGAATTGGTTACCTTCATTGGTTCAACAAATACTTCTTGCATTCCATTCTCCTTCATGTTTGAAGTTTCGTTGATATGATCCAAGCATGATAAATTTTCAACCTTCTTGATGCTAGTAACAATGAGGCCATCTTTTTGAATCTTATCCTTCTTGTAAACTCTTCCATACACCCAATGTTAGAAAACCTGTATGAAGCTTGGTCCTAAAAGTACCATGCCATGCTTAGTAATAAAATTGACACCTTTCCTTACCACATTGCCATGATAAGCATCTTAATTTGCCTATCTCTATTTGACCATTACCCAAAATATTTTCTTCAAGTGTGGTACTTGGATTGCACAAGTGATCCATAAAATTTGAACATTGATCCTTCATAATGTGGTTAGAAAGCACAACAAACCCTATATGGATCCTCATAAACTTCCTTTCATTCCAAATAGAAGAGATGGAGAACTCAATAGTGCCTCTAACTACTTTAATCCTCAAGAGATTACTTGGATCCCATATGAAAACACAATTTTGGACTTGACTCAAAGAGTCCTCATGCCCTATACTGCAAGTTGTATCCTTCCTCCTAATGCCATTCCTTTGTTGCTTTTCATGATGACAAAAATTTTGTAGTGACATAGAAGGAAATAAATCTGAAATATTTTCATACCTTGGGCTGCAAATAAAATTCTTATCCTCATTTTCTGAAAGAGAGTTCATTGAGATATCCTCAACAACTCCATTTTTGTGACTCAAAACCCTTGAATTAGGGATGACTAAAATATTTTTCTGAAATGCATACCCATCCACAATGCTACTTTGCAAATCAAACCATGTCTCACCATTTGGAAGCTCAGAAGATAGTGCATGTATTGGTGCATGACCCTCCATCTTGGGATCTTTAGAAATAAAAAGAGGTATCTTTTCTTTCTCAACTTCATCAATATTTTCTTGACATGTACAATCATTAGAAGTCAAATAAACATCTTCTTTTTCTAAACAATTTTTACCTTCAAAATCTATGGTGGATTTCTCCAAGTTTTGCTTCATTTCAATTTCTTGCAAATCAAATTTTTCTTTATGCTCCACCTTCACCATTTCTTCCTTGACCTTTTGTGGTTCTGATGTATCGATCACCTCTTCTAGTTCTATGGACTTCTTTTCTGGCTCTTCTAGTATTCACTGGTTTTTTCTTCAAAAATATTTTCTTTATATCTAGATCCTTCATCAAAGCTAATAGATTCTTCTGAGATTTATGAAATTCTTGCATCATTTCCATCATGGATTCCTGAAATGTCTTCATATTTCAGTATAAAAATTAGCTTTATACCCTACAGGCTGGTAAGATCTTAGCTCTGATACCACTGTAATGAGCCAAACTAAAATTATATTAATAGAATCAGATCTGAAAATAAATTTGAACAACTCCACCAAAATTGCATTAAATTTGAGAAGACTAGCTAGCTAGTCTTACACAAAAACAACACACAAAACATGAAACTTCTCCAAAATATTTTTGCATTGAATTTTTGATGTGATAACATGTAATCAGGTCTGAGACATTGATTTACAATAGTAGCAAGCAATATGAGTTCATAAAACAATTTTTATGCAAAACCCGCAAAACTAAGAACTTGAAACACCCAAAATCACTGCAAACTCCATAAATTGAATTTATTTGAAATTTCTGTTGTAAACACCTGATAATAGGTCTACTACATCTGATAAGCATAACAACAACTTCTACAACAACTAAAATAAAACCCACAACAAACTACTCAAACTATGCTGAAATATACACTGGGAAAATCACTGAACACTGCCAAAAATAATGCCAAATCAAACCCCAACTGAAAAGAATAGCTCTTGGATGCTTGGAATGGATTCAAAATGACCATGAAATAGAAACACACTCTAAAACACTATAGAAACTCTGCACAATACACTGAAAATCTCCAAAACTGCAACAGAACAACCTGCAAATACAATACTGCAAAACTACCGAAACTGCACAATCCTTTGAAGCCCAATGCAATCCCTGTATGAAATTACTCTCTATAAAGAAAGGGTTTTCATCCTCTGATCACTTGAGACTGATGGGTTTCCATCCACAAGCCTCCAACTCCAATGGGTTTTTGTCCACTAAAGAAAATCCAAGCACAAGTGCTCAAACAAGAAAATTATGTTGTAAAAATGATCAAGAAGTCCCCGTGAAAGAAGATACTTGCATATTTATAATAGCTCCAAATCCAAACGTCCCTCTCTTGGAAAATAAATTAAAATAATTTAATATCCAACAAATTCCATCAAATGGTGCTTACGTGTCATAATTCATGCAAGATTCTTGGCCAAAAATAAGAAATAACTCCCCTCTTACAAGCTGTCATAAAATCAGCTATTTTTAGGAACCTGTCATAAGATCTCCTAAAATCACTCTTGGAAGTTACAATTACACCTCATATTCCCCACTTATGCAAATAAATTAAAATATTTAATATTTAATTGCTCCTGAAAATAATAAATCCTTAATTTACAAGATTATAATTAAAATATTAAATAAAATATTTTCCTTTTTGATTTACATTAGCCCATGGGAAAATAGAAATGGACTAATAATTTCACCAATTTATTTTTACTATAAAAGGGACATGATAGAATTATTCTTTAACAAAGTTGTGAGAGGTGATGCTATGCTACCATAATTCTTTACAAATCAGTGATAATAACCTATAAGCCCTAAGAAACCTCGTAAGTTATTAAGGGCCTTAGGAATTTTCTAGTCTACAATCACCTGGATCGTATGAGGGTCCACCTTGACTCCCGCATGTGACACAATGTGACCTAGGTACTCCACTTCTTTGACACCAAAGATACACTTGGATGGTTTAGCATACAACTAATTCTACTCCAAAATGTCAAACACTTGATTTACATGTTGCAAGTGTTCTTCCCATGTTTTACTATATATTAAGATTTCATCAAAAAATATCAAAACAAAATTTTCTTAGAAATGGCCTGAAGAAAGAGTTTAAACTTTGAAATGTTGATGGTGCATTTGTGAGACCAAAAGGCATTACCAAAAATATGTAGTGGCCCTCATGAGTTCTAAAAGTTGTCTTATGTACATCCTCATATCTAATTATGATTTGATGATAACCTGAATGAAAATCAAGTTTTGTAAAATAAACAACACCATTAAGCTCATCTAATAAATCATCAATTACTGGAATAGGAAACTTATCTTTTATGGTGAACTTGTTAAGCTCCCTATAATATAGACACATCCTCCAAGTTTCATCCTTCTTGCACACCATTACCATAGGAGATGAGTATGCACTTTAACTATTCCTGATAATGCTTGCCTCTAGAATCTCTTGAACTATCTTCTCAATCTCACTTTTTTGTGCATATGGATATATGTAGAGCCTGATGTAGGGTGGTTGGATCCCTGGTACCAGTTGAATGGCATGATCATGGTCTATCTTAGGAGGCAATCCTTTTGGCATCTCCTCAAAAACTACTAAGTGCTTATCTACAATTTCTTGTAGATCCAATGGTGTAGAAGCCTTTGAGTGATATGCTTCTAATGAAAACAATTGAACTACAAACCCATCTGCCTCCTTCTTAAGAATATTTTGATTTGGTAAGAAATTACCATCCATGGAGAATTTTCACACAACTCTCTTATTTCTATTGTCCTTCCCTCTAATTGAAAGCACGAGAATAGTTCTTGGAAGTTCAACTCAATTGTCCCCAATGTATTGAAGCATTGAAATCCCAAAACAATATTTGTTGCACCCATTGAGATAGCATACATTGGGAAATTAAGATGATAATCTCCCATGGATAATTTAATGCTATGGCATTTACCTAAACAACTAATAGTACCACCATCTATAATTGAGACCTAAAATTCTGGAGCTAGAAATATAAAATAATTATATGAGTAGCCAACTTTTTGTTGATGAAGTTTTGAGTGCTACCTGAATCTATCAACACTGTTACTCTTTCTTTCTTTAAGAAACCCACAACCTTGAGAGTTTCTAGGGTACTAAAACTTGAAAGTGCATGACAAGAAATGATTGGTTGAGTATCTCTTCTTCCTCACTTGGCCCTTCAATATAGAACAATTTCTTTTTAGTGCATTAATGTCCTCTGCTATATTTTCTATCATAGTTAAAACATAATCCTTTTGCTCTCTTCTCTTCAATTTGTTGTGGTGTCAATCTAGTAGGATGAGGAAGTGATTGTGAAGGAGTTCTTTTATCTCTTATGTTTACAAAACCTTGCTTTTTATTAACCATAAAATTTTCCTCTACTTGCTTTGCCATAATCATTTATTGAGAGATATAATTTTGATAGAACATGCATACCTCATATTTAATGTGATCCTTTAAGCCACCAATGAATAACTCCTGTGTATATGGAAAAATGGATTAAATCTAAACTAAATAAAACCAAAGAACCCAATAACATAAAGGAAACGAATCTAAGTAAAAGCCATAAATCACAAATCAAAGATAAATGAAAGCTCTTACCAAAACCTGTATTGTTCCCTTTTGGAGATATGTGGATTGCTCAATGAAGTTGCGAAGCCATGGTCGCAACAAGCAAGTATGTGCTCAAGAGATCAATGTCAAAAGATCATTATAGTGCTCAATTGATGCGTTGTGTATGCTCGAAGCTCTGTTAAGTATGCCTGAGAATACGATCAAAGAGAGAGGCTCAATGAAGGAGATGAGGGGGGTTTATATAGATTTCAAGGAAAATCGATCAACGGTCCAGATAATTCAGAAGAATCAACAGAGGAGATAAGTTGAGGAATGTGCAACGAATGAGAAGAAGACATGTGTCTTGCTTGCTTTTGCATGAGAGGAGTTATCAAGAATAGAAAAATAAGTTAACTGAAGAGATAAATCAATTAAAAGAATAAAGCAATCAGTTAAGTGATTTAAAACAAGAAGAAGGGATTTGCATGAGAAAAGAAGATATTTTTCTTTATTAAATATAGAAATATTTAATTGATGAGCAAGAAAGCTTGAGTTATTTTAGAGATAACTCAAATTAGAAGAAAAAACAATTTAAATAAATAATTGATTTATTTAAATTTAGAGAAGATATTTTTGGAAGAAGTAATTAAATAATTAGAATTATTTAATTTAGAAGATTTGAAAGCAAATTAAATAAATAAATTTATTTAATTGTTGTGCATGATTTTGGGAGAATGATTTTTGATTTAATTAAATAATTTAAGAATTATTTAATTTTAGATAAGAGGGAATTTGTTGAATTAATTAAATAATTGGATATATTTAATTAATGTAGATGTGAATTTTGGAAGGTGACAATGATTTAATTAAATAATTAAAATTATTTAATTGTGGAAGAATATAGAGGAATTTAATTTAATTAATTAAATAAAGAGAATTTATTTAATTAATGTCGCAATTTTGTGATTTAGAAGAATTTGGTGAAATTAATTAAATAATTAGATTATTTAATTAATGTGTGAAATGCAGGTGATTAGACAGATGATGAAATGCAAGTGATGCAGCGACTTGGTCATTTTAGGGTGTCTACATTTTGCCCCTCTTTGATGTGATGCAGCTTGTAGCGTTGCGTCAAAGAAATCGATTGTTGAAGACATGATACAATTTACTGATGCCCCAGTGTAGGTGGTTGCCCCAGCATAGTTAGTGTAGGGTGCCCCCTCGAGAGGAAAGACATGGAAGCGACAGAAGAACTGTGTTGACGCTCGACTAGAAGATTTGTTGGAGACAGACGAGGTTGGGTTGATGATAGATAGAAGAAAGGAGATAGGAGAGAACATAAGAGAAAGACTGTTGATTGATCTTTGCTGGAAAACTATATAAGGCCATGGAAAAATGGATGGTGTAAATGGATGAGCTTGTTGCAATGGTTTCACATTTGTTTATAAAGAGCAATCCTTATTTTTGATATAGCACGTGGATAGTTTGCCACCAAGGTATAAAAGACCAAGGTGCTGTAATATCCGAGTGCGTGGACGTTGACTCTGCAAGCAAACGGTTTGAACCCAGATCCTTTAGACATAATATAACCTTGTTGGAACATGCAAATAAGCCATAGTCTTGAACATAAAATAAACTTCCATACATGTAAATGCAAGAAGAATTATTAAAATGTAAGATGCTAGGGCGTAACACACACAAGATAAATAGAATGTTAAGAAAGATACTAAAGATCATTCCTCAAACACAGCACACGAAAACAATGACTATGCCCCAAATCCGTACTGCATCGCAACATACCAAGATTATAGATAAATCAAGGTAGTCTTGAATAGGTATTGGAAAAGGAACAAAAGATAAACCATAACACAAATTGACTGACTTACAAAGTAAACATACAACCAACATATTCTCTTGCCAAAGAGGTTTGCTCAGGATAGATTGGATAGGAAAGATAACAGCCTTATCGTAGGAACTCTGTGTCCGTTAAAGGGGGCTATCTACCTAATAAGACAATGTCTCACTTGCAGGAAATGCCACATGTTGCAGGAGACGCGTGTGTTGGTCTCGACAATGGAACACTTTGTAGAAGACAAGCTTGTTGATCTAGGGCTTGGTTAAGCAGTACTTAGCTGATGTTGGCAATCAGTATGCAGGACAGTAGATGACTCCGAAAGGAAGCTGCTTTGCTTCAGGTTTGCGAAGGACTATTGCTTTGAAAGGATGTGCTAGCTTGCTGCTTGAGTTAGTCAAGTCGAGGCGAATGGATTTTGAAAAATGGAAGACTGGAAGGATGGAATGCTAATGGATTGGGACGGGTGGAGAATGAAGGATCGTGTGTGCCTGAGTATTGGATACATCCTTCGTATTCCAGACTGCCTACATACCCTGTATCCACGGGATCAAGGCACACTTACGATGGAAGATGAACGTGATAAATATGTAGTTCTGGATAGAGTGATGAATGGGTCAAGGTGAAAGGAGGGGATCTTATGTACCTGAGTACTGGATACTTCCTTCGTATTCCAGACTGCCTACATACCCATATCCATGGGATCAAGGTACCTTAAGATTGAGAAGAGATAATATGTAGTTCTGGTAGATGTGATGATGTGGGAAAAGAGCAGAGAAGAGGTGATCTTATGTACCTGAGTACTGGATACTTCCTTCGTAATCCAGACTACCTACATACCCATATCCATGGGATCAAGGTACCTTAAGACTGAGAAGAGATAATATGTAGTTCTGGTTGAGGTGATGATGTAGGAAAGTGCTGAGAAGATAACAGCCTTATCGTAGGAACTCTGTGTCCGTTAAAGGGTGTTACCTGTGGAAATGAGAAAAGATCGAAGTATGCGCTGCGAACCACGAACAAGGAACCAATCCTAGACCGAAGCTAAGGAAAGAGTTGCCCCCATTCTGGTAGAGGAAACTGTAGGGGTGACTGACGAAGAAGACACATAAAGACTTGACCTAGGACAAGACAGTGTTAACTGTAGACCCAGATCACGACGTGGGATGACGACGAGGGACATTGACAAATTTCCAAGCTATACTAGATAGGGAGATGGAAATGCAAACAAAGCCAGTGGTTTTATTATGGATGGATGGATGAAGCGTGTTGTTGCGAACTGGACAAGGAGCGGACATGACTTGATAGATGATGGATGCTAACTCTTACGCATAGCGCCTGTTTGCCAGGTTTTCACTATGGTACTTATCCAAGGTGCCTGTTTGCCAGGTTTTCACCAGAGGACGGATTTTTTTGGATTTTTTTTTGTTTTGATTTTTTTGATTTTTTTTTTATTTTTTTGATTTTTTGATTTTTTGTTTTTTTGTGGGAATACTCTGAGGATCAGGCATAGAACTTCTTAAGATGGACACTGTTAAGTGGCTCATCTAGAGGAATGCCGTCAGGTGTAGCTAAAGTATAAGCTCCCAATCCATATGCTGCTGTCACAATGAAGGGACCTAACTAGTTAGGCTCAAACTTACCCTTCTTCTCTCGTTCTGCTTGATTTCTCTGATTCTCCTTAAGTACAAGATCACCAACTTGAAACCGTCTTTCTTTGATCTTTTTGTTGTAATTACGCCGGAGGCGGTTTTGATAGACATGGAGATGATTAAGGGCGGCAAGACGCCTCTCATCTAGTAGTTTAAGCTCAGCTAATCGAGAAGTACGATACTCATCTCCGCTGATCAGATCCTGCATGGATACTCTGAGGGATGGGATCTCGACCTCTATAGGTAGGATGGCTTCAGAGCCAAAGACCAAGGCATATGGTGTGGCACCAGTTGGTGTTCTGATACTAGTGCGGTAGGCCCATAGGGTGGGATTGAGTTGCAAGTGCCAATCACGACCAGCTTCATTGACCGTTTTCTTTAGGATCTTGAGAATGGTTTTATTGGAAGCCTCAGCTTGGCTGTTGCTCTGCGGATAATAGGGAGTTGAGAAGCGATGTTGGATATTGTATTGTATGCATAAGGCACGAACATCTTGGTTCTTGAATGGTCTCCCATTATCAATGACAATGGCATGGGGAATACCATATCGGCATATGAGGTAGTTTAGAATAAACTTGGCTATTTGCTTACCGGTGATATAGGTCATAGGAATGGCTTCCACCCACTTCGTGAAATACTCAGTGGCGGTAATGATAAACTTGTGGCCATTGGAGGAGGAAGGGTGGATTTGTCCTACGAGGTCGAGACCCCATTGAGAAAAAGGCCATGGAGTTGTCACAGGTTGTAACTCATGAGCTGGTGCGTGAATCAAATCTCCATGCTGTTGACATTGTAGACACTTCTTAGCAAACTGTGTAGCATCTTGCTCTATTATAGGCCAGTAATAACCTGTTCTGAGTATCTTCTTAGCAAGATTAGGACCAGAAGAATGTGCGCCACAGACACCTTCGTGTATGTCTCGTAAGGTAGCTTCGGCTTCTTCCGCGTTAAGACATCGTAAGAGGATACCATCGAGACTCCGGCGATATAGTGTATCACCTAGAATGATGTAACGAGAGGATCGACAGATAAAGGTTTTGCATTGAGTGGATGATAGGTCAGGGGGAAAGGTATTGTTCTTGAGGTATTCATAGATATCTTCGTACCATGGGGAATTGGGACCAACAAGTTCGCAGATGATTTCAGTAACAGGAACATCGACGGCTGGTATCAACAATTGCTCGATCAAGAATTCACATTTCTGTGTATTTGCAGGCATGTCAATCAGTGACCCTACAGAAGCCATAGAATCTGCAACTTTATTATGCTCTCTTGGAATTTGCTCAAATGTGATGGTAGAAAAATGTGGTTTGTAGGCATCCACTAGTTGTTTATAGGGGACCAACTTTTCATCCTTTGTTTGGTATTCATCTGTGACTTGGCGAATGACTAGCTGTGAGTCTCCATATACTTGTAATTCTGTGATATCCCATTGAACTGCTGTATTGAGACCTATAAGGAGTGCTTCATACTCGGCTATGTTGTTGGTGCAAGGGAATGCTAGTCAATATGACTTTGGAATGTAGTCATTCTGAGGTGTAACAAATAAGATGCCAGCTCCTGATCCATGCTGTGTGTAAGAACCATCAAAGTACAACTTCCACATTATGGAGGTAGCCAGAGTGAAGAGATTCTCGTCAGGAAAGTCTGCTACCATAGGATGTGTATCTTTCATAGGTGCATCTGCTAGTTGATCCGCGAGGGCTTGTCCTTTGATTGCCTTACGATCTGTGTACTCAATATCGAACTCACTAAGGATCATGACCCATTTAGCTAGTCTGCCTGTGAGAGCTGCTTTTGCTAGTAGATACTTCAAGGGATCAATCTTGGCTATCAGATTTGTGTGTTGGTTCAGCATGTAATGTCATAATTTTTGGGAGGCGAACACTATTGCTAAACAAGCCCTTTCCATTGGTGAATAATTGAGCTCATATCCCACCAAGGTTCTACTGATGTAATATATTGCATGCTCCTTTCTTGTGTCATCATTCTGTGCTAGCAGAGCCCCTAGGGCTGAGTTTGTAGTGGAGATGTATAAGATCAAAGGTTTGTCCACAACTGGTGGAACCAATATAGGAGGGGTAGCTAGATATTCTTTAAGTTGATCAAACGCTGCCTGACACTTATTGTCCCATCGAAATGAGACATCCTTTTGGAGTAAGTGTTGAAAGGGTTGACATTTATCTGCTAGCTATGAGATGAAACACCTGATGGACTGCAACCTTCCTTGGAGGCTCCTTAATGCTTTTAGGTTCTTTGGTGGAGGCATCTCCACTATAGCCTTTACTTTCGCTGGATCTACTTCGATGCCTCTAAGAGATACAATGTATCCCAATAGCTTCCCTGATGTTACGCCGAATACACATTTCTTTGGATTGAGTCTTACTTGGTATTTTTCAAGCCTGTCGAAGATCTGTCCTAGGACCTATATGTGATCCGCCCGAGAAGATTTAGCCAATATATCATCAACATAATCCTCCACGATGTGATGAAAGAGATCGTGGAAGATCACTGTCATTGCTCTCTGATAGGTTGCTCCTGCATTTTTCAGACCAAATGACATGACACACCAACAATAATTGCCCCAAGGACAAGTAAAGGTTGTTTTATGTTGGTCTTCTTCAGCTATCCTTATCTGATTGTAACCCGAGAATCCGTCCATGAGAGAAAGCATCTCATGACCTGCTGTCAAGTCCACTATAATGTCAATGTTTGGTAGTGGAAAGTCATCTTTAGGACATGCCTTATTGAGATCTCTGAAATCATTACACATGCAGATGCACCCATTAGGTTTAGATACAGGTACAATGTTTGAGCCCCAATCTGAATAGTCAATAGGTCGTATGAATTTTGCGTCTAATAGCTTTTGTACTTCCACCTTCACCAAGAGAGCTATCTGTGGGTGCATCTTTCTCAACTTCTGTTTGATTGGTTTCACCTTGGGATCAACTGTGAGATAATGAACTACCAGCTTAGGGTCTAGCCCTGGCATATCTGCATAGGTCCATGCAAAGTTGATGGTTCGTCGTAAGAAGAAGCTGTTAAGATTTCTGTGCTCTGTGTCAGATAATGATGCCGCTAGGAATGTTGTCTTTGGATTCTGTTCTGTACCTAGGTTGATTTCTGTAGAATCTTCCACTAGTAGAGCTGATTTCTCCTGGTACTTAGATGGTAAGGGAAGGTCAAATCCTCCATCCTCCGGTGCCATAGTTGGGTTTTCACCTTTGGATACGTCCTTTATTTTTACTATTTTATGATCAGGAGGTGCCACAGTGTGGTTTTCACCTAGAGATCTTTCTGTATTTGCACTTTTGCGACTGGAGGATTTGGCATTCTCACCAAAGTAAGCCGTGGGCTCTAGTTCCATTACAAAACCTGCCTTGTGATCGTCAAGAGGGATACCTTCCCGAAGTCCCATGAACTCAGCTAGAGCTTCGTCATTCTGAAATACATCTATAACGGGGGCCCCTTGTTGGTCCCAATAGATAAGTTCAGGGTAGACAAGCGTGACATTCTGGGTGCTGGTGTTGGAAGTTAAGGATACGGAGGATAGTGTAAAAATGGAGGATTCTGCGAATAGATTGGTCATGTGGAGGGAAGAGTCCTCGGTGATATCCTCTGTAGACGTCGTATCGGTAGGAAAAGTGTCAGCTACCTCGTCGAGGATATACTCGATGTCCGAGGCGCGCGGTACCTTCTTACCAAATCCTAATCCTTTCTTGTCTAGCTTCTTTGTTACCACAATGGGCTCCATAGTTCCTTGATTCTGTTTCCCAAGGCCACCTTTGCCTTTATAGCCCATATTTTTCACTATCCTTAAGCCATTGCCATATTGCTTGACTGGTATCGTAACTAGTTCTTTCTCCTTGTAGAGCCAAGAAGAGATGTCCTCAATAGTTTCCTCTTCCAATAACCGTCCATGTTGGAATTGGGTTAGGAATGTTGGGGGAGGAATAGCTGCTTTTTTGATAACTTTAGCAATGGGTGGTTGGCCGTAAGATTTTGGAGATAGAGGCATCCGCCCTACACAACAAGATTCTGAGATATCATAAGTGCCAAACCCTATATCTCGGACACGAGCTGTGATTTTGGGGAGGGGTGTAGGCTCACTTGTAGAGGCTTGTGTGAGAGTTTCAAGGTCAACATAGAGAGGGGACTCAAGGGCTTTGTCATTTTTAGGCACTTGGTTGCAATTCTTATAGCTTCCTTGCAAGACATGACAAAATTCAAAAGGATTAGGATCTCCTGGGATGGTGATCTCCGTACCATTGTATGGGAACTTTAGAGATTGATGGTATGTGGAGGGGACAGCTTTCATTGCATGGATCCATGGGCGGCCTAGGATAATGTTGTAAGGCAGCTCAATATCAAGAACTTGACACCTGGTTTCAAGCATAACGGGGCCCAGCTGTATAGGCAAGTGAATAACACCTTCTGAACGGCGTTCAACATCATCATATCCCTTGATTGTAATACTATGATTAGTGTTGACGTGATCCTCAGAGTATCCCAATTGCTTTAGTAACTTTAAAGAACAGATGTTGAGACCAGCACCACCATCTATGAGTATACGTTTGATTTTGCGCTTATGGATGAGAACCTCAATATGAAGGGCATCGTTGTGACAAGGATCGTGGGAGGGGAGGTCTTTCTCAAAGAAGACCACGTTGTAAGGTGAAGCAATATTACCCACTATAGCTTGGAAATCCGCGACTGCTATGTTGTTAGGAACGGAAGACTCTTGGAGGGCTTTTTCTAGCACCACTCTATGTGCAGGTGATGACCGTAGAAGGTCCAAAATAGAGATCTGTGCTGGTGTTCTCCCTAGATGTTTGACAAGATTATAATCAGACTGAACCAGAAGCCTAGATGTAGGTGCGTGGATGGTGACATGATCTCGACGAGTAGTAACAGCACAATCCGTAGATTTGCCTTTGATCGTGAGGGTAGACACTCGACTCTCTTCAAAACGACCTACAATGGAATCGAAAGACGTGGACGCGTGATTGATACCTTTACCTCTATCCTAAGGAGGAGGTGGACCGTGATGAGGGAATGGTTCCTTGTACATATCGAGATCCTTGTTCGTGTGTTGCGCTGGTGATTCATTCTCAAAAGTGATTTGATTACCGTCGATGAGGTTTTGGATGAGGTGCTTAAGCTTCATGCAAGATGCAGTTCAATGACCTTTGCTCCTATGGAACTCACAATAGTCATTGTCTCTGTAATGTACAGTTTTGTAGACAGGTTCTCCATAAGGAGGAGCATCAGGTAAGGTTATGAGCCTTTTCTGCAAAGCTTGCTGTAAGACCGATTCGATGGGCACTCCCAAAGGAGTAAATTGACGTCGCGGAGGGTAATCTTGTTGGGGCCGCTCTTGTTGTCGTTGTTGTTGGTTGGGATAAGGCTGCCTTTGTTGCTGCTGTTGTTGAGGTGGAGCTTGACTTGGTTTGGAGAGTTGCAGCGGTGTTTGCAACATTTGGACATGCTTAGTATCGACCACCCCATCATTGACCACATTTTTGTTCTTGTTCCAATATTTGGGTTTATCGTTCGATTGCTGATGAGAAGTACTATCTTTCGTCTCCTTAAAGATTTTGACCACACCCTTAGCAATGAGGGCCTTCTCAATGTTGATACCCTTGTATGTGATTTCATCGAAGGTTGTAGCACTAAGAATTTGTAAATAGAAACCTAACTCTTGGTTGAGGTTCTGCACAAATATGCTAACAAACTATTTCTCCGAAATCTTGAAAGGGAATTTACTAGCCATTTGTCTCCATCGTTGGAGGAAAGAAATGAAAGTTTCCCCATTTTTCTATTTATTGCTGCATAGGTCCGTCATGGAAATCTCATGCTCTGCGTTGTAAGAAAAATGGGTGGCAAACTTCTCTGCTAGCTCGTTGAAGGACTTAATACCCGTAGGTAAGTGTGAGAACCATTCTATTGCTTGACCTCCAAGACTGCAAGGAAAGAGACGCATAAGATATGTGTCGTTGTGAGAGACCTCGAAGCAAGCGAGATAGAATTCCCTAAGATGGTCTTTTGGGTCACCTTTTCCTTTGTATTTATCAAATTTAGGAATAGTAAAATTTTGAGGAAAAGGGATCATTGGTAATGACCGATCAAAAGGATAAGGACACACTTCCTCTAAGGAGAAGGTCTTTTTGGTGTGGCCAAACGTAAGATCAGATAGCTGTTGTTGCACCTCCGCAATCTTTAGTTCCATAGTCGTGGGAGGGGTTGGTAACATCTCCTGTTGTCCAACAAGTGGTTGGTGTTGCCCATATGGAAGATTATAATGTAAGCCATGCGCACTGGTATTGTAAGGGTCATAAGATTGATTGGGATTGTATGAATTGTATGATTGGTTCAGATTGGGTTGGAATTGGAGGCCTTGATTAGGCAGAGGTGGAGGTGGTGCTAGGTAAGAATGTTGGCTTTGTGATGGTTGAAGAAAGGGATTGGGGGGAGGAAAGCTAAAGTGCGTTTGATTAGGTTGTGATGGTGGCACAAAGCTTTGGGAAACCTGATGTTGGGAATGTTGAGAGTGGCTAGGCAATGTATGAAAGAAGTTGAGTGAGGATGAACGTTGTGGAGGAGGAACATAGTTAGAAGTGATTTGCGATGGTTGGGGTTGATTGAAGATGAGAGTAGAAGAATGTTGTGGTTGGGGCTGCTTGACGACGAGAGTAGAAGAATGTTGTGGTTGGGGCTGCATGACTCTAATTGGTTGAGAGACATGCAGGTGTGATGATATAGGAGGTGGCATTTGTTGAGACCCTTGTTGCATGGCTACATATGTGTTCCCCGGATTGTAATTAGGTGGGAAACCTATGCGTGATGGGGTAACCAAGATTCCGCTTGCGCTTGGGGTGGACACTTTAGGAGGTGGTTGCACATTTGATCGAGCTAAGGTGGCTTGCTTAGCTAACTCTGCTTGACGTTGGAGAGTTTCTTGTTGGTTTTGATAGAGCTCCATAGGAGTCAAAAGTGGTGATATGGGCCTCTCCTCTGTTGGATTTTGGAAAAGGGGATTCCTATACTGCGAGCCTTGTGTAGGTAAGGGCGTAGTTACCGTGGACATGGTTTGCACCACTTGTATGGTTTCTTGGGTGTTGTTGCTCTCCTTGAGAGTGGATAAATCAAAATCTTGGGGTAACTTGGCACCTTGCTCTGCAAGCAAGCAAAAGAAATGATCTTGGTTCTCACTAAGGATTTTATCAAAGGCGGCTACAGCTCTAGGATCTTGTATAAATTTATCAAGATCTTGCCCATCTTCTTGAGAGGATTGACCTATTTCAAAGTGTCGCTCTTCTTGAGATGGGGTTTGATCTACGATATAACCTTGTGGGACAAAATCTGGAGGCAAGCCTGTGGTATACTGAGGTGCATTAAGCAACGGGGTTCTCTCCTCATGAGGATTGCTTGGTTCATCTATGTGCGGCATGTTTGGAGAACTGATTGGTTTTACCGCGGGTGTACTAGGAGTCACCTTGGGAGTAATGTTGAGACGACCTGACTGTGGTGTGCGAGGGGGTGACTTGTGCTTCTTAGGGACAACTTGCCTAGATTTCATGGTTTGCTGTAGCCTAGTGGTGACCATGGGAAATACTGAGGACACAATGTAATGCTGGGAATCTACAAGATGCTTTGAAGAAACAGACAAACTCTGATGCACAAAGTACTGGACCAAAGGCGCTATACTGTTTGACCAGAGGTGCAGGACTGTGCTACCAAAAGCGTGCTACTGTGGGCCAGAGGCGACGGACTGAGCTGCCAATAGCAAGTTACTGCTATACCAAAGGCGAGCTACAGTGACCAAAAGCGAGCTACTGTTATACCAAGGGCGCTAAAGTAGAGTTTTTGCCAGAGGCAGGTTACTGCTGACCAAAGGTGATTTACTGTATTACCAAAGGCGAGCTGCTGTAATACCAGGGGCGCTGAAGTAGTGTCTGATGTTTTTCAAAGGCAAGATTTTTCTGTTTCTGATTGGATTGGTTTGGCAAGAGAAAACACAGCAAACAAGTGGTCAAAAAAGGCACAAGGACTGACACAACAGATAGTGTATGTTCAAGGCTCCAAACAAGCCCAATGTTTCCACAAGTCTAATACAGTTGCAATCAATAACAAGCACTTTTTATCCCTAGAGACAAGGTTTCATTGCAGTAGATCAGCTCACAGCTTAATACTCCGTCGATAAAAATATCATTCCATAAAGGTGTCAGATATTTAGTATCTTTGCGAGAGACGATAGGTAGGGATATCTCACCCTCCCCTTGGAAAGCTCAAGTAGGTCACAAGAGCTTTATGTCCAAGGGAATACTATCTCTTCTCAAGGGAGCCAATGGTGTGTATCTTAAGGGTTTAAATCGATTTCCCTTGCACTGATGATTACTGCAATGTTCGGAGGTAGGTCGGGTAGTCTCTATCTAAAATTGGTTCTTAGTGACTTTGAGGGACCAACGCCTTACGAGCAATGTGACAAGCTACTAAAAACTTTAACCAATCCTACTAAGAGTTTCAAACACTTCGCTCAATGTGAAAATCGTTTCCACAAAGAGCTAGTACACCTCTTTTCAGTTTGGCACCACAAGGTAAGGCTGACGTCAGTTAGGACTTGGCTTTCGCCTTATCCCTCTTATATAGCGGTTCAAAGGAAAACTCCACTTAGGGTCGTCCCTTTTGGATGAAACACAATCCAAAAGCAGGCCCTTCTAAAGGAAGTACAGAAAAGTAAGAGCAAGCACGTCACACAAAGGTTCAATTGTCCCATTATAAGAAAAATAAGGTGCAACTAAGCTATGCACACACACGATTGTAGTTGTAAATTGTCCCTTATGAAATGAAGTGTTTGGCATTCATGTCCATTGTCCTTTAGAAAATTGAGGTGTTTGTCCATACATGTCCATTGTCCCTTAAGAAAAGCAGTATGTTCCTAAGACTTAGATTGCAAGAAAAGATTTGTTCAATTATCCTTTTAAGCATGCAATGTGTTTCTAAGACTTAGTGAGATAAATCAAAGAGGTCTTCAATGCTCGTCCTGCATGAACATGTTAAGAAAACACCTATTAGGTTTGTGTGAGTAATAAGAAGCTACAACAAGTGATATTAGGTCCACACAAACTCAAAAGTTAGCAAGTGCTTGAAGTCAGAGATTGAGAATAGGCCAATGAGTGGTCTTAAAAAATAAATCTCCAAAAATCTTTGAAAAAATATTACCACTGTGTAGAGGATAGAAAAAGATCAACTTTCAAAAAAAACATCACCTGAATCTGAGTCCGTTTGTGAAAGTTATGCAACTTGGAAGGTCTAAAAACTGTGACGAGACAGAGACAGCAGTGAGAAAATCAATTTTTAGAAAAAAAAAGAATTTTGAGAAAAAACCAATTTTACCACGATGTAGATCATGAAATTCTAGTCTATTTCAAAAAAAAAAGTACTGAAATACGTGTCCGTATGACCAAGATAATGAGGTTTGAAAATTGCCTATTAGTTTAAAAATCTCATTGAAGAGGGGTCTGTCTTAGCCCCCTGTGACTAGCTCTTGGTCACTGATGTGACCTGCTGGGATGGAGTTGCTTTTTTTAAAAAAAATAAAATAAAGATTTAAAAAAAAAATTGAACCTTTACTTATTTTTAATGTTTTTACCTTTAATGTGCTTTTTCTAAAAAAAAACTCATGTTTAAAAAGGAAGACCAAAGGTACGCATGTTCTTTTTTTTTTTTTTTTTTAATTAAAGGAAAACTGCAGATAAGGACAAGGTACTGTCAGTGCAGTACCTGCGCAGTACCTTTGTGCCTTTTTTTTGTTTTAATTTTTTTTTTTGCTTTTTTTTTTATTTTTAGTTTTGGATTTGCTTTTTTTTATTTTTGATTGATTTGCTTTTTCTTTTTGCTTTTTTTTTTTTTATTTTTTCTATTTTTTGAAAAAAGAAAACTTAAATTTTTTATTTTTTTTTTTACTGTACCTCACAGTGATTGTACGGCCTCGGGTTGCGTGCCAGAGGTGAAAAAATTTTACCTTCACCGAAATAGGCCAAATTTTATATTTTTCTTCGTCGCTCGACCCTTCCGAACGCAACCGTGACCTCTGTTTTTGCCCAACAAGCTTCCTTTAAATTTTTTTTTTCAGATCTCTCCAAAAAAAGAGTTAAAAAACCTGTGAAATCAAACTAAAAATTCCACAAATTTGATATTAAATCAGGACCAATGGGTCCCACCGGGCGTGCCAGAATGTGTATATGGAAAAATAGATTAAATCTAAACTAAATAAAACCAAAGAACCCAATAACATAAAGGAAACGAATCTAAGTAAAAGCCATAAATCACAAATCAAAGATAAATGAAAGCTCTTACCAAAACCTGTATTGTTCCCTTTTGGAGATATGTGGATTGCTCAATGAAGTTGCAAAGCCATGGTCGCAACAAGCAAGTATGTGCTCAAGAGATCAATGTCAAAAGATCGTTATAGTGCTCAATCGACGCGTTGTGTATGCTCGAAGCTCTGTTAAGTATGCCTGAGAATACGATCGAAGAGAGAGGCTCAATGAAGGAGATGAGGGGGGTTTATATAGATTTCAAGGAAAATCGATCAACGGTCCAGATAATTCAGAAGAATCAACGGAGGAGATAAGTTGAGGAATGTGCAACGAATGAGAAGAAGACATGTGTCTTGCTTGCTTTTGCATGAGAGGAGTTATCAAGAATAGAAGAATAAGTTAACTGAAGAGATAAATCAATTAAAAGAATAAAGTAATCAGTTAAGTGATTTAAAACAAGAAGAAGGGATTTGCATGAGAAAAGAAGATATTTTGCTTTATTAAATATAGAAATATTTAATTGATGAGCAAGAAAGCTTGAGTTATTTTAGAGATAACTCAAATTAGAAGAAAAAGCAATTTAAATAAATAATTGATTTATTTAAATTTAGAGAAGATATTTTTGGAAGAAGTAATTAAATAATTAGAATTATTTAATTTAGAAGATTTGAAAGCAAATTAAATAAATAAATTTATTTAATTGTTGTGCATGATTTTGGGAGAATAATTTTTGATTTAATTAAATAATTTAAGAATTATTTAATTTTAGATAAGAGGGAATTTGTTGAATTAATTAAATAATTGGATATATTTAATTAATGTAGATGTGAATTTTGGAAGGTGACAATGATTTAATTAAATAATTAAAATTATTTAATTGTGGAAGAATATAGAGGAATTTAATTTAATTAATTAAATAAAGAGAATTTATTTAATTAATGTCGCAATTTTGTGATTTAGAAGAATTTGGTGAAATTAATTAAATAATTAGATTATTTAATTAACGTGTGAAATGCAGGTGATTAGACAGATGATGAAATGCAAGTGATGCAGCGACTTGGTCATTTTAGGGTGTCTACAACTCCAACAAATCTTCTGGTGCCACATTTTCCACTCTTAAAGAGAAAGTGTGGAATTGATGAAAGTAATCCTTGATCATACCTATTTGCCATAATATGGCAATCTGGCTAAATTATCTATCCATAAGATTATCACCATAATGTGTAATGAGTTCTTCTTGGAAAATAGACCAAGTGACAGCATAGATCCCTTTGCTTTCTTCTTCACATAGCCAATGATACCAAATGAATTGGTCAGGTTCCAAGTATAAGGAATCCATGGCCACCTTTTTTTGACATGGAACATAGTGAATAGAAAATAATTGCTCCATTTGACAGAGCCAATCAGTAGGATATTGACCATCAAACTTTCACATATCTGACTTTGGTGTGAAATTCCTAGCCATAGAATAAGTGGTGTGATGATCCATCTTGAGATCTAATTCAAACTAGAAAAAAACCCTTACCTTTAGGAGAATCCTCTTCCTTCCAGTCCTGGTGGTGTGACTCCTTATGTTTGGAAACTCTAGGATGCTTTCCATCCAAAAGTATTTCTATGATTTTCTCAATATCACTTGACTTAGCCAACCCTTTCATTTGTTTGTCCATAATGGACAAGATTTCACCCTTCATCTTGTTGTTTTATTTTTGAATGAGTTCAAGTATATATTCATTTTCTTTCTGAACCACATCCTCATTTTCCACATCCTTCTTGCTTGGAGTTTTTCTAGGTGTGGCAACATTCTTTTTGCCTCTTGCTGAAGGACCTGTCATGATAGGAAAAAATATTTTTGGAACAAATCACACAAAATAAATCCAATCAATCTGATGTTTTTATTGTAACTTATAAGGTCCTAGATCTCAATTCCCTAAAAAAATCCCTAAGAAATTCATTAATGTACAGCTTGGAGAGTAAAATTGGTGGAAATCTCTAACTTCACAATAACTTTGTCAAATCTAATCCAAATTCACTCAAATTTGGCTTGGAGTAGCTTAAATATGCCCTTGAAAAACCTACAAAACATCTTGAAAAGATTCACCAAAATAAGATAGATATGCGTTTCCCAAAATTGACCTCCAAAATAAAAAAAAATCACCTTGTTTTTACCTTCACGGTGCCAAGATCATGCTCTGATACCACTTGTAATGAAATAACTTGCACAATAAAGAATATAATATGAAATATGTTGTAAATACTTGATAGTAACAGAAATAACAAGCCACTTTGAGGGGGAAAACCTCCAAATATCTCTAATGAGAACACACTTCACAATATGATGATCACAAACATACCACTAGCTCCTATATATACCAAATCAGGCCTTGGATGCCACCCAAGCTAACTTACATACTTAAATATAGCCCCTATGTCAACCTAATAACCTATATTTAATTATAATAATGATTATATATCATAATTAAGATTTAAGGTAGCCACAAGCCAACTACTCATAACCCTATACACACTATAGGATTAAAGGCGTAGCATGGAAAGAGCATAAAGATAATTCAAGAAAGAAGAAGGTGGTTTGGCGGGATATGGGCATTGGAGAAGGGGCACATAGAGTGTGTCTAACTCATGGTATAGAGTACACTCAAGATTGCCCTCACTAGGGCTTGTATTAAGCACTTTTGTTGAGCATTTTCTATGTTAAGCATGGTTCTAGATCACTTGTGTTTAAAATTTCTCTATTGAGCATGGATCTGGGGCACTTGTGTCAAGCATGTCATGTTGTGTTCTGAATAAGAACTATTCCTCCTAGAGTGTTTCATAGACATGAGTGCCGAGACCAATAAAATCTTCCTAAGGTGAGAGTGGATGATCCAAGTACTCTAATTCACATAAGTATTAAAAGGATGAGTGCGAGATCATGATGGGCCAAACAGTGGCAATGGAGAAAAAACTTGTTGGATGAAAAAGTGCTAACATTTAGACTAATATTTATATTTGCATGGAAAGGATGTTAATATTTCTAGCTCAAATATGGATTCCCTCCAAAAATGCCTTGGGATTACCTCATATTTAGGCAAGTGGGAGTCCCAAAACTTGCCAAAGAAACTTGCAAAACCACCCATTTAGTGTTATCCTAAATTTTGACAATTTAATCCTTGAAGTTGACAGACTTTTTTGTAACTAAATTTAATCAAATGAAAAGGGTTTATAGAGGAATCTATTAAGATTTTAAAAATATAATATACACCTCATAATAATTTTAATAGGGTAATTATTATTAATTTTCTACATACACTATGTTTGGTTTCAATATTTTAATTTTTTTAAAAAGTCACAGTAAAAAATTCATACATAATTATTTATTTACTTAAAAAATTCAAAAAAATATGTGTCACATCCTCTCATGTGTTCTTTACTTAAATCTAAATTATGGAGGAAAAATATTACCTTTTTTTCATACTTAGGTTGGCCGGAATGACACATACTTTTTACATTTTTCTAAAAAATTTAGCACTGCTTCATTGAAATATCCAATTTTCACCATACTATTTTTAAAAATTTCAAAGAAAAAGTAGTAGCCCGTAAACTACATTCAATTTATTACATCTTTTGTTACTATATTATTTCTAGATTGTGTAGATAACTCATTCAATTTTTGACATGAAGTTACTTAAGTTTGTTTTTCACATTTACATTGCCACTTAGAGGTTGTGTTTGGCCCATCATGATCCTGCACTCACTCAAAACTATTAATGTTTAAAAGATATTTAGAATAATGTACATATAATTTAATGTTAATCTGGTTGAATTATGTGATTATGCTATCCATTTTACTTTGTTAGTTTTTTTACTTTAGAGTTCTTATTAAATTGTCACATGTAATTTACATTTATTATTTACATCTATTTTAATATCACCGCATATTCTAAATTATCTTATCTCTAGTATTAACTATAATAAATCCATTGCAATTAACTAATTAACTCTAGGAGAAAAGTATGATTACATTTTGGTATCAGAGCCAAGAACCAGGCTTTTGAGTTGTTGATTGTTAAATCTATTTTTTTCTTTATATCCTAACAAATAACAATAAGACCATATGATAAGCACTTATGCGCCCGTTAATGAACCTACCAGTAAATTAAGATTTAATTTAGATTAGGCCCTAAAGGGTGATAGCATTACACTTTAGGTCTTAGACCCACAACATCATCTCTCAATTCCATATTCTTCATAACGCTGTCCATGCACATCTCAGAGAAATTGGTGTCTTTTATGACCTAAAGAAAAGGCTCAACATTGTTAATGATTCTTTGGCTGACCAATTTAGAGAATGGCTTTTAGCAAATGGAAAGGAAAACTACATTTAAGGAGGCTTTGTGGGAGAAAAAGTAGGTTTCCATTATGAAAGAATTGGAGATTTTACAAGATATGCTTAACATTTGAAAATAATCCATATGTCTATGTTGATTGTCATTATGCATCTGAAATTACTCTTTGATTGTAGGGTGTCCATATGTTGAAGTAATGAAATGTCTTGGATAGTTGTATAGTGTCATGAATCTATTTTGTATCCATAGTAGGTATACACAACAAACTCCTTAACAAACAATCTTTTTCTAGAACAATTATCCATTCAAGATTGCCCTTTAAATGTTAAAATGTGTTTGTTTAAACATAATAGATACACTTTTAATTTTATCAAAATAACTAATTTTCTAAATCTAAAATTAAAGTACTATAGACTAAATATATACAATTACAATCTTTTAGAAATTTTTGATGATTTACCAAAAATCTTTCATTTCATGTGATACTAGTTTCCTATGTAAATTGGGTAAAATACATTAAGTTCCCATTCTGTATATTGTGTAATCACCAACAATTCTGAATTTGGCTACAAGGGCACAACCATACAACCGTTATTGTGGAAAATTTATGAAACTCTTTAAGAAATTTTTTTTAGAGCAACCACCTAATTACCTTTCACAAATCTTTCTCACAATATTACAATAACATAGTATTAAGATATACACATGTACATTTCTATTAGTTTGTGTAACATGGTGTATGCTATTGTGCATATTATTGATATGCACACTTATTTTTATTTCCCATAATTATCACTAGATTTGTTACTATCTATATGCCCATATGTATCAAGACAAAAACTATTGTGAACTACTAATACATGATTTGTGATCTATTTGTTCTCCTGTACTTATTAATTTTTAATTATGGTGCATATTTATTGCATGCCTCTTCATTATATAGTAGTTGTGGCTACAAAATATTCATCTATACTGTGTCATCCCATAATAAATTTAAAATTTTTAATAGGTAGCTTGATAAACAATGACTCCTAGATAAGTTATATTGATGTGTATCCTGTAGTCTTAGAAATCTTTGTGCATGTCCATTGCACACACATTGTAAACTCTTTTGAATACATAATCCATTTTGTGCTAAACTCTACATTCTTCCTATTATCATCATGATGAAAATCTTATTATCTATTGTACTCTACCTATGCTTCAAGTTTGAAGTATTTTTTGATATAGGGCATGGCATAGCAAGCATTATTAGTTATCAAGGGCTACAATTAGTAAGTGAGACCTATCACCACATAAGGACATGACCTATTACATGTGTATTGTCATTTTAAGATAGGTTGTCACCCTTATTCTCGACATTCACCTTAGTGGTTATATATATTCTATTTAATATGTTAATATATACCTATATACTTGGTATGTATATGATAGATGAGCATTGTATCTCCTATTAAAATTGTGTAATTATATTTTATCAGAAATATTCCTTCCAAGGATATTATACTCCTTATATGGGGCCTTTTATGTTAATTTATTGGTTCCCTTCTCTTTGGCTCTTTTGACATTTTTTGTGTGAGGAATTAAAAAATGGATTATTTCTATTTAGTTATTTTTATTTATGCTATTGTTTAGGATTTAGTCATTTTGGGTTTATTCATTCTTGTTAGAATATTTTGTTGTGTACTTTTGAGAGAGATTAACCTACCATGTTCATTAATGGATATTTATATATATTTTCCTTTCTTTCTACATTTTACTACTACTTTATGTTTTATATTCATTAAAAAAAATATGATAAATGAAATCATTTTATTCTTGTTCAAGAATTTTTGACGATTCCTTTTTGTTAATACTAAGGAACACTTTTTGAATACATATATGATTAAGTGGGCATCAATATAGAAATTGATAGTGATTTTTGTCATGTTATACTTATCTTTATGCAATTCTAAATTTATGTATTCCTTTGTGGTTATAAATGATTAAATATAGACCTTGCAAGAAACATATAAGGTCAAATATCACATTCTTATTATAGCCAATGTGGGAAAACCTAACATAGGTAAAAGTAGCATTTTACATGCTATAGTTGGGGAGGATTCATATTCATTGTTTACTAAAAAGTGCAAAATATGCTATTCTACCATGTTTCCTTTGCAAATCCAATGGTGTTACAAACCTTTGACTCTTTGGAGTCTTGCTACATCTCTTACTTAAATTATATGTAAAAAATTGATAGTATATGTTAACACACTTTCTAACATCATCCTTGAAAAGGTTTAACAATTTTCTAATCTCTCTATCTTGAACTTGGTCATTAGAAAAAGGGCATAGGACTATTAAGGACCAAACTCCCCAAATTTTACCAAATGTTGATTTAACAATTCATTATATCATAATCAACATTAACAAAATTTATTGTTTGAGAATATGAATGATACTCATGTATTATTCATTTAAATTGTTACAAGGGGTAGAGTACATATTTGTAGAATTAATGGGTTTTTTTCATGATTGAATCCAAGTTCCTTAAGCACTTTAGGCTTCTCATATATGTGCAAAGAATATTTTTGTATAAATATTAATATACCCAAGTCAAATTTATTACTCTTCTCTCTTTGGCCTTCTTCATGTGAGCATCTTTAGCTTTAACTTCCTTATAAGTGTAACTTTGATAATTCACTAATGTAAGTCCAATAGTTGGATGATTCATGAATCTCTAGGAAGATTGATTTATACATCATAAGATCTTAATTAAGCGATGACACCTTTAGTGGTATTAAGTTCAAGTCTTGTTTGTATTTCTATTTGGCTAGAACCCTCTTATTACATGAAAGTTGTCTTAGAAATATAGAGTTAATGAGTTATAATTTTTAATGGTCAAATTTGTATATCCATGTCAATTCCCATTTAGTTTTATGTCTATTTTGATAAAGTTGTGTTACTATACTTGTTTAAAAATTTTGACACCTAGATTTATTTAATGTAAGTTACATTGTGGGCTCATAACGCTAGGTTCTAGGATCATTTTCATATTCTAAACTTGGGACAATATGATGCTATTATTAGAATGAGTTGGTTGGTACAAAAAAATGCTTAAATAGGATGTGAAATTACATCATTTCTCTTAGTTTTAGATATGGGGAAATGTCAAATTTTATAGTGGGAGAGACAACCTATAAAATTTTTGTTTGTGATATCAAAGTTCAATAAGAATGAAGTTTAGTATAAATTTTTCATAAAGTGCTCTATGGGTGGAAATATTTGGTTGTTGTTCTATTATTTCTTAAGATGCCTTACTAGATTTGTTGTACCATGTTTTATTTTATTGTTTTTTTTTATCAGACTTGATCACCACAATAATCTTGTACAAGTGCTTTGTGAAGTATTGTATAGGATTGAGATCCTTGGAATGTGTTGGATTATCTGTGCATCAATTCCAAGATAACATATGTTGAAAGATTTTTTTACTAGATTAGGTGTTACAAACATCCTATTGATATCAATAAGCTAATTTACATTACATTTTTGTTAGATTCAAAATGTGCCTCGAAGCGCTTTGTTTGAAAAACTATGTGAAATGATATGAATTGTATTTAAGGGTAATTATGTACTTGTTTCCATTCAATGTTATTTGTTATAGAAAAATAAGATATTCATGTAGTTTAGAATTCATGACTATCATCTTGGAATGTATTTTTAGTATATAGATTATATGGTACTTGATGATGAGTGACTGCATAGTATGGGATATGCATATCATTCACTAGGTAAGTGCTATTTGATCACATGATGATACTTTTATAAAAAAATTGTTGAAGATACACCTAAAAGATTAAAACATCTATATTAAAGATAAGTGTTTAGAAGAATGACCACGTTGAAAAAGTTATAATATAGGATATTTAGTATATATACTTGCATTAGCTCCTCAAGTATAAATTCATGATCTATTTCATGTGAAAATTTACTTATACAAGTTATTGATTTAGCAAAGTATTTTTGTGGGATATAATTATTGCATTATTTAAAACATCTAAAATTTGAGAAATATAACTATAAACATGAAGTTGAATTGAAATAGATTCATTGTGATATTTATAGTGCTATATCTATACTTGACAAATTATTTTTGATGAATTATGTTGTAGATTCAACTTGAGCTACTGAGGACAACAACTGATTTACAGGGGAGAAATGTTATGGGACTTTTTTCCCCGAAATAGAAAAGAAAGTTATTTTATGAACAACCCTTTAAAATTGTAAAGGGATAAAGGTTATTTGACCCTTTATTTAGAAAGGGAGATATAAAAATAAAATTTATTATGACATTATAGTTAAAAGAAGGAATAATAATAAATATTTCAAGACCCCTTTTAAAAATGAGGAATTGTTATATTTATTAAATAATTATTAAAGACAACCTTTGTGAAAGGGTGTGATGGTTTAGAAACCACCCCTTAAAAGGTTATATAAAACATTTATGTGGGACTTGGAAAGAGCATGGAGATCACTCAAGGAAGAAGAAGGTGGTCTGATGGGCTATGGGCATTGGAGAAGGGGCACATAGATCATTTCCAACTCGTGGTGCATAGTACACTCATGATTGTCCTGGCTATGGCTTGTGTTAAAAACTTATGTTGAGCATTTACTCTATTGAGCATGGCTTTGGAGCATTTGTGTTCAGAATTTTATCTATTTCAAACTTGTGTCACACTTTTATAAAGGAAACAACCAATACTGATCTAACTTTTTAACTTGAATCACTACAAAGTGGTGTATATGTTCTAAATTTTAAAATGATGTAAACTAATAAAATGTAGATTTTTTTATTTTATTTTATGTTTCTATTTTTTAAAAAAATTTAAAAATTATTTAAATGTAGTATTTTATAAAATTGACACTATAATTTAGTTGCTGATAAAATACTGAAAAATAAGGTTGAATAGGACGTCACACTTTATATAGTAAATTTCATTTATTTTCCTTATCTATTTTTTTTGGTGTATTCATATCTCATAACTTTAGTGCATGGATTATTTTCTTCCCCTTGATAAATATATATTTTTAAGTAAATCTTGGAAGTTGCGTGTAATGAAAACACAATTGTTTTAATGGGATGTAGACTTTTGTCTTCATTATTTATCCAAAATAGGAAAAAAATTATGCCATCTTGACAAGGAATTTGTCCTCTAGTGCATCATATTTTTCTCAATTTTTTTTGATAAACTTTACTATTTTCTCTTGAGAGGACAATCAACACCATATTTTGGTGTTGATGACCTACTTTTAGTAGAAATAAAAAACAAAATATAAACACTAATTGAAATGTTTAAAAAATTAGATTTCTACAAAGTAGATTGATTGATCTACACAAGGGTATTTTTAGATTCTTTTAAAATGATTATTTGCACGAGTAGGAGTTGTTAGAACATCAAGTTTTTCAAATAATTTCATTTTTTTGGTAAATGAGCCCCAAAGTGATGTTACATATGTTTTTAGTGGATGATTCCAAATGGAAAAATTGTGGCCTAGATCTAATCTAGCTAGAATGAATCCAAATAGAACATAAGTTTCACCAAAATTGACTTTTAGTTTGGAATACTTAAATTCATTTATGCTGATAAGCTAGCCCAAAGTGTGACACAACTTTGAACTTTTACCCTTGAGCATGGCTCTGGAGCACCTGTGTTGAGAATGTCACACTATGTTGTGAATAAGAATTGTTCCTCCTAGAGTGTTCCATAGCTATGAGGACCAAGACCACTAAAATCTTCCTAGGGTGGAGTTGTCAATCCAAGTACTCTGATTCAAATAAGTATTGGAACTAGTGATGTTTAAAATATATTTGGAATAATATATATAATTTTGATGTTAATGTGGTTGAAACATGTGATTATGTTATCCAAATTTCTTTGTTAATTATTTAGTTTAGAGTTCTTAAATTATCACATGTTGTAATTTACATTTGTTATTTACATCTATTTTAATAACAATGCATATTCTAAATTATATTAACTCTAGTATTAACTATAATAAATCCACTACAAATAATTAAATATCTCTACTTGAGAACTTGGTAGTATTACATCTATGATATATCATTCTCCTAGAATCTGTTTGGTTTACTCCATTTGATCACATTATTTGTTATCATAGTTGTAAGTTGTCTTTTATGTTTAAGTCTGGTCTTAGGTACTCACAATTAAAATGGTTGGATTTCTCTTTCACCTTTGGGATAGGCAAAAGGGTTGGCTAGTTATCATAACATTTTTTAGTGACAATATAAATTTACAAAAAAACTCACTTTCCATATGAATAGGAAACTTAGAATTTTCAAAGAAGACTAAGTCTTTAGATACTCCACTCATCTTTCCCATTTGTTTCTTTTTTAGAACATAAGGGCCTTTCAACAAATGGGATTTTCATATGAAATGAGAAATTTTAAAGGAAATTCTAGCTTAGTTATTAACTCCCCCTCGACTTTGCATTAATAGAAAGCATAACACATATGGGTTTTCTCAAGAGGTCATCCTGTTGGTTTTTTCCCAAGCAGGATGCTTGCTCCCAGTTATCCCTACAAGGTAGCCATCAATGATCAATAGGATCTCTGGGCCAGGGACCAACAGTACAGGAGATAGACTCTATAGATATCTCCTCTTCTTCTTCAGGCTCTGCAAAACCTAGGGGGGTATTCCCTATTCAACACCCATAAGATATATTTGTGAACTGGGGGATGTTGACACAAAGTAGATAAATCCTCCTTTATGTAGACCAAAACTGTGTGATAAGTGTAAAGGGGCTAGCTTTGGGCCTATGTTCAGTTGTGAGATAGAGGATTTTGATCCTAAAACTACTTCTAAAGTCCTAATGGTTTGGTTTTGAAGTTTTAAGTTTGATTTTATATTTGGATGCAAAGCTAGGACCTGGGGTGTAACCTCAATACAAGACTAGACTGGTGCCTATCCAGGGCTTGGAGTCAATAGACATACACATGTGAATGATCAGCACAAACATATACCAAAGACTAGATTTCAAGGTGATTTGTTTAGCACCTGCCTTACAGATACTTCCCAAGACTGAGTATTTAGTTATCTCTGCTTACAAACATCCTCACTGCAGTATATTCCTCCCAACACTTGATCTAAAACATTTAATCTACTCCTTGAGCAGAAGTAAAAAATCAAGCATTCAATACAGTAAACCTATATTCTAGAACCATAAACACCCCTTAGATGCTTAGATTCAGAAGAAGAACACACCTAATTTGGAGACAAATAACAGATCACATGCAATATAGCATTACTCATTTAAATCAGCATGAAACCAGTAATTTATGCATGAGACATACAACATGAGACTCATAAACTCACAAGACATCCAGAATAGGGCCACCAATGAAAATGTATCTTATCACAACACCAAAATTTGTCCAGCTTTCAACAACAACAAATGAGTAACACCATCTGCTATATACAGTAAGAAGGTATACTCAGCATTAATTACACATGGTTGACTCACAATTTCACCAGATACAACGTATCATGAGAAATGGCGCTCAAACATTGAATGCAGTAGGTGGGAGAGGAGGCAGGGAGTGGTTGGACTTGAGCCCTACGCCGCCGCTTGGGGATTCACATCTTCAATCAGGTACATAAGCTGTCCATGCCTTTGCCCATACCCCCTAACATCTGCCATTAAAGGCATACCAACCCACGGCCTTGGGAATGCAGTGGACTATGTGTTTTTCAACTTTTCCCACCAAGAAATATGACCCTGATTTTTTTCAAATCATGTGGGAACTAATTATCCCACATTCACCCCGCAACGACCTCCTCAATACTTTATAAGAAAAGTCATGAGCACATATGATGTTGCACAATTTTACCTTGTGTGACCAATGAACCACTCGCTAAGACCTCATCATGATGACCCGCGCCAACAGTGAACCTCCTGCATGATATCCTGATATGCAATATCACCTCCATTAGAATATCACCCTGATAATAGTGAACCTCATGCTGAGCCCACCTGATATTCAAAATCAGCTTGATGATCACCCTCATCGGTGCATCCTGATGCATTGGAGAAAAATCCTCCTACATATTCGAAACATACACCTCACCAATGAACCATCCTGTACATATTCATGTCCTCATAGGTGATCGGTGGGACCCCCACATACCTGCTGATAATAGCCATCATGCCGAAGATCACATGATGCACCCCACCAATCCAGATGACGTCACCATCATATTGACAACATAGGGTGATATTCGTAAGATCACCTGATAATTGAAATATCACCCCCCCACAAAATATGATGATGTTGGACAGGTAGATATCGACCCTCATGTAAAATTGATGTTCGTAACATCGGGGTGATAAAATAGCGTCGGGGTGATCTTGACTAAGATCACTCGATATTAGAATATGACCCCCCCTTTCAGAATATCGGGTCATATTAAAACCTTGCAGCAGCATCGGGGTGATCATAACTAAGATGACTGATGTTAGAAACATGATGACCCCACGGAAATATTAGGCCGATATTTGAAAATATGATGACCCCCCCAAGAAATATGAGGTCAGGCTGAAACATGCTGAGGGGACCTAAAGACTTAGAATTTTTTGAATTTTTTGGGAGGGTGCCTGCAGATTTAGAAGCTTGAAACCTGACTATTCATGCAGGCACCAACATTTGCTCCGATTGGGGACATGTAGGCACAAGGCTGCAGTGAGAACCAGATCATCTCTGGGCAGACCAGGCAAAACACAAAAAATGCACAACACCGACTATATAGAGCAATTTACAAATAGTTTACATAATTTACAAATGTGCACAGAAGAAGTTACTTATGAAAAGTAAGCTTTGAGGAATTGACCATGCATAGGCAACTCCAGTATTTCACCATCCAAGGCCTGGAGAAAGTAGGAGTCCTCTCCATGAATATTTCTGATCAGGTATGGGCCCATCCATAAGGGCTCAAGTTTGCCATGCTTGCCCTTATCCTGACTCTTTGCATTCCAAATAAGGACTAAATCATCTACCTGAAATTTCCTCTCTGTAGTCCTTTTATCAAATAGATATTTTACACTTTGTTGTTTCTTGATGTTTGTCCTATGTGCCTCCCTTCTGATTTCATCCAATGCAACCAACTGATTTATCCTTTCAGTCATTGGGTCTTCAATCTCTTCATCATTTTCTTGTATGAATCTATAGATTGGTAAGAGATTGTTCACAGGCAACCTAGCTGTTGTTCCATATACTAGCTCAAAAGGTGACCTCCCAATTGATTTCTCCACTATTATCTGGTTAGCCCACAGTGCCATCTTCAGCTTTGAATCCCAGGCTCTTTTATTCTTGTCCACCATCCTTTTGATGATTTTCATGAGGCTTTTGTTACTGGACTTTGCTTGACCATTTCCTTGTGGATGATATGGTGATGCATATGACAAATTAATTCTATATTTGTTGCAAAAATCAACAAATTCACTAGATCTGAAGCACATGGCATTATCTGTGACCACTTTGAATGGTACTCCAAACTTGATAATAATGTTTTCTATAATAAAATCCATCACCACCCTGCTTGTAATTTTTTTAGTTGGAATGGCTTCAATCCATTGGGTGAAATAGTTAGTAGCAACCAAAATCCAACTATGTCCTCCACTTGATTTTTTTAAAATCTCCCCTATAAAATCAATTCCCCACTGCTGAAATGGAGCCTCCACAGTTACAATTCTAAGGGGTAATGCACCTTCATACTTTAACTTTCCTAAGAACCTTTGGCAAGGATCACATCTCCTCACCAACTTTTGTGCATCTGAGAAAAGAGTTGGCCACCAATAGCCTGCTCTAAAAATCTTGTGAGCTGTTGTCTAGGCAATATAGTGTCCACCACACACTCCTTTGTGCATGTCACTTAAAAGATATTTAGCTTGATTCTCATCCACACACTTGAGGAGTACACCATTAGGATTCTTCCAAAACAACTCCTCTTGAAGAATAATGTACTTGATTGCATGTAGTTTCAAAGTCCTTTTCTGACTATCATTGAAATGGGGAGGACAATCTAAGTTTTGCAAATAGTACACAATGTCCTTGTACCATTTAGATTCTGACACATTTACAATGTCATTCTGAACTATATTCACTTGGCATGCTTCCAAATTGGACTGTGTCATTATTTTAGCCAAGGCTTGTCCCCTTACTAGTTTGGTGATCTGTATCTCTATGTTGAATTCTTGTGATTTGTTTATCCATCTGCATCTTCTTCCTGTTACCTCTTGTTGGGTAAAAATATCCTTGACTGCTGCATGAGGCACATACACAATGGTCTGAGATCCTACTAGATATGGCCTAAATCTTTTGACTGCCTTAACCAATGCATATGCCTGCTTTTCCATGATATCATATTTTAACTCAGCTACCTGTAGTGACATGCTAAAGAAAGCAATAGGTTGTTCAAAACCCTCTTCATTCTTCTGTAATAAACATGCAGCAACAATATGGAAAGAAGTAAATAAAAACAACTAAAATGGCTTAGAAAAATTAGGAGATTTTAACACAAGAGCCATCTTTATAGCCTCTTTGATGTTCTGAAATGATTTAATCACTTCACCTTCCCAATTGACAGTTGTACCCTTCTTCAACATTTTAGAAATATCCTTTGTAGTATCTGCAAAGTTGGGGATGAATCTTCTAACAAAATTAATCTGTCCAAAAAAGGACTGAACAACTTTCACTATTTTGGGAGCTTGAATCGTGTCAATTGCAGTAACCCTTTCAGGATCAATCCTTACTCCATCCTTGGAAACAATGTGTCCCAAGAGCTTTCCTTCAACTACCCCAAAAGCACATTTCTTTGGGTTGAGTGAAATGCCATATTCCAATGCTCTAATAAAAATCTGTTCTAAGTGCATGCAATGTTGCTCTTCCTTTTTTGAATAGGTAGTTAGATCATCCTGATATACAGCCAAGATTGAATCAATTAATCCTACAAAAGCAACATCCATGGCCCTCTGAAATGTAGCACCTGCATTTGTCAATCTAAATGGTATTCTCACATACACATAGGTTCCCCATGGAGTAGTGAAAGTAGTTTTATATTGTTCACATTCTTTTACCTTCACCTGATTTTATCCTGAAAATCCATCCATCATGGATAGAAGCTCACACCCAGTTACTTTCTGTAGCATAACCTCCATGTTGGGCAGTGGATAATTATCCTTCAAGGAAGATACATTCAGATTTCTAAAGTCAACACAAAGTCTTATATCACCATTCTTTTTTCTAACTGGGACAAGGTTGGACACCCAAGTTGAGTGCCTAATAGGCACAATTATTCTAGCCTCCCTAAGCTTCTTGAGTTCTTCCTACATTTTTGGAGCTAGAGTAGGATTAATGGGTCTTTGTTTTTGCCTGAATAGCTTAGCTCTAGGCTTCAATGGGATCTCATGCTGGAATAAATCTTCTCTATAAGTTTTAAGGTCCTCATATGACCATGCAAAAACATGCTTATATTTTCTCAACAATGCAATTAGTATATTCCTGATGTGTGGTTTGAGTTGTTTGCCAATATATACCTTTTTGGGGGCAGAAAATGTCACCAAGTTTATCTCCTCCAAGTCATTCTTGTTTGTAGGAGATGCCTTTGTAACAAATTGGTCCCTATTGTCAAAAGCTCTTTCTAAAGCAACCAACCCTCTGGGGATTTTGTTTGTCTTGAGTTGGATTACCTCTTTCCCCAAAAGAGGTTCCTTTCCATCTACAACCTCTACAAAATTCTAAAAATCAATCTCTTGGTTCTCATATTCATCTATGCAGTCTAGGAATATCAACAAATCTTTGTCATCATCAAATACTTGCCAACTGCATATATTTTCTAGTACTGTAGGTCTAATTTTAACCTCAACATTTGTAACATCAGACGGAGTTATATCATCTGGCCTTATGGCCACATTAGCTAAAAAATTTGCCATGACATTCTTTGATCTTTCAATCCAACTTATTGAAAATGCATCAAACAATTCAATTGTATCCCAGACAGCATGTTTATATTGTTTTAACCTTTTATTTTTTTAAGCATACTTATCTCTAACCTGGGAAACAATTAACTCTAAGTCTCCAAACACTCTCAACATCTTAATCCCATGCTTCAGAGCCACATTCAATCCAAGTAACAAAGCTTCATATTCTGTAATATTATTTGTGCAGGCAAACTTCAGCAAGAAAGAGAATTTTAGGAGCTTACCTGCTAGAGACAAAAACATAACTCCAGCACTAGAGCCTTCCTTTGCACAAGCTCCATCAAAATACATGGTCCATAGACCCTGTCGGTCAAGCTCTTAAATGCAAATGTCCCTCCCTTTACCCCCTTGATCATCTGAGACAACTCTAAAGTTTTCACATTCAGTATCAACAAAACACACATGCTCTTCTGAATCTTGATCCTCAACTGTTTCTAGTGATCTTTCTTCTCTAACTAGTTTGACATCTTTGCCATTCATTGGAATCATGGCGTATGATAGATCTAATTGCATACTTCTACCAATTAGTGCTGCCCATCTTCTTGAAAACAACATGCCATACTGTGGCTTGATATCAACAACTGTTATATTCATTTTGTAGGTCTTTTTAGGATATGTTGCCAGTCTAAAATCCACATCTTTCATGATTCCAATAACTGGTACTTCTCTAGCATCCATGGCATAGCATTTCCCACATGCCTTATCTATCTTCAATCTAGCTTGCTGCATGATAGCCAAAGGCATGATATTTGTTGATGCTCCTGAATCAATCATACAATTCTTAATCACTTTTCCATTGATAACAAGGGATACATAAAAGGGTTCAACCTGTGAAGGGCATTTTGTCATAGTCACTCCCAGATAAACTTCAGGGATCTCATTCTCTTCAACATATAGGGCTTGTTTCTTATTTTGAGTTTCAACATTCTGATCAGCCTGACAAGCTACCCCTAAAAATAAGGACACTGCCTTATTCCTAATTTCTTCAACTTTCATTAGCTCCATCAATGGAACAGAGACCTTTACCTAGGACAAGACCTGAGTTATGTTAAATGGAGCATAATTTTGCATAATAGTTGCAGCCTGATCTACAGTTTTCTTTTTATCTAGGTATGATCCAGCTTTAATTTTTGTGGCTCTCTGACTGTCATCTTTGATCTAAAAATTTTTATTTTGATCCTCAACCTGAGGAACTCTATTTTCTGATCCTTGAGAGTCATGACTTGTTTTTTGCTTAAAATTTTTCTTATTATTGCTAGACCCTTTATGATTATACACTGGTTGATTTACAAAGGTACTCTCTAATTGACGTGGGTCACTTACCTGAGTTTTACCTCTAAGGTTGTAATTGCTTTTGACCTGAACCACTACCGCAGCTGTGAGAGCTCTAATCTCCTCATCAGAAGGTCTTCTCAAATTATTCAGAAATATGCATGAGTCTTGAGCATATGCATAGTTATCCTCATCATCTTCATCATAGGGAAATTGTTGGCAGACCTGAATCCCATAACTTGTACTTTCATCTGCATCATAAGAGGAATACTCCCTGTTTGTGGACAGCATATTTATATTATCATCCTCCACACAATGTGGCTCATTGCACTCATCATAGGCAACAACATTATTATACAGAGACTGAACAATCATACATTGAGATTGGGAATGAGGCATTTGACATATTATGCACCATGCAGTATCATTAACAATATTAACAGCTTTCTTCAAAGGATCAGGAGTATCCTTGACATGTTGAGCTCTTTGATTAGGGTTTCTATTTGGAAGAATTGGTTTACCATTATGCCAATTTGTGTGATATGGCATATCATGCAATGATGGTCTCTTTTCTTGTCTCTGGTAAACCTATCTGTTAGGACCTATCCCTTTTTCATTTCTAGCAAGCCTGTAACTTAGGTCCTTAACAACAGTTGTCAATTTATCTAATTTATCCTCAAAGTAGATGCATTGCTTTGAACACTTTGAGATTTGGTATTTGGATTTTGCAAAATTTTTACATCATCTCTTCTATTTGTCTTACTAGATGCCTTCCTATTATTTTCAATATTTGTTGCAATCCTGAAAGCATCCCTGAGGCTATTTGGACCCTTATCTCTTAATCCATATGTTGTTTTGGCATCAAAAACATTTATATAGAGCACTATGCACATTGGTTCATTAGGCCTCATGTGATGTGGCAATTTATTCAGCACCTTAGTAAATCTAGCATTGAAATCTACAACCTGCTCATTTGACCCCTTAGTGATACTAGTGAATTCATTTACAAAAAATCTTGGGTCAGTCTTGTCAGCATACTACTCTTTGAAAATTCTTCTGAAATCATCCCATGATGAAATACTTCGGTCAGGCAGACCTTTATACCATTCCCTAGCTTCATCAGCCAAGGACTACATAAATAATTTCATGAAAATATCTTCATGTTTAACCTCAAAATTATCCATGACATTCTGAAAAGCTTTCAAGTGGTCTTCCCCTGACACAGTATTATTTCCTAAAAATTTTGGCACTTGTGGCCTTACATGTTTGTCAATGGGATTAGGGTAACTAGGAATGCCATCAAAAACTAGCTGTCTAAATCTGTCCAAGTGCATAGGTTGTCTACCAAATTGGTTAATATTGATATTTCTATCAGCATTTTGATTTCTTACATTATTTAATGGTACTCTTGCATTATTTACATTCTATCTTTGATCATTTTGTTGATGATGGGCTTCATCTCTATGCTGGTTTCTCAACATATTTGTATTATCAAGGGTGAGGACTACATCTTGTTGAGCGGTTCTTAGAGCTTGCACTTTCTGTTTTATGTCATCTCTAATCTTCATAGCCTGCAAATACTCAAATTCAGCCCTCAGGCTTTTGATTTCTTCGGCTAATTCCTCATCTCTAGGGATAGAAGAGGATGGTTTCATTATATTTAGATCATTATCATCATCCCTTGGGGATTCAACTTCTTCAAATCTATCAGGGGAATCAAGGAAAGTGTGTTCTTGAAACACCTCTGACCTCATTCTTAATCCACCACCCTGTTGTCTCTCATATGCATCTTGAATATCAGCCTCAGTGTTTGAAAAATAAGGTATTGTCCGCTCTAAAGATCCTGGATTGTCTTGGATATTATCATTATTTCTGGGAGAACCTTCACGACTGGCTAGGATAGTCTCCTTTTTCCTGTACATCATCTTTCTGGGTAATTCTTCAAACAGACGATTATGCAGGGACCTTCTCCCTTGCATACAAATCTTTACTTTACGAGTTGGGAGATTGTTCAGAGTCACCACCTACAATTAGGAATTATTTTCTTTTAAATCAAGGTTCTTACACAAAGTCCCCAAAGAAGTCACCAAATCTGTTGGTGACTCAGATGGGCAAAACTTCACCAGAGACTGTAGGATAACACTTTCAAATCACTCTCTAGTGGAGTCACCAAATCTATTGGTTTTTTCCCAGGCAGGATGCTTGCTCCCAGTTATCCTTACAAGGTAGCCATCAATGATCAACAGGATCTCTGGGCGAGGGGCCAATAGTACAGAAGATAGACTCTATAGATATCTCCTCTTCTTCTTCAAGCTCTGCAAAACCTAGGGGGGTATTCCCTATTCAACACCCATAAAATATATTTGTGAACTGGGGGATGTTGAAACAAAGCAGATAAATCCTCCTTTATGTAGACCAAAACTGTGTGATAAGTGCAAAGGGGCTAGCTTTGGGCCTATGTTCAGTTGTGAGACAGAGGATTTTGATCCTAAAACTACTTCTAAAGTCCTAATGGTTTGGTTTTAAATTTTTAAGTTTGATTTTATATTTGGATGCAAAGCTAGGACCTAGGGTGTAACCTCAATACAAGACTAGACTGGTGCCTATCCAAGGCTTGGAGTCAATAGACATACACATGTGAATGATCAGCACAAACATATACCAAAGACTAGATTCAAGGGGATTTGTTTAGCACCTGCCTTACAGATACTTCCCAAGACTGAGTATTTAGTTATCTCTACTTACAAACATCCTCACTGCAGTACATTCCTCCCAACACTTGATCTAAAACATTTAATCTACTCCTTGAGCATAAGTAAAAAATCAAGCATTCAATACAGTAAACCTATATTCTAGAACCATAAACACCCCTTAGATGCTTAGATTCAGAAGAAGAACACACCCAATTTGGAGACAGATAACAAAACACATGCAATATGGCATTACTCATTTAAATCAGCATGAAACCAGTAAATTTATGCATGAGACATACAACATGAGACTCATAAACTCACAAGACATCCAAAATAGGGCCACCAATGAAGATGTATCTTATCACAGCACCAAAATTTGTCTAACTTTCAACAACAAAAAATGAGTAACACCATCTGCTATATACAACAAGAAGGTATACTCAGCATTAATTATGCATGATTGACTCACAATTTCACCAGATACAGTGCATCATGAGAAATGGCACTCAAGCATTGAATGCAGTAGGTGGGAGAGGAGGCAGGGAGTGGTTGGACTCGAGCCCTACGCCGCTGCCTGGGGATTCACATCTTCAATTGGGTACATGAGCCATCCATGCCTTCGTCCATACCCTATAACATCCACCATTAAATGCATACCAACCCGTGGCCTTGGGAATGCAGTGGACTATGCGTTTTGCAACTTTTCCTGCTAAGAAATATGACCCTGATTTTTTTTCAAATCATGTGGGAAGTAATTATCCCACATTCACCCTGCAGCGACCTCCTCAATACTTTATAAGCAAAGTCATGAGCACATATGATGTCGTGCAATTTTATCTTTAGTGACCAACGAACCACCCGCCAAGATCTCATCATCATGACCTGCACCAATAGTGAACCTCCTACATGATATCCTGATATGCAATATCACCCCAATATTTCATATCACCCTGATATGAAATATCACCTCCATCAGAATATCACCCTGATAATAGCGAACCTCATGTTGAGCCCACTTGATATTCAAAATCAACCTGATGATCACCCTCATCAGTGCATCCTGATGCATTGGAGAAAAATCCTCCTACATATTCAAAACATACACCTCACCGATGAACCATCCTGTACATATTCATGTTCTCATAGGCGATCGGCGAGACCCCCACATACCTACTAATAATAGCCATCATGCCAAAGATCACATGATGCACCCCACCAATCCAGATGACATCACCATCATATTGACAACATAGGGTGATATTTGTAAGATCACCTGATAATTGAAATATCACCCCCCCACAAAATATGATGATATTAGACAGGTAGATATCGACCCTCATGTAAAATTGATGTCTGCAACATCAAGGTGATAAAATAGCGTCGGGGTGATCTTGACTAAGATCACCCGATATTAGAATGACCCCCCCCCTTTCGGAATATCGGGTCATATTGAAACCTTACAGCAGCATCGGAGTGATCATAACTAAGATGACTAATGTTAGAAACATGATGACCCCACAGAAATATCAAGCCGATATTTGAAAATATGATGACCCCCCCCAAGAAATATGAGGTCAAGCTGAAACATGTTGAGGGGGCCCAAAGACTTTGAATTTTTTGGATTTTTTGGGAGGGTGCCTGCAGATTTAGAAGCTTAAAACCTGACTATTCATGCAGGCACCAACACGTCCCTCATTTGGTCATTTTTATTTTGAGTATTACATTTTATGAGCTATTGCACTTGTCATTTTCTTTGCATACATTGAATCACCATGAAAATCACCTCCCAATCCTAGTAATCCTTGTTTGTTTCATGATTTGTGTGTGGGAACATTGTTGGTGTGTCACCTACTATGTTTTATCTAATTGCACTATTGATTTCTAGGTTTCCTTAAGTTTTATAGAGGCAGTGTTCATATGCCTTGCCCTACTCCCTCATTTGTTTTCTTTCAAATTTGTGATTTCATGATGTCTTTCCTTTAGTATTTGGGACTAGTTCACTTAGTTCCCATTCCCCCTTTCTTGTTCTTTTTATTAGTTTTTACTAGGGTTTTTCTAGGGTTTTAGTGTTTCATTTTGGTTGTTTTTCTTTCATTTTTGCTCATTTGATTTTGCTTACCATTTTTTCATATTCCCTAGGTAACCCCCTATATATTTTTTATTTTATCATGATATTTTCAAAACCCTAGGATGGAACATTGTCATTTTTTATTTTGTTCTTTTCCAAACCCAACCTAGACATTGTTAGAGTTTCAAGGTCTTTTTTTTTCTCCCTTTGTTGTCATCATGGTCTTGTAAGCCCACATCCCATTGGGATTAGACTTGTAGGGTTTAATGTGTGGAATGTTTCATCATTCAAGTTCTTCATAGTCAAAATGTCAAGTGGGTGCTTGTTTATTTATAGTGGTATGAGATTTCATGATACCTCGATTCCTAATTCATTACTTTGTTTTTCCCTATTAGACTCAGAGATCTAGTGATACTTCTAACTTTGCACCAATTTGATATAGGTTTCACGACATCTCGGATCCCCAATTCTTGATGTCCTTAGATTTTTATCTTTTTAGTTTTAGGGTTTTAGGTTTATCTCTATTTTAATGCTCATTTAGTAAGGGTTATAAGGTATTCTCAATCTCTAATTCTTGACATTTATGCTTTACATTCTTTAGGATCACATATGATAGGTTATGTCTAATCAATTACTAATTTGGTAGATGTCATAAAGTACCTCCAAACCTTGATCCCCAACAACTAATGCTTTGTATTCTTTCAGGATTGGTGTTTAGGCTTACTCTTACCAAGATGCCCATTTGGTATGTGTGATGGAGTGACTTCAATTCCCAAATATTGATATATTATGTTGTTTGCCTTTTTAGTGTGGGGGTTTAGGTTTGCTTTTATTTTCTTGTCTATGGTAGATGTTTTGAGGTATTCCCAATCCGCAATTCCTAACATTTTAGATACTCAAGCAAACTGGGATTTTAAGCCTAACCTTCAAAGGACATGTCCCTTTTAGGTTTTGACTTATTCATGTCAAGGTTTAGATTTTTTCTGTCCCTAATACCTAGATCATTGATCATCATGAGTTCTCAAAGTCTAACTTCCTAACTACATAATGGAATTCTTGGTGTTAGAATCCAAAGGTAGGCATTTCATTAAAGTCCCAACAAACCTTCAAATTTTCCTATTAGGTAGACATCTTTGGTTAGTTACCATGTATGAGCTAGCTCAAAACTTTGAAGTTTTCTCGCCCTATATTGCATACCTTTTTAGAATTTCAAGCTTTCCTTTAATGTTATGCTTGTTTTTCATTTCTCATGATATAATTTCAAATTTGTATTTATGAACTATCTAGAATGATATCCTATTTGCTTTGCAGTATCGATGTAAGGTTATCAGCCAATTAAAGAAATGAAGTACAAATACAAGGGTTGTCATCCTCCTTATAAGATATTCACCCCATGGAGTGACATTTGAGATACAAACTTTGGGCATGTGAATGTCTAAGAGTTCCTAAAGATAGTAAACAAGGAAGGAGGTAGGATAACTGAGGCTTAATGCATGGCCCAAAGTGGACTTGTCTAGGTAGTTGTATTCCCTATAGCACTCTAGTCTCTTGAGTTGGTGTAATCTTGTGCCTACCATTATGATCAAAAGAGAAGGAAGGTCTTCAGGCCTACACATCAAGCTATTTTGGACATCAACCTAGATGCCATTGAGGAGGCCTTTGGTCTCCCTGCTTATGCATAGTATGATAAGGTGGTCATGAAAGAATCCCCAAACTACTATGAAACCAAGACTTCCATATAAACCAATTGTATAAATGATAATTGACTAATCACCTAGAGAAAGTCAGCTATGAAAATGGCTAAAGTTATTCATAGAGGTGAGTTTAAAGAAGATGTACATGATGTTATCACATTGTTAAACAAAGTAGCAAGAAACCCAAATGCTAGGGACTTTGTAATAACCATTTCAAGAAATTTCAACAAAATTTTGTAAGTTTCTAACTTTTTGAGTTCACTAGAATTTTGTCAAATACTTTGCTTACAACTTAACAATATTTTGAGTTCAATGGTTTAAGATAGCAATGGATATGAATTTATATCGTTATTCAACCACTAAATAATCACAATAAACAAGGTTTTCATAGAGACATTTTGTCAAACAATTGACCACCATACAATGAGTTTCCAAAATTGTTGTCTATAAAATCACAATTGTAGAAACTAATACATTTTGATTTCCTAACCTCACAAAGGTGCCAAGAATGCTTGTAATATGTACTATGTTATTGTAGATTTGTGTACAACTCCCTGGATGACAAATTCAATCCTTCAAACTCTTCTCACAACTACTAATAATAATAGGAACAACATTATTCTTCTACAAAAATGTTTGTTTGGTAGTGGCAGCTATAAGAAATATGTAGGCAGCTCTATATCTAGTCTTGAAAGACAATGATCATAATGGTATATACTCTAGCCACATAGAATAAGCCAATCTACAATAAAATTTAATAATGGCAGCCGATAATTCCTATAAACACTAAGAAGCCTCTTCACATCAACAACACGTCATGTCTTGTGACTGTTCACTTTCAATGAGATACCAAAATATAAATCATACCAATGTAAATTTAAATGCCCCATTTACAAATATATTTGTTTGAAATTAAATGGCACAAAACCTAGCACCCATCCACAAGGATATAAAAACATACCTATTGCTAAAAAATATGCTCAACTAAGAGTATATTTTTGCAAATAAGAAACAACAATATTATTTCCTAACCCTAACTCCATAGAAATTTATTGTTTGTCTTCAAATCTATAATAAATTTCTCCTTCACTCTAACAATAAAAAAAAATAGCTATTGAGCACCAAACTTTTGATTCTTCAAACCTTTAGCACATGTGTGAACCCTGGATGAATTCACCTCTGAATCATTTCTATACAAACTGTGATTGAATGAATCACATAGTATTGGCTAGGGAGGAATCTTTCACCACCAAAACCAATCTAAACTTAGGGTTTCATCTAAGGCAAAAGATATTAACATTCAACCTCATAGAGAAAACAAGGTTTCATAAAATATTCAACCTGAATCAAATAAATCCTCTCAACTATGAGAACCAGGATCAACTGGATGAATGATGGCACTTGGTTGAGCTGTGGAAGTCAAGCAATCATACGCTATGCAAAGTTATGGAAACAAGAGAGTATGCAAGAAAGAAGAGATAAAAGAAAAATCTCAATAAATGGATTGATTGGGATTGATGAATTAGCTTCCAAGAGGTATTACATATAGGGCATAATCAACTAAGAATAGTTGAGTGAAAGATTAAAAAAGCTCACTAAGAATAGTGGTGCTCCAAGTATAGGAAAAGCAACCACTTAACTCAGTTAAGCTAATTTAGGCACACCAAGTATACCTCGAGGCTAAACATAGACTGATGTGCACACCTAAGTAAGTTTAATATAAACCAACACCCCCCCTTAAGCATAGCTTAGGTGTGATAAATGGAGATGGGTCCTAGCAACTAGGCCTGATCAGGTATCCATGTACAATGCAATCTCTCATAAAAATGGAGAAATAGAGAAAACCACGTGGGAAAAACTCCCCTCCAAAAAGAGAGAAAAAGATAAAGGAAGAGGACTAGGAAGCCTCCTTGAAGATGATAACTCTACACCAAGCCTAAAGCCATGTTGTTCTAACCGTGATGATGTAGATATTTCCCCCCCATAGGAGAGAGAAAGAGACTATGTAGCCCCCCACAATGAAGTAGCCCCTATGCCAAAAGAGAATGCCTATGTATGAATGCTAAAAATGATGCATTTGTGGTAAATGACATTTCTCCCCTTAGGAAGATATAACTCTAATGGTGAATATTGAAGTAACTCCAACTTAATGAATCAAGGTGAGGTGGTAAGTCTCATGATGTACCCTATCTCAGAACACTACTCAAATGTATTCATGTTGATGTCTAAATTAGTTACAATCAAATCAAGAGGCTCAGGCCTAACTAAAACAAGTGACAACTCAAAATCATGTGAAAAATAATGAAGATCAAGATTCAAAGAGATAATGTAAGGATGTGAAATGTCAATGCATGCCATGTGGCTACAAAGCAAATCCCACGAGATGTCTTGCAAAGAATCACTAGAAGCCCTTGGTGAAGCCTCTCTAAACTTTGTAGTAGTAGCAAGTACAAGATAACTGTGGTCAAAGAGAAGACATATGTCTTCAATGCTATCACCAAGATCTGAAATATGGGACTCTAATAATAAGCAAGATATGTCTGGTAGAAATGTGTCCCAATGAGATGAATCCAAAAGACATAAATTACCTTGTTGTAGAGAATCACTAGAATCTCTCAAAAAAGAAACACTGGACTTTGAAGTAGCAATAGGTATTGTAGGATATGGAATTTTCTCTAATGTAGATGGGGTATTTGTTGGCATTATTGTCATTGATGTCAAGGGAGTGTCTCTGTGAAAGTCATTGTTGTCAAAAGAATTAATGTCTCTGTGCAAGCATGATATTGAAGCATTCATATTCCTAAAGCATAGTTCAAGATCTGCAAGTGATGACCAATAACTCTTCGGTTTGCAAGTTAGGATTTTAGGGTTTTATTAGATTTCATTAGAACCCTATGGAAGGTTTATTTCCTTATGTGTTCTATTTTGATGTTGACCTGCTATCCCCGGTGAGAAGCCAATTAAGTGACAACTTTAGCCGTCATCATCATTATCTTACCAGCTCAAGTGGTATTCCTTCTTATGGCCTGTGAAGGAGACTAAAGTGCAAGCACCTCAATGTTGGTCCAATGATGCGCGTTGATCCTACAAGATCAACGAATAGCTCATAAGCACAAAGGAAGATAGTGAAGACTTTTGATGTCTATGTGGGTGCGAAATCAAGCCATGTGTTAGGCTTTCGCAATCCTGCAAGGAAGGAAGAAAGTTTCTCCACCACTTCGCGTGCTTGCGCTATGTCAACAAGTGGCAAGATTTGGATGCAAGAAGATAGCGTGGCAACTTCTCATTGATTGAAAACTATTCAATGGGCTAGCATGTAAAGAAAGAGGAGATCGCAACAGTGCATAGTGATGCATGCTTTTTGATCATCGACTGGGATGGTGTGACATGATGACATGTGTCTAATCAAGATGTCAGGAAAGGTGAGATTGACGGTCAAATTTAAAGTTGGCAAACGACTATTTCCTAAAGTTAAAATTTGATGGGCAGTTACAGAGAAGAAGTTAATTCAACTGCATTTTTGCAAAATGGTGCAAACTCGCTCAAGTGATAATTTTGATGGAATGTGAAGTAGTTAGGGTTGATTGTAACTGTGCTCTTGGATTTGTCGATTCATTTGGTAGTTGCTAAGAATAGTATTCTCCAATCCTAATAGGAAATATATACACAAGGAATTCATTTGTAGAAAGTTACTCAATAGAACATTTTCTTACACAGGCAATGTGTGAAGGGTTTGCATGAACTTACAAATGTTCAAAGACAAGAGCAGAGAGTATTGAGTAAAAATGGGTTGTGTTAATGAGAGCATAATATTACAGGGTGAGTTGAGAGACAGAAGAAGATTGTGTTCATGAGAACACTAGGAAGAGAAGGAGAACATAGTACATGAATTAAAAAGGTGCATTTCAGGTTAGAAAAGAACCATTATCTGCATACAAGAATTTGTAAGTAGGGGTTGGTGCCTCTTTATTCTAGATTGGGGAACTGGTGCCTCATTGTATTGAGTTGGAGCTTAATTAAGGTGTGTGATGTACTTGTAGGTTGGTGGGCCTCAAAACATTATCTTGGGTGTTGGTGTACCTATGGGTTGGTGCCTTTAAAACACATGTAATCATTTTCTATTGTGAGGTTGTATTTGAGTAGTAGACTCAAGTAACATTCTCACCATGATTTTTCCCTTTTAGGGTTTTCCACGTACATCTAGTGTTATGTGAATTATGTGTGCTCTTGATTCTTGTCTCTTGGTTTAATATTGTTAAAATTAAAATACATTGATTCATCCCCCCTCTCATTCTATTGGTGTTCTTTCAACAATTGGTATTAGAACCTAGGGTTCCTTGAATAAAGTTTAACCACTCAAGGAAGATCTAGTCACAAGAACACTATGACAAGACATGAGGGTTCTTCTTCAAATAAAGCACCATTATTTAATGGATCCAATTATGCTTTCTGGAGCATTAGAATGGAGAGTTATTTGATCTCTCTTGGATTTGATGTATGGAAATCTATTATAGATGGCTACACACCACCAACAACTACTCTTGGACTATAACTGATAATAAAGATTGTGAAAACAATGTCAAATCAAAGAATGCTATACTATGTGATCTAACCAATATAGAATTTGTGAAATTCATGCATCGTAAATTTGCCAAAGATGTATGGGAAAAGCTGCACAACATCTATGAGGTTGATGATAAAGTCATGCAAGAAAAACTACAAAATCATAGAGGCAAATTTGAGACTCTCAAGATGAAAGATGATGAGAATATTGCAATATACATTCTCATAGTAGATGAGGTAGTGAATGCTATCAGAGGTCTTGGAGAAGAGATAAAAAACAAGGTGGTTGTAAAGAAGGTTCTGAGGTCTCTCCCACAAAGGTATGACTCTAAAGTCTCTACAATTGAGGAAACAAAAGATCTGGATAAGCTTTCTATGGATGAATTATTTGGGTCACTAACATCATATGAGATGAGAAGTGAGAATTCCAGTTCAACAAAGAAAGAAGCAACATTCAAGACTTCCAAAGTGAAGCAAATTGAAGAAGATTTAGAATTGAGTACTAGTTCAAGTGAAGTAGAAGCAAATTTTGTCAGAAAATTGGATAAGTGCTCTCACAAATACAAAGGTAAGCTACCTTTCAAATGTTTCAATTGTGGAAAAATTGGTCATTTTGCATCTAAATGTCCCTTAGGTGAAAATGAAAAGGGAGATAGTTCTATGAGTCAAACATTTTCCAAATATACAAAGAGAAACTTTAATAAGAAGAAAAGGAATCTATATGTAGACAAAGAAATTAGTTCTTCAGATGATTGTTCTTCTACAAGTGAAAATTATGAAATTGCATTTATGACTGTTGAAATCAAAGAAAATTAAAACACTCCTATAGAAGATTGTTATGAAGACTTTGATAAGGAAGAAGAGGGTGAAGTTGATTTGGAAGGTGAACTAGCCTCTGCCTTAGAAGACTTGAAAGATGAGAGGAAAAAAAATAAAAAATACAAGTTAATGATTGAAGAAGATGAAAAACTTGTAGTAGGTTTGAAGTTGCAACTAGCAGAATCTAAGAGAATAGAGGAAGTTATTAGGTTGAGTTTGAAAACCAAACTAGAAGAATGTCAAAAACTAGAGACTGAAGTTGTCTCTCTAAGGAAGGAGTCAGAAAAGGTAAACATACAATTAAATAGAAGCCTTAAGTTTGTGAAGAGCTCTGAAATTCTTGATGAAATAATTGGTTGTCAAAGGTCCTTTTCCAACATGCTTGGGTTAGGATATGTGGAAGACAAGAGTTTTAAGGATAAGAAGAATGCTGAAGAGAAGACTATCAAAGTTGCTACTCTTTTTCAAAAAGCAATTGAAGAAAAAGGTGAGTCAAGTTCTACTGAGCATAACAAAAAAAAGAGCTTAAAAGCATGATGTTGTTTCTAGGAAGCCTAAAGGGTCCAGGAAGAATAAGAAGACTAAAGATCTCAGAGAGATGGATAATGGATTCATCAAAGTCCAAAATCCAAAGAGGGGATTCAAGGACCAACCTGCAAGACAAATTAAACCTTTTTATGGTTACTATTTTCATGTAATCAATTTGGACATAAAGCAATTAACTGCAGAATTAGACCTAGAAGAATGGATGAGCATGATTTTGTAAGCAAAAATCCTTTTGCCCCTTTAGTTGATATGAATGATGTTTTCTATAATTGTAACAACTATGGGCATATCGTCAAGCTTTTTAGAAGTGTGTTTATACAACCTTCTAGACAGGAGAAAAGGAGATTTACTCCTTTAAGGCAAGATAGACCTGCACATGCTCCTACAAGAAAATAGAAAAAATCTACACAATCCTTTGCAAGTCAAAAGAAAGAATCTGCACCCCCTGCTCAGGAGAAAGAACCTACAAAGCCTTTTGAGGAAAAGAAGAAAGTTCAAAAATGCATTGGATAGAAAAGAAGAATGAACAATCCATGTTATTTCAAACATCTTTTCATGCCAAAGAACAAGGAAATCCTTGGGTAGTAGATAGTAGATGCTCTAGACATATAACTGGAGATAAGAGCAAGTTGACCATTTTGGAGAAATGGAATGGTGGTTCTATCAAGTTTAGTGATAGTTGGAAAGGTACATTATGCATAGATGGTAAAATTAATGCTCAAGATGTGTTGTACATGGAGGGATTACAACATAACTTGCTCAGCGTTAGCCAGATGTGTGACAAGGGGTATAACTTATTATTTCATGCTAGTGGATGTGAGATAAGAAAAGCTAGCTCTGGTAGACTTGTTGTTGAGGCAAATAGAACAAACAACAACCTATACCATCTAAAGGAGGTGAAAAATGGAAGATGTCTATTAGGACAAACTGATGAAAGTTGGTTATGGCACAAAATGATGGGCCGCATCAACTTTGACCATCTAGTGAAGGTCAACAAGAAGAATGCAGTCAGACATATGCCTAGTATTGGCAAGCCAGGAAGTACCTTCTATAAAGAATGCCAAGAAGGAAAGCAAACAAGGGTCAGTTTCAAGACAAAAGAATATTCAACTTCAAAACCCCTAGAGTTGATACATACATTCCTATTTGGACCAGATAGAACCAAAAGCATCAATGGAGATAGGTATTTCATGTTGTTGATAGATGATTATTCAAGAATGACATGGGTAACTTTTCTTAAAGATAAATCTCAAGATTTAGAACAATTTAAAATCTTTAGGGCTATGGTTGAGAATGAGATTGGTTCAAGGATAAAATTCTAAGTTCTGAAAGAGGTGGAGAATTCACTTCTAATGAATTTGATTAGTACTGTGAAAAGTATGGGATTGAAAGACATTTCTTTGTAGCTATGACACCTCAATAGAATGGAGTTGTTGAGAGAAAGAATAGAACTATCCAGGAAATTGATAGAACAATGTTGAATGAAGCCAATCGACCTGATAGATACTAGAAGGAAGCAGTTCATACTATTGTTTAAATTCTTAATAGAGGTTAGTTAAGAGTAAACTATGATAAGACTCCATATGAATTATGGAAAGGCAAACCTGCATTTCTGAAGCATTTTAGAATATTTGGAAGCATATGTTTTATAAAAAAGGATGAAGATACCTTAAATAGGATTGATACAAGAGCAGATGAAGGTATTTTTCTTAGTTATTCAACAACAAGAAAGGCCTATAAGTGCTAAAATAAAAGGTTGCAGAAGATAGTTGAAAGTGTGAATGTTAGATTGGATGAAGATTGTTCTTAGTTATCACGTAAAAGTGACATGTATTCAAAGGTCCCTGCTTATAAAGAAGAAGAAGAAGAAGAAGTTGCAAAAGAAGAGTCACAAGAGGAGAATGATGCTGATTAAGAACAACCAAAATCTACTCCAAAGGCTCCACCCAAGTATGTCAAAAGAGATCATTCTGAGAATCAAATTCTTGGAAACAAAACTGATGATGTCATGACAAGGAGAAAGCTTGCACAACGATATTATTTACTATCTTAAATAGAACCTAAATATTATGAAGAAGCTAGTAAGGATGAGAGTTGGATTGAGGCCATGAAGGAAGAAATTAGTGTTGCAAGTATGTGCTAATCGGTGTTGTCATTGATGTCAACATGCTTTTGTTGTCATTGGTGTCAACTATGTCTTCTGATGAAGTTGTTGTTGTTTGATCAAGTTGTGTTGCTAAAGATGATTCGGTTGCTATGTAAAGGTGTTGAAGATGTTAAGGATATGCTTCTGATATTGAGTCTTCAAGTGCTTTTGATAAAATTTTATTAATATTAGAAGCAGTGTGAAGGAGTCTTCTGGATTACAAAATACTATTCAAGTTTTTTTTTCCACATTTCTTATGTGTTGGAGATCTGAGTGTGTAGTTTGGATATGTTACTGAGAAGTGTTTGAAGATGCTAAATCTAGGATTTGGTGCTCCAAACTATGTACAATAAAAGTTGTATTCACTAGTTTGAGGATAGTGTATGACAGTGTTTGTAGTGTGTCTGAGAGAAAGTATTTTACTCTGCATTCCTCTGCAGAAAGGTTTTAGGTGCTGTAGTTGTACATATCTATTCATAAGATCCTAATCTATCTTGATTCCAGAGAATTTGTGATTTGGTGCTATAGAAAGTCATTTCTTGTGTAGCAGTGTTTGATAGTGTTGTTTGTAAGCAGTCTGTGAATTGTCTTCAAGTGAAATTTGTTATGGCTAAATTTGTTGGGTCTCAGGTGACTCCAAGTTGTTCATGGATGTTTTCATATTGTTTTAAAGCATTGTGTGTGGTCTGCAAGTTATGGTTGTGATCATGGAAGTGTGTAATCAAGAATTCCCTATGTTTATGTTGTTTGGCCAACCTTGGATGTTTGCATTGATTATGGAATTGATTCGGTGGTTATGTGAGTGTTGAGTAGTGTGCTTGGATGGATTTAGGTCATAGCTAAGGCATAAAGTGGTTTTCCTTCATTCCTTTGTGCCATGGAATGTTTAGGTCCAGACCTAATTCAAATATTGTGAGTTTGCCGACCTTGGAGATTGTTTCAAGGGTTGTAGATCGTGTTACCAACCTTGGAGAATGTTTTCAAGACTGATGGTACATAAAAAGTGTCAAGGATTCATGGATGCATGTGTGTATGATGATATGATGCAAATTTGATCAATGCAGTCAAAGCTTTCATGTGTTAGTCTACCGGATGCAGTGAGCAGAAGGTGTCTACTATTTTTAGTGTTGTTGTGAAGATGTTGTTGGTGTTGAGATATGTATTGAGCTTCATTGGAATTGAACTTCATGCATAGGTTTGATGTAATTATAACAGTCCAAATCTTGGCAGTGAGCCATCCTTCTCTTCTTTCTTTCTTTCTCAATGGGCAGTGAGTCCACTTGGATAGTGAGTCCTTGGGTAGTGAGCCCTTTGGGTTGTTAAACCTCTAGGTAGTGAGCCCTATTGTAGTGTGCATTCTTTCTTTTGGGTAGTAAGCCCTAGGTAGTGAGCCCTTTGGTAGTGCGCCCTTTGGTAGTGAGCCTCTTGTAATTTGGTATTGGTACTACATTATAGTGTGACCTAATCCTCACCATGGTTTTTCCCTTTTAGGGTTTTCCACATAAAAATTTGATGCTCTCTTGTGCATGGTGTTGATGTGTTTAAGTTTCTATTAGCTATTCTTCATGTTTAATCTTCATAACAGATTAAGGGATTAAGTGAATTGATGTGGATGTGATTTTGTTTATAAGGGTTTGATGTTTTTAATACAACTAATTCACCCCCCTCTCAGTTATCTCGTGCCTTCAACAATTGGTATCAGAGCAAGGTTCCTTTGAAGAAAGTTTAACAGCTTGAGGTAGATCTAGGATGTCGCACAAGAAAGATATTCCTTTGTTTGTTGGATTAGACTATGCACTCTAGAAGGTAAGGATGGAAGCCTATCTAATTTCTCTTGGTTATAAGGTTTGGAAATGCATCAAGTCTAATTACACTAAACTTGAGGGTGGTATAAATTTTGAAGATGAAATCAAAGCTGCTAAACTAGATGGTAAGGCAAAACATGCTCTCTTAAGTGGTCTTACTAATTTTTAGTTGGTGAAATTTGTGAATTTGAAAATTGCTAATGATATTTGGAAAAGGTTGGAAAGTGTTTATGAAGGAGATGAGAAGATTAAAAGGGCTAAAATGTAGAATTTAAAGCTCACTTATGAGACCATGCAAAATTTTGAAGATGAAAACATTGCAAGCTACTTGTAGAAGGTGGATGAAGTTGTCGATGACATCAAAGGACATATGATCAAGAAGTGATATTGAAGGCACTTAGAACTCTTCCTAAATCTTATAGTTCTAAAGTCTCTACTATTGAAGAATTACAAAATTTGGATAAGTTTACCAAAGATTAGTTGCTTGGCACTCTAACGGCTTTTGAAATAAGAGAGTTTGGCACAAGTAGTGGAACTACAAAAGATGAGAATACTTTTAAAAAGATGGTAAATTAGAGAAGACTGTTGAATCAGATTTGAAAGACTTTGATGAAGTGGAAGATAACTTTGTGAGAAGGATGAAAAAGGGTACCAGTAAGGTTAGTGGGAAGTTGTCTTTTAAATGTTTTAGTTGTGGAAAAATAGGTCATTATGCTTCAAGGTGTCCAGAAAGAGCTCTAAGAATTAAGAATAAGGAAAACAAAGGAAGGATGTTCAAGAAAATTTACTATGAAAGCATTTTTGATGATGAAACAAATGTTGAGGATGATAATGATGGCGAATGCTTATTCATTGTCATAAGAGATGAAACTGGTTCTGCTAACTCTAGATGTTGTGTGAAGGAAAAGAATCTGGAAGCAAGTACTAACCCTAAAGGCACTGTAATATCTGCCTTTCATGCTAGAAGTGAAAAGGATGACTAGGTCATTGATAATGGATGCTCATATCATATGACAGGTGACAAGAGTAAGTTTATTAAATTTGAAAAATTTGATGGTGGAGTAGTTAGGTTTGGTGATGATGAAGCTGCTAAGATTTGTTGAAAAGGGTCAATCAATTTTGATGGAAATCATAACACTGGTGATGGCCTTTATGTCAAAGGTTTAAATCATAGTCTCTTGAGTGTTGGATATATGTGTAGCAAGAGTTACAATCTTATGTTTCAGAATGATGGATGTGAAATCAAAAAAAGATTTGAAACAATAACTGTTGCTGGAAAGAAGATAGGTGAAAATGTTTGTCACTAAAAGGTGGTGTTAGTTATTGTCTTATGACTAGGATCAATGAGAGTTGGTTATGGAATAGGAGATTGTGTCACATCAATTTTGATAGTTTGGTAAGGATAAGTTCAGTCCAAGTTGTGAGAGATCTACCTAGGTTAACAAAGCCCATTACTGTTGTCTATAAGGAATGTTAGTTTGGAAAGCTAACAAGAAGAATCTTCAAAAGTAAGGATTAGTCATCTACTGGATTGCTGGAGTTGGTGCATACATACTCATGTGGTCCTACTAGAGTAAGGAGTTTTCAAGGTGATAAGTATTTCATGTTATTTATTAATGATTAATCTAGACTGACTTGGGTTACTTTTCTTAAGGAAAAATCAGAAGCCCTAGATAAGTTTAAAGTTTTTAAATCAATGGTTGAGAATGAATTGGATATGAAAATCAAATATTTGAGGTTTGACAGAGGTGGAGAGTTTCTTTCTAATAAATTTAACATGTTTTGTGAGAATCGTGGGATAAAGAGGCAATTATCTGCTCCTAGAACTCCTCAGTAGAATGGAGTGGTTGAAAGGAAGAACATGACTGTTCAAGATGCTGCAAGGATAATGATAAAAAGAGGAAAACCTACTGGAAGTCTATTGGAGAGAAGCAATTCATATTGCTATCTACATACATAATAGAGTATAGGTGAAAGAAAATGACACAAAGACTTCTTATGAACTATGGTATGGAAGAATTCCCACTGCTAAATCTTTCAAAGTTTTTGGAAGCAAATATTATATCAGAAGAGAGGAAGAACTAGGAAATTTTGATGCAAGATGTGATGAACGTATTTTCCTTGGATACTCTAACAAAAGCAAAGCTTACAGATGCTATAATAAGAGGCTACAGAAGATTGTTGAAAGTGCTAATGTTAAAGTTGATGAAGACATATAGAAGTTTTCAGAGATTAATGGATATGAATCAGATGAGTCTTCTTGTGAAGAAAAAGAAGAAACTAAAGGAAACAAAGTACAAGTTGAAGAATGGGAAGCTTTGAAAAGAGAAGTACAAGTTGAAGAATAAGAAGCTCTGAAAAAAGTTCCTAAAACTCCCAAATATGTGCAAAGGCATCACACTAAAGATCAGATCATTGGTGATAAGAGCAAAGGTATATTGACAAGAAGAAGAGCTACTAAAGAATAGGTAAATCTATGTTTACTTTCCAAAGCTGAACCTAAATCAGTGGTTGAGGCATGCAAGGATGAGTATTGGATTAAGGCTATGGAAGAAGAATTAATGTAGATTGAGAAGAATCAAACTTGGGAGCGTGTCCCAAGACTAGAGAATAAGAATGTGATTGGAACTAAGTGGGTATATAGGAACAAGTTGAATGAGAATGGAGAAGTGGTAAGGAACAAGGCAAGACTTGTGTGTAAGGGGTACTCACAAGTGGAAGGAATAGGCTATGAGGAAACATTTGCCCCAGTGGGAAGAATGGAGGCTATTAGTCTGTTTCTATCTTTTACAACAATAAGAATTTTAAGGTATATCAGATGGATGTGAAGTCTACTTTTCTGAATGGTGAATTGGAAGAAGAAGTCTACATAGAGCAACTGGATGGATTTCAGTTGTTAGACAAACCATATATGGTATGTAGATTGAAGAAGACATTGTATGGATTGAAGAAAGCTCCCAGAGCTTGGTATGCAAGGTTAGATATGTATTTGTTGTAGCAGGGATTCAGTAAAGGGTCTACAGACAGTAATTTGAACATCAAGGTAAGCAAAGATCAAATCCTGATTGTTGAGGTCTATGTGGATGACATAATCTTTGGTGGAAATGAAAGTATGTGTAAAGACTTTGCAAATAAAATGCAAAAAGAATTTGAGATCTCAATGTGTGGAGAGATGAACTTCTTCCTTTTGCTGCAAATTAATCAAATAGATAAGGGCATTTTCATTTCATAATCAAAGTATGTCAAGGAACTATTGAAGAACTTTGGAATGGAAGACTCTAAACCAGTCTGTACCCCCATGACAATTGGTTACAAGCTGAGGAAGAATGATGAATCCCCTAAGGATGATCAAAGTAAATATAGATTAATGATTGGAGGACTGCTATACCTAACTGCTACCAGACCAAATATCATGCATGCAGTCTATCTTGTGACAAGATTTCAAGATCCTAGAGAGTCACATGTCATGGCAGTGAAGAGAATACTCAGGTATTTGAAGGGCACTCTAGATCATGGTTTGTGGTATCCTATGAAAAATGACTTTACCCTAAGTGCTTACATAGATGCAGATTGGGCCGGATGTGTAGATGATAGGAAAGTACAAGTGGTGGCACATTCTTTCTTAGAGATAGAGTTGTCTCTTGGCTAAGCAAGAAGCAGGATTCAATAACCTTATCTGCTGCAAAGGCAGAGTATATTGTTGCAGCATCTTGCTGCACTTAGGTGTTGTGGATGAGACAAACTTTGAAGGATATCAAAGTTGAGTATGATGATCTAATTCCTATCTTCTGTGATAATATAAGTGATTTTAATATTTCAAAGAATCCAGTGATGCATTCAAGGATAAAGCATATTTCAATCAGGTATCACTTTCTGAGAGAGAAGCTTGTAGAGAATGAAGTGAAGCTTGAGTATGTGCCTACAAAGGATCAAGTTGCTGACATATTCACTAAGGCTCTTCCTAAGGATACATTTGAGTATCTCTGGGAGAAGTTGGGGGTTATTGCCCCTCCTTCCTTGAACTAGATGCATAAGGAGATGCATCAGTCCAGTGTGTGTGTCAAGATTCAATCTTTTCTAGACTAATGTTTGAGGCTACCTCTCAGGCGGAGTAGGTAGTGGCATTGATTATTATAGTCTGGGTGAGTAAGAGCTAGTACAAGTTGGTGTGTACTCCTAAAGGGGAGTATTCAAAGCAATTGAGAATAGTACAAGTATGTGCAGTATCATAATCAGGGGAGAGCGCTTGAAACGGTGTGTCACCCTTTGCCATTGATGTCAAAGGGGGAGAGAGTTCATGTGAAAAATAAAGTGAGAGAAAGATAGTAAGATGTAAAAAAGAAAGGGGGAGAGTGAGACTGGTGCAGAGTTGTGTCATGATGTTTTTTCACATCATATGTTGCCATCAATGACAAAGGGGGAGATTGTTGCAAGTATGTGCAAATCGGTGTTGTCATTGATGCTGACATGCTTTTGTTATCATTAGTGTCAACTGTGTCTTTTGATGAAGTTGTTTTTGTTTGATCAAGTTCTCTTGCTAAAGGTGATTTGGTTGTTGTGTAAAGGTGCTAAAGATGTTAAGGATATGCTTTTGATATTGAGTCTTCAAGTGCTTTTGAGAAAATTTGATTAATATTGAAAACAGTGTGTTGAAGAAGTCTTCAGGCTTACAAAATATTGTTCGAGTTTTTACTCCACATTTCTTCTATGTTGGAGATTTGAGTGTGTGGTTTGGATATGTTACTAAGAAGTTTTTGAAGATGATAAATCTAGAATTTGGTTCTCCAGACCGTTGTACAGTAAAATTGTATTCACTAGTTTGAGAACAGTGTCTGATAGTGTTTGTAGTGTGTCTAAGAGAGTATTTTACTCTGTATTCCTCCGCATAAAGGTTTCAGGTTCTGCTGTTCTAGATATATGTTCATAAGATCCTAATCTATATTCATTCTAGAGGATTTGTGATTTGGTGCTCTGAAAAGTCATTTCTTGTGTAGCAGAGTTTGACAGTGTTGTTTGTAAGCAGTCTGTGAATTGTCTTCAAGTGAAATTTTTTGTGGTTGAATTTGTTGGTTCTCAGGTGACTCCAAGTTGTTTGTGGATGTTTCCAAATTGTTTTAAAGAATTGTGTGTGGTCCGCAAGTTATGGTTGTGATTGTGGAAGCATGTAAACAAGAATTTCCTATGTTTATGTTGTTTGGCCGACCTTGGATGTTTGTGTTGATTATGGAATTGATTCAGTGGTTATGTTAGTGTTGAGTAGTGTGCTTAGATGGATTTAGGTCTGAGGTAAGGCATAAAGTGGTTTACCTTCATTCCTTTGTGCCGTGGAAGGTTTAGGTCCAGACCTAATTCAAATATTGTGAGTTTACTGACCTTGGAGATTGTTTCAAGGGTTGTAGATTGTGTTGCCGGCCTTGGAGAATGTTTTCAAGATTGATGGTGGTATAAATAAGTGTCAATGATTCGTTGATGTGTGTGCATGATGATATGATGCGAATTTGATCAGTGTAGTCAGAGCTTTCATGCGTTAGGCTACCGAATGCAATGAGCAAAAGGTGTCTACTAATTTTAGTGTTGTTGTGAAGATGTTGTTGGTGTTGAGATTTATATTAAGCTTCATTGGAACTGAACTTCATGCATAGATTTGATGTAATAATATCAGTTCAAATCTTGGCAGTGATCCATCCTTCTCTTCTTTCTTTCTTTCTCAATGGGCAGTGAGTCCACTTGGACAGTGAGTCTTTGGATAGTGAGCCCTTTGGTTGGTTAACCCTCTGGGTAGTGAGCTCTGAACTGCAGTGAGCATTCTTTCTTTTGGGCAGTGAGCCTCTTGTAATTTGGTATTGGTACTACATTATATTATGAGATAATCCTCATGGTTTTTCCCTTTTAGGGTTTTCCATGTAAAAATCTAGTGTTCTCTTGTGCATGGTGTTGATGTGTTTACATTTCTATTATCTGTTCTTCATGTTTAATCTTCATAACAGATTAAGGGTTTAAGTGAACTGATGTAAATGTAATTTTGTTTATAAGGGTTTGAAGTTTTTAATACAATTGATTCACCCCCCCCTCTCAGTTGTCTTGTGCCTTCAACACTTAGTCAAATAGAGAAAAATCAAACTTGGGAACTTGTTCCAAGGCCTACTGATAAGAATGTCATAGGCACAAAATGGGTGTTTAGAAATAAACTGAATGAGGATGGGTATATAACTAGAAATAAAGCTAGATTAGTCTACAAGGGATATGTGCAGGTTGAGGGCATAGATTTTGATGAGACATTTGCACTTGTGGCTAGGCTTGAAGCCATTAGAATGTTTTTTGCATATTTAGTTTATAAAAACTTCAAGGTGTACCAGATGGATGTAAAGTCTGTGTTTCTCAATGGCTATTTGGATGAGGAAGTTTATATAGAGCAACCTAAAGGATTCAAGGTGACTAAAAATAAAGACTATGTGTGTAGACTAAAAAAGGCACTGTGTGGTCTAAAACAGGCCCCTAGGGCTTGGTACTCTAGGCTGGACAAATATCTTCAATAGCTCAAGGCTATAAGAAAGGTATAGCTACTAGCAATCTGTATTTTAAAACTGATGGTAATCATATGATGATTGTTATTATTTATGTTGATGATATAATATTTGGTGGAGATAGTGACAAAATGTGTGAATCGCCATTTCTAGTCCAAAACACCCTTCGCTTTGGAGCAGGGTGTGAATCGCCTTACCTACAAATGAAAAATAAGCTGATTTCAAAGAAATACAAGCTGATTTGGTTTATATGTAGGATTTGGCACCCTCAGAATCTCCAAACACAGGATTTGGGTTTGGACCTAGGATTCCCCAAGTAGGCCACCCTTTCCACACAGTCTCCACATACAGGCTGCCCTTTCAACAGGTCATGGGCCTTTCAAAGTAGGGGTTGAACCTTTTTTCTGCACCCGAAGCTGCCAATTGAACCCTCTTTCTATCTCAACATGGCCAAAGTTTCGCCTTCTTTCCTAATCAAATTGTGCCCTCTGCATAGATTGGCATAAAACATAATACAAAGAAAATATTTGCAGAAACGAGAAAATATTTCCACTTGAATGCAAACAAAGTTTTCAAATAAACTAAGAAAATATGTACTAGACCAACAATCATCAACTAGAACAAGCTCTAATACCATGTGAGAATCGGTATCAACTGGACGAACGATGGCACTTGGTCGAGCCGCAAAATTCAAGCAATCGTACGTTGTGCAAAGTTATGAAACAAGAGAGTATGCAAGCAAGAAGAGATAAAAGCAAAAGCTCAATGAATGGATTGATTGGGATTGATGAATTAGCTTCCAAGAGGTAGTACATATAGGGCATAATCGACTAAGAATAGTCAAGCCAAGATTAAAAAAAGCTCACTAAGAATAGTAGTGCTCCAAGTATAGGAAAAACAACCACTTGACTCAGTTAAGCTAATCTAGGCATGCCAAGTATAGCTCGAGGCTAAACATAGACTGATGTGCACACCTAAGTAAACTTAATATATGCCAACATCAACCTCCTTTTATAACCCTAGTGGAAGTTATATATTTTAAATTCACTTTTAATAATAATCCTTGAGCTCCAAATAAGTGACTTATTTTATTAATTACTTTTCGAGTCCTTAAATCACTTAAAATTCACTTTTATAAATAATTAATATAAGTTGTCTTTTAATTCACCTTTTGACAACTTAAATATTAATTATTTAATGTTTTAATTTTTTTTTCATATTTGCCCAAAGTTGCGGAAAATACAAAAATAGCCCAAAAGTGAATTTTGATAACACCAACATACTCTAAAGCTCCATGGATATCCAACTTAATGAAAATTGATAGTTTCCAAAAATAGAGTACTTCTCCAAGAAGTGTGGAAAGCACTCAGAATGTCGAAATTACACCCGGAAAGTTCACCCCCAAACTCATCTTGATCCTTTGAACACAATGCCATTAACTGAGATCTATTTCGAAAAGGTTGGTGCTCTCCAAGAAAATTGGAGCTTCCAAAGATGTTGGAAATGCTATAAAAAGGGGACATTACAGACTTCTACCCCTAGATGTGTTTTTTCATGCTATCCATCTTGGACAAAAGGAAAATTGACCAAAGAACCCTCATCAATGATAGCTTGCACACCTAGATAATATAGGTGTAAGAAAGTAATAAATTTTACATGACCTCTTATTTGGTCTATTTACTAGTTCACAAAGAAAATTTCTTAAGGTTTCACCAAGTTGGAAAGGAGCAACTTAGTGGAACTTTGGTATATAATAATTACCCACAATTGGTGCTGAAGGAGAGATAGAAGCACTATAACAAGGTAAATGATGCCTTTGTTTTCTCCATCGCTACATGCGTAGAGAATGCCTACACCAAGAGCTTGTCCTTGGAGGCAACATAAGATTTGACAAGTTGGGGAAGTTGGCTTATCCAATTCAAGACATTCTTGTAGATAAGGATTGTAGGATTTCATAAGACCCCATACTAATTCCCAAAGTACCCCAATGACAAAATAATTCTATTAGAGATTTGCAAGCGTTCAAAAAATGATAAGTAAAAAACTATATATATATATATATATATCAACATTCGATTCTCATATCTTAATTGTTCACAAACAATATAAGTAAATAAATAAATATTTGTATTTTAATTAAAACTTTTATAAGAGGCTTGTTAAAAAAACATGCATTATGAGAAGTGAGAGACAAACAAGTACTAGTGTGTTAACTAGATTAGCATGGTTTATAATCGTACACTTAACTTCAAACAAGGGCATGCACGACCACAGTTTGAATAAGGCAAAATCATATAAAGTTCAACTAATTATTAAAATCATTTATAGTTACCCCATTCAAAGCCATACAAAATTACAACGAGATTATCAACTAATAGAGTCATTTATACCCATGTGTTATGGTACTTTTATTATGAATTGAATAATTTATTTTTAGTTTATTAATAACTTAGATTTAATTTTCTTATACTATTCACAGCGGTAATGATAGTCACAAGTGAATTATTTGAACATTGTTAACCATGGTTGGGAAACCAGATCCATTAGTTTTTTTGTTTCCTCAAGGCAAGTTGACTTTTTTGAGTATTTTCTAAGGAATGCTGGTGTAAATTTTTATATCATTAGATACAATGCCAAAGTGCCAAACATTTAATGTGAAAGAGTGTTTGGCCAAATCATTATCTGTGGCATTTCAAAGTACACACCTTCTTTAAGTATTAATGTTCGTTTTTCAGACATTCTAGTCCTGCAAAAAAAAGTACCTTATGCATATGGTGTATACAGAGATACCCACTAATTTCATTTTTCATGAGGAGATTATTCTCACCACCATGTGTTCTTTTTTCTTGTTTAATATTTTTCCTGCTCCCCAGTCATATCCCACTTGTGGCCCGTTCACTGACATTTTCATTCTTTCTAATGTCTACTCATCATCTAAAAGAACAAAATAATGGCAGACATATGGTTGAAATTCATAATAGTTAATTACTTTCATCAGTAACAATTCTACATGATTCACCGAGCACTTACTATAGACATCGATGGTTCCAAAGCAAGCCATATAATACATTAATCGATAGATACTGTTGCAGCCTTACTGTAAGAAAAACACTCAAAAGATGGATAAAGCTTAAACAACCGCTACAAACACTCAAAAGATGGATAAAGCTTAAACAGCTGCTACATTGTAATGCAGATTGTAAACAGTCGCAGGACAATGTCCTGACTGTTTACGGTGGAGCCAAAAGATTACCATTAATAATATCTTACAGTTTAGACTAGTGATTAATAATTAAACAAAACAAAACAAGAATCTCCATTACTGTATTTGATGATGATACAAAAACATGAAAACAATGGAGTCCATCCCTAAAAAAATATGGAATTCTTAAAATGTGTACAAATTGTGAGATGAAATGAACATAAACCAACTATTGAGATTTCCATTGTTTGTTTACATTCAATGCCTATCTCTGTTGCACAAGCAGCTCATTCAGAGAATGTCTCTTTCATGCTCTATTCAGAAAGAGCTTCACTTATCTATATCTAAAAGTAAGAGGGTGAAAATGAAATGAGGAAAAACAATGCCTGGCGTTCCCCTTGTATACCAAAACAGAAGATGGAACAATGTTTTTCTGGTTAGGTTTGTACTGAATACCCATTCTCACATTTATGCCACCATCTAATTCATCTGCAGCACCTGCTAGATTTGCCATTATATCCTTCAAAACCTATACAAATCAAGAATTGCTTCAACATTCTTGTCCTCCATTGCTCCATCAAAAGTTAAACAGTTGTAATAGAATAGCTACCATACAGCACACCTCCTCCACAATTATCATCCAACATAAATAAATACTGAATCCAGTGGTAATGAGCGCTCATGATTCGTTCTCTTAAAGTAGTATGCAATAATACAATTTGCTTATATCCTGGCTACTTTACTGACCAATATGCAGCAACTTACAAAATGTTTAGCAAAAAGGATTTGCAGAGGAATTTATGACAAGTTATGATGCCCACAAATTAATCGCTTTTGGACAACTGACAGAGAAGTAATCATGGCCATGAAGGACAATAAGAAGAAAACAAAAACCCAATTGAACAAATTGAAAGAACATAGACAAATTAAACAGTAGGAAATCCAGAGATAAGAATTATAGAGTGTGACAGGCCTGGCAATCAGGCAACCCTCACTGTGAAAATTCTTAAACAAATTATGGGCATAAGAATCTAGGAAACTTCACCAACACAAAAGCCAACATCCAGTTTGAAGCCATTATCATATTCTTGACCATTTTCTGCAATTAGGCTGTCTTCCAGCACATTCCTATCATTCCCGCCTTGTTTGACCGCCTCATCTCCATTATTGTCGTTCTAGAATGCCATTCAAGTTGACCCAAACGCGTTTATTTTGCGCTATACCCCGACAGCCTGTCTCCGTATCAGTGTTTTTTACTGCTGTCCCGTGCACCAGTTTATCTCTTATTCCATACGCTATTTTATCATTAAAAAATGGTATGGGTCTCAATCAGATCTAACCAATGACACCAAGTTCAACCCAATGGGATGATGTTATTTTTACTAATATAATATTGACGATGTCCTTACACAAAATTGGTTTCTAAAACTTGTGTAGACAATATCCTTTCTTCCAGCTGTTTGAATCCTCCAAGGTGAATCGACCAAAAAGGGAAGTCAGGAATGATAATAATATAACCAGGTAATAAACATATTGAATGAATGAAAGTAAGTTTTTAATGACCTGGGACCCAGACGTAAAATAGGTCGCATCAAACAAAGAAAAAGGAATCATGGTTCACCAAAGGTATTGATGACTCGATTATTTAGTTGTTTCAATCAGTTTACATTTAAAATTAAATCTCTAATTGATCATTTTCTTTTTACAAGTTAGAGAAATTATGGTTCACCAAAGTTATTAATGACTTGATTATTTCTAGTTGTTTCAATGAGTTTACTATATATATAGTGAACAAATATAGCTCAAAGAGCATCAACACAACCAAGATGACAAATATGATCAACCACATGGCTACAATGGTCATCACCAAAAGTCTATAACACCACTTCAAACTAGAAGTGAGCATGAAAAATTGGTTGTCACCAATTCATAATTACATCAGCCAATCACTATAGAACATAAGATAATTGTACAACCATAAAAATGAAACAACAATAGCGCCATAACGCCACTTAATCACTAGGTTTGACAACCTTCTTCATCTTCTCCTCAGCTTAAATGATATCAATAACCTTCTTAACCAACTCCTGAACTGTACTTCTCATCTACTTCCTGATCCACCACTTGGAAAAAGTAGATAAAGGAATATCATCAAAGTCACCAAATTTAGAGATATCATAGCCTTTGTAGACAATAGCATTTCCATCATTTGAACATTCACTCTGCACACATTTCTCAACTCCTTGAGCACTAGTATCACCCTTAGCATTAGCCTTGGCCTTGGTCTTAGACTTCAAAGTTCTTCAAATGGTCTTCATCCAATTTTTGGATCTTCTCTTTAGATTTGTTTACTCGCTCACAAACCTACAAAAGCATAAGTAACACTATGACTTCTTTATAGAATCTAGTAACATTTCTACATTCACCTTGAAAAAAAATGTTTATTTATGCTAATCTAGATAAACCATAAAACTTCAATGGACAACACCAACCAAATCTTAAGAATCAACTTAGAAAAGGCAACATAAGAATTAGCAATAGAACCAAACAAGATGTCCTACCAACAAATATGCTTAACCCCTAACCAATAAGACCATAAAGGAATAAAGCAACCTTACAATGGACAACACTAACCAAATCTTAAGAATCAACTTAGAAAAGGCAACATAAGAATTAGCAATAGAACCAAACAAGATGTCCTACCAACAAATATGCTTAACCCCTAACCAATAAGACCATAAAGGAATAAAGCAACCTTACACAGTCTTAACAAAACAATAATAAAAGAAAAGGTGAACAATAGTTTCCCTTTCCCCACAAACCAAACAAAGACTATTTTTAAGAGATAGGACATCCCAACATCTAACCTCTTACACAATAAAAAAACCATATAAAAAATACTTTTTGGGTTCAAGAAAATTAGACTAAACAAAATTGAGCATGGAAGACCACATGGCTTTTGAATCATTCACCCCCAAAGGGAGTTGAAATGGCAATGAATGTTATCCACATTGGAAAGCATCTAATAAACATTCTTGACATGACAATGAATGTTATCCACAAATTGGAAAGCATCTAATAAACATTCTTGATAGTTACATCTATCAATTTACAACCACATTTCCAAGAAAAGTCGTTCCATAGTCTTGTATCATACCTAATTTTTAAAATAGGCACACTCTTGGGTGAAAGTTCAAAGTTGTGTCCCATTTTAGGCCAACTTATTAATACAACTAAATTTAAACATTCCAACTAAAAGTCAATTTTGGTAAAAAATATGTTCTAACTAAATTAGGTCTAGGCTACAACTTTTCTAGTTGGAAGTATCCACTACATACATATGTAGCATCACTTTGGTGCCAATTTACATAAAAATTAAAATTATTTAAAAAACTTAATGTTCTCACAACTTCTACTCATGTAATAAAACTTTTTTTTTTTCTAAAAAACCCTTTTGTCGATCTATAAATGTAATTTTCAAAAATATAATTTTTGTTTATATTTTAATTAGTGTTTATATTTTCTTTTTTAATTTTTACTATGAGCACTAAAATATAAGGTTGATTATCTTCTAAAAAAAATTACTAAAGTTTATTAAAAGAATATGATGCACTAGAGGAGAGAATCCATGTTGAGACAATATGATTTTTTTCTATCTCGAATAAACAGTTGAGACAAAAAGTGGAGGCTCATTGAAAAATTGTATTTTTAGTAGTAGAGACTTTCAAGAATTATTTAAAAAAATACATTTATCAAAATGAGAAAAATAATCCATGCACTCAAGTTTTAGGTTATAAATATTAAAAAAAATAAGGAAAAAAATTACTATAAAAAAGTAGAGACCTATTTGTTTTGTGGAGAAAAGGTGGATGGGTGAATGTGTGAGGGTTTTAGTTGTTTATGTGTAATCCTCCGTTCCCAACAAAAATTCCAAAGGCTTATCAACTGAATTGAATCTCCACTAAGTGAGAGCAATCACCTATCATATTGGGTAGCCACTTGGGAAGCTGTGGATTCTTGGATGTATCAAACAATGTCTCTATCTAATGTTCAATTATGCTTAGAAACCCTAATTATGCAAATCAGTAAGCAAATTATCAAATTATGACAAATCCTTTCAAACTAAAACAAAGGACAGAGATACTTAACTTACTATTTTTTTAAGTTTGGAAGGTGGAGAAGTCAGGGACACGAGGACTCGCGCCCAAGTCCAAGGTACCAATTTCTTTGAGGGGTTCTGATCTCCTTCTGACACTGATCTGCACTGCAACTTTAGTTTTTAGAGATTCTGATGTGAAGGACACAGGGACTAGTACCCTAGTTTAGGAAAAGCACCAGTGTCCTACTTCTTTCCAGATCCTGAACCCTCTGTGTCTGCTAACCTTCCTTGCAACTCCACTCCTTCAAGATGAGACACCTATAACCTGTAATCACAAGGAGTGTGGGAGGGGGTTGTGGTGTTTAGAGGCTTACCTCAGTCAAGCCCTAGAGAGACATTCAAGTCTTCTGAACACCATTGTTAGATGAGAGTGTGTATCCCAGCGGGATAGAGGCAAAAATCCAAATGATAAATGATCGAAAACATAATAAATATCCCCTTGTAGTGAAGATCTCATGGAAGGAAGATGTTCTTCATGCCATGAGGAGATGGATGTCAAATCTGCAAACACAAACACAATAACAACAAAGTACTGCTCTGTAACACAATGAATGCCTTAAATCACTTTCACAAAATCACAATGCTCTTCTAATTTCTATCTAGTTTACAAATGAAACCTAATCATGCTTATATATGCAACTACAAAGATTCCCGCTAAGAATTTCATAATTCAAACTTTGGATGTCAACATAGGACCTAATTAACGGTCATAAAACTGACATTTGAAAATAGGACAGACCCAAAATAGGGTTGGACTAGGGCAGTAGCGTCCAAGTCCACCCTGCCATTTTTGCTTAGGATTTATTAAAGTGCAGCCCCCTAGGTCCCATTTGTCACAAAACCCAAGGGTTTTCTCATTGGGAGTTAGAAATAACATGCAAGATGCTCTAAATGCAATTATAGGACCCGGGAGCTAAACCTTAATAGGAAAAAGCCCCCAAGGTTACTTTTTCCAACATAACACTATTAACCTCATTTTTCAACATTTTATCAGCAACTAAATTATAGTGTTAATTTTTATTAAAAGAAAATACAAACATAAAATACACTAAAAAATCTACATTCAATTTTTTTTTATTAAAAAAATATAAACATAAAATACACTAAAAAAATCTATATTTTATTAATTTACATCATTTGAAAATTCAAAACATGTATATGCAACTTTCTAATGATTCAAGTTAAAAAGTTAGACCTCATGTTGGCCATTTGCTTTATAAAAATGGGTCAAAACTTTGAACTTTCACCCACTTACCAATAACTTGCAAAATTAAGGAGTATATTCTCTTGTGAGAATTTATCAAACCTATTTCTAAGAATATCCCAATGAATCAAGCCCTTCTCATTAATAAAGTGAACAATATAAAAACCAAGCCTTTTTGTTCCTTCAAGTCTATTTGGTGGTCTATTGAGTTGAATGGTAAGCCTCTTGCTTTATACAAAGGTTTTTCTCTTAAGCAACAAAATAAAATTTCTAATTGATTGCCTTTTTGTTTTATTTTAAAATATTTTAGATTTAGATGAATTAAAAATTATGGAAGTAATGTGTGTGTACACACGCACAAGTATGCAAGCCTCTAAAATATTACAAGATACACATTTGAGATGAGAAGCCTTTCTCCTAAGGGAAACCCTTGCTAAAATAGACACCAAAGAAAGAAAGCAATATTAAGTTCTAGTCTAGATTTATGAAACTATGTAATTGGACAAAGCTAGTTTAGGGATGATAATTGAAACTTTAATGATGATCGATCTTGTAGAGAAACAAGGGAAAATGGATATGCACTTTATAGATAAATCTTGATGTATAGTTTTTAAAATTAATGTAAGAGGTGGTTGATGGTCCATATGTGAAGCATAAAATTAAGAATGCATAAAATTAAGAAAAAGATTAAGTATGTGTAAGATAGATGACAAATCTAAATTAGAAAGCTTAAATTCTTGGAGAAGCACAAACCAAACTATCCAATCTATAGAGATCAAACCTCTAATTATTTGTGAATTCCTTTATAGAAGATATGGAGATCTTTGATGCTTGACATGTTTCCACCAAAGGAAATTTAGTGCTACTAGCAATGGGGGACCATCAAAGATTGTTGTCATTCAAATAAATACCCATTGTAAAACCATACCTATCCCTCTTGAGGAAAGGATTAATCATCTTAAATGCATTCCAAATACTCTAAGAAATACAAGAGTCTTAAAATTTAATAGAGACAATCATGATATGGAGAGTATGAAGGCCAATTCCATGCCAAGTCTTTATATGATAAGGCAAGATGACATGCTTGAAAAGATTTTTGTAGGCTTTTGAACATTCAATTTCTTAGATCACCCATTTATCACAAAATGATATGCTCTAGATCTATGGATATCAATGATAATCATACCACCTTTATCCTTGGGTAGGCAACATACATCCCAAGAAACTTTATGGAAGTCATGGGTCTACATGGCATTGGCCTAAAATAAGTCACATGGAAGTTTGGTGAGTTTGTTGTAAGTTGTTTTAAAAGATGCCCATTTTGAATAATAATATATGTGAGTCACCACTAAAACATTGTTGTAAAATTATAATTTTCCTACTAAGAAGAGAGGTTTGCCAATCCAAAATGAGATTTTATTTTCAGCACATTGAAGAACATATTATAAAGAGTGGAGAATAAGATTTCAAAGCAATGGGAATTCCAAGAAAATTAAACATTCCTAGTTTGCAAATCCACTTTCAAGATAAATTTTTAAGCCACCCTAATAATGAAAAAAAGACTCTATCTATAGAATTGGTTCTTTCTTCATTGTAAGATTGAATCAAAAGATTTACCAAAAGTTTTAAGGCATTTTATGGATTCTTTAAAAGAGGTTTCATTCTTGGCAAGGGTGAGAAAAGAATCATCCACAAAGTGCCCATTAATGAGCCAATTCAAGAATGAGGATGAGATATTCCTTTAACAAGACCTTGCAAAGCTTTATGGACAAGAATATATATAAACATCCTTGTAGTAAGAACATAAAGAGAAGAAGCCAGATGGTGGTCTTGTTGAATGGACTAAAAAATTCCAAAACTACCAAACATATTTCCATTAATGGAGATGAAAGAAGACACATTGATGATTTGGACATCTAAGAGAAATTTTTTTTAACTTGACAATGACCATTTAATACAATCATAGGCTTTCTCAAAATCAATGTTGAGATATAAGATATGTTTCCAAGAGGTTGTAGACCATTTCATGCCCTCCTAGACAATAATGATAGGAAATAATAATTGATTACTCCAAGCCTTTGACATCCATACATTTGTCAAATGCATCAATATGTGTTCTTAGGATATTAACATGATGTATATTTTGTTCAAATTTTATTAACTCATCACTGAATTACTTTAATCTATTGATATTATTTATTATATCATCTCTAATATTGGAAAGAGGGTTTGGAGAATGGATTTTACTATAAACTATTATTAGGGGTTTCTGTAGTGATAGAATTTGAGTATTTAATCTTACACACACACACACACCAACCAATACCAAAAAAATATAATTATAACTAATTTTAAAAAATTAAAGCTACCATATATCTATTTTCTAGATATATTTGATTAATAAAATTATTATATAAATAAATTGGAAGAAAATGACTTTCAAAATGCCAAAATAATTTTTAAGGAGAAGCTTATGGACATTGTTAAGATTCACATATCTGACCCTCTTAAAATTTTCACATTTCCATCCTGACCTTATTTATATCCTTTCTTTTTCTTGTTGACCACTCCCATGTTTCCTTTTGTTGAGTCACCCTTTTTTTATATCTCCCATGTATTATACTAACCATTTTTTTGTTGACTACTCCCACATTTCCTTTTGTTGAGTTGCCCCTTTTTTATATCCCCCATGCATTATACTCACCATAATATAGCTCTTCAATAAAATCTTCAATGAATTTAATCAATCTGCCCCCTGTCTATTTCTCTCCTCAAATCCATTGTTCAAAAATCTTCTTCATAAAGATAAGGAAAGAAGATAAACAAAGTCTTTAAAAAAACACTCTAAAAAAGAATAATATCTCTAAAATAATTTTTTTTTCCTTAAAAAACTTCTTCTCTATGTTTTCTCTTTTTATTACAATGAGAGGCTCACTGAAGAATCTTAAAAATAGAAATAAATCTTCCAAAGATAGCCTTTAAAACTCACAAAAAATTTGCCTTTTTAAATGGCTAAAAATAGCCTTTTCCCAAACCTTATCTCTACAGTTAAAAGACTTTTGATGTTCACAAGCACGTCAATGATAAGTCTCAGGAGTCAGGGAGTCAATTTAAATAATATCTATTGATTGGATAAAACGCACCCACTTCACTTTTAAAAAGAGCCTTTGATCTCATTTTACCACCCATATGCATTAGCTGCAACATGCGGAATTGGTGGCAAGGTGAGAAGTGGTCGGTCATACATATGACTTAAGTGCCCTCTAGCAGGTGATATTAAGTGATATAACCTACGATAACAATTCACTAGAACAATATAACTTAAAGTGCAAATAAAGATGATGGGCTCAAAAAAGTTGCTTAGAATATATTTTAGATGTTTAATGATATTTTAGTGCTTCAACATAACCTTTAAATATTATTCAACAAGTCCTCCTTGAAATATATTTAAACCTTAGCCTCTGATTATATCACATAGTTCCTGCATAAGGATCCTAATAACAAATTGAAGATTTGTTATCACACTTTCATCTATAAGTATCCTCAACTGAAATCTTGCTTCCACATAGTCAATGATCATAACTCTGCCTAACTGAGATCATATACAACCATGCTAATGCTCTCAACATCAACTGTCCTGAAGACAAGATTTGCATAATGTAGAAGGTTTGAATAATGCAGACATAGTACCTTTGATCACTTTTGAGCACATTGTCTTAAAACATCATCACTGCATCAAAGACAAACTATATATTGAACACCATATGAATCAACCTTTACCAAATGAACTCCTTGAGCAAGATCAAGACATGAAGCATTCCAATAACCTCCTTTGTAAATCTTTATGTCTTTGCACACCTGCACTCAATATGATAACTTTTGCATGTATACCAAACCAAACTCAACATGCATTAAAACTTGAGAAGATCAGATTGATGTCTTCAATATCCTGAAGTGAGGCATTCACAACATGAAGCATCTACATCTGATGATGATCAATTGAGGTCAAAATGTACATTATGAACAACTTCCTGACACATGAACTTTATTAAGTGAATCATGAAGAATATTAAAATGATGAGAACCAATACCAAATCATGACAACACCAACTCCTTGATGTCCTAACTTCTGTAATAGTGATCTAAGAATCTTCAATCTGTCCATTATCCTTTTTGACATCAATGACAATCAACCTCCATCAATATTTTCTATTAACGACGTTATTGAGAAGTTTTGAATCTAGCATAAGATATAAGAATTCAATTTTATTATGATTATCTTTGGAGGTAGTTTTGGAAGGTCTTGAAGGTTTTATATCTCATCTAGAATTCAATGTGTCCATTTTGAAGGAATTTTAAGAGTTTTCTTTTGGATAAATCATAGTGAAAACAACCTCTTAAAGTTAATAAGTAAAAACTATATACTGTAAAAATAAAAAAATATAAAATTAATGGTTATATTGTAGAAAAGATCTTAAAGAGAAAAAATGAACCATACATCTAAGGACAATAAATTGAGAAAACTACATAAGAACAAGAATAGATTATGAAAATTTTATCTTGCAACATAGCTCAAATAAAATGAAACATAATGAGTGTAAAACTAATAGAATAATCCTACCATTCACCAAAAGAATAGAGAGTCTCTTCAATTCAAGAGTTCTTTACTAAGAAAATAATTCTTTTGGCAATATTTAAGTAGGACAACCAGCAAGGTAAGTGTGACGAGATAAGAATGTCTAGGTATAGATAATAATCACTTTAAGTGACTATGATATGACATTTTGTTTTTTAACATTGTTATTAAAGAAATTATAATTGTAATATTTATTCATATGTAATTCAAACTCTTCCAAAGATCGAGTCACTACTTTGCTCTTCATATAGACTTTATCCATTTACACCATATTTTTATCTCCAACCTATTTTCTCTTTTTCAAAATGCAATTGCATGCATCTCATCATTTCACATTCCAATTATAACAAGTTAATTTTTTTTAATGTATCCATTTACATCATATTTTTATGGTCTAATTATTTTCTCCTCTTCATAAATATAGTTACATTCATACCATCATTTCACATTCCAATTATATCAAGTTGAATGCTCTTTCAGATGACTCTAGAATGATTTATAAAAATGAATTAGGGTTTGCCTTTTAAATACTACTCCAAGTGTCCCAAATGAAATAATTCACACTTCAAGTTAAAAACACATGACCACTAGAGAAAAGGTAAGTTAGCCCTAATAATAAATAGATAAAATTACTAAAATTGCAAGATTTCTAAATTTTCTTCCTTAAAATTAATTTGGCACACATTCCCACTAGCTTAGGCTTAAATTCTGAAGGTTGTTTACCTATTTTAATACTGGGTGACCAAGTAAAAAAAATATTGCATTTCAAAGAATATTCATGCTCCTAATAGGCATGGACATTACATTTATTTCACATCTTGTCATTTATGGTTTTCTTGTTGTTTAGGCCAGATAAAGTCATATAAAATAGTAAATATAATTCAAACTTAAATAAAGAGTTTATATTGATGATTGTATATAGAATTGAAAGGGTTAGAACAATTTAGCTCACTTTTGTTGAGTTTAGAAAGTTAGTGATGGATGATCACCTACAAAGTGTAGTCTTTAATTGATAACTTAAAATTGATATTGAATCAACAATTTTCTTCTAACCATATAGTTGCTAAACACTTTTAGTTTGTGGTTTTTTGTGCACTTGCAAGAATGTATGTTTCTAAACCAAGTTACATTTAGAAGCACCTTTGGGGAAGTTTTGGCACATGGAAGTATAGCTTAGAGCTTCCTTGATAACTAGTTAAGTCCTGTGCTACCAATGAACAAAGTTTAAAGACATGCCAAGTAAAGATGCAAAGTGCCTAGATGATAAATCAACACGTAGTATCTATTGGTGCAAGCTATGATGCTATGATACGAGATTCTAATGGCAATATCATATGATCACTAATGACCTAGGACTGTATTCTTAAATTAAAGATCTTGGGTTCTCAACTCAAAGTGTTTTGGTGCACAAGTCAATGAACAATAATCATATTTAAAAGGGTTGGCTTGGGAAAGCAAGAAAACATATTTGAATTGGTAGGATGACACCATAGGTTCACTCTTGTCGATGGAATAGATTCACACTTGTGGTATAGTCTAAGTTATAGGAATGATTAGAGAGAGGATTGGCTCAAACAATTTAAAATTGGAAAAAGGTTGATTAATTGATAAGTTCCTAGTTAGAATCAACTTATGTGCAAAACAATCTAAATTGAATGTAAAATAATATTAGTTATGACAACCTTTCACAAGGATAATATAAAGTAGCCTCTTTTATCCTTTAAAGATACATAAGCAATGTTGATATTTTCTGCTGTGTATAGATTTAAATATATTTCATATTGTCAAGTGACCCTTAGTATATTGGTAAAGTTGGGTAGCTCACAAAAAAATCTACCAAAAATCAAGTCAAAGACCCCACTCTTTTAGAAAATAAGCTGAGAAAGCACTTATCCACTTAAAAGTTTATTCTCAAGCAAGTTATATTTAATCAGAAATGTTTATATGAGTACTTCACGTATAATTCATAAAATTTGCTAGCATTTGAAAATAGCCACCATTATTCTGGCATATTTTCATCTTCTTTTACCATAATTGATGATTATACTCTTCATCTTTTCCTTAGTGGTCGAAACTGTTTAGATAATTGTAAATAAAATAATTTCTGTTCTACTCAAATTGAGACAGTACAATGCATTCTCATTTCTTTTTCCTATTAAGGAGTTACAAGTGTACATTAACTTAATTATATCAATGCCCAATTATCAGCTAAGCGCACGAAGATTATGGCAGACATTACTAATTTTTATATATATGCCCATTTATCAGCTAAACGCACGAAGATTATGGCAGACATTACTAATTTTTTAACTTTTTTCAACACTTCCAAAGTCAAACGTTACTTCCAAAGCCATGGAAAATAATAAAATTACAGTAATCGATACTATTGCAGGGTACAAACACAGGTTAGTGGGTTGGTAAGTACAGAGAAAAAAAAGACAGAAACACAGACAAGCATATCATGACCACCATGCAAGGAATGGAAACCAGACCCAAAAAAATCATGAAATGCTTTGAATATGTATATATGAATACTTTATAAACCATCCTTGATGTTTCTATTATATCTTCACAAAGAAAGTTTGTACCTCTGAACCCATGTTCTTTCATCTAAGCTTATAACTGTGAGGAAGGAAAAGAAATTGCCTGGCTTTCCCCTGTATACCAAAAATAAAAGATTGGGCAATGCTTTTCTTCTTAGAGTTGTGTTATACAAAAACTCTCACATTTATGCCGGCATTTGATCCACCTGAAGCACCTGCTCAGCCTTCCAGTATATGCTGAAAAATCTATGTAAATCAAGAGTTGCTTCCACATTTCTGCTGAATTTAACCAGCACATACTTCTTGAAACAAAGACCTCCTGCTTCCAAGATTAGGGCTTATCAATCCTCCTATTGATTTAAGGACACACATAAATGGTAAACATGATTGGATTGAATGCTTCTGGATTTGACTGTGTTAGATATTTTTCCTCAATGTTTCGGATCATACTCGTGATCCATCATCAAGAAATAGAGAACAAGAGAAGAGAAACAAAAATAATAAACTACATACCCAAGGTACTTAAAAAGGAGGAGGGAGTGAGGTAACGCAGCAAGAAAGTTGAATAAGGAACTTCCTGCTTCCAAGGCTACAGCTTATAATCCCCCTATTACCTCATGTACAAGTGACAAACATGTAACACTTCAACTGAGTTTAACAAAACACATACTTCCTAATAAGAAAGTTGAATCAGAGAACTCCTGCCTCCAAAGCTACAGCTTATCAATCCCCTTATTACCTCATGGTAAACACACAAAACATAAATTGGCAACAAAAAAAAACCCTAACTGCAGAAGCACAAATCCTACCATACATAAACCTCGTTCACACTTACATAAGGAGATGTAATATTATGAATTAACACAATAAGAAGCTCTCAGAAAAATATCAGAGGCGATTATGCGAAAGCCTGTACCATGCCTAGCAAACAGAATTTGCAGAACAATATATGCCAGAAAGTGACAGAAATGAATAGCTTCTGAGCATCTAAACACCAAGAAATGATCATCATAAAGACAACAAGAACAAAAGAACACCAAAACAAGTAAACCAAATCATAAAAAACACATACAAAGAGTTAAAGCAAAGGAAATCTATCCCTCAGAACTTAAGATTTGGACAGGGTAGGCGTTGAGGCAGCCCTAAAAGCGCTGAAACGAAATGATGGGCATTCTAGCTTTGTAGCCATTAGCTTACGTATTCATAATATATTCTTCCTACCATTCCTGACTTGTTTGACTTCTCTATCTCCATTACTGTCGTTTTAGAGAGGCTTCAAGTTCCAACCATGTTTACTTGTACTGATATCTGGCCTACATACCGACAGCCTGCCGCCGTATTGCTGCTTTTTCTGCTATCTCCTGAATTCTATATTATTAAGTGTGTAATAATTCATACCCTATTCTCTTACATGGGTTTGGATTTAGCTTGTCCAATTGAACCAAGTTATTATTTCTTGATGAGTATGGAATTTAACACCAACAATTGAACTTTGTAGGAGATTAATCCGGCGCTATCAAGCTGATAATCCTCCACAAGTGGGCAATTGAATTTTGTTTCAGCTTTCTTGTCTTTACTGCGTACCTGTTGTGAATTCCAAGATGAATGGTGGTGGGGTTTGAATGAATCAATGGAGGATTTTGCCAATCTCCTTGACTAGAGTGTAAAATGGGACAAAATTCCATGATTTTAAGCTTTGGAAAATGTGTTTTTTCTTTGCAAAATCATGTCTACGTTTAATTAGATTGAGTGTTGGGCATTACATATTTTAGTTCTACAAGGATTTTTTTCTACTTATGTGGTGCATGTATATTTAGGCTCAAGCTATCACCTCATGACTAGGTATTTTTGGTGGGACTGACCTTTTCTACTACCTTTTTACATGATGCAAACGAGGAATAATAGTGTTCGTATAGATAAGCTAGCTTTTCCATCACATAAGAATCCAATTCGTACATACCTTATTGCAAGAAAAAAATATTTTATTATGATTAGGTTTTAAGGAGTATAACAATTTAAGTTATGATAGATTATGTCACAAAAGTTAGAAATACAGAAATAAACATAAATAAAAATATTAAATATTTGGTTGATTTCAATGGTTGATAGATAGTGTCTATCATTTTAATCACAAATTTTAAATTGTAACTTAGAGTCTTGACTTTTAGATATGTTGGATATAAAATGATAAAATTTGAACTAGGTCATTCTTTGAATTTGCTTAGAATAGATTTAGAAGTGATGAAATGGACCATGAGCTTGAAATTAAACTCACACTTATGGAGATGAACTGGTAGAAAATTGATTGTTAGAATTCACTTATCTTGATCTTCGAACAACTAAGTCTAGTAAGGATCTGTCAATGTTTACAAAAATCTTTAAAGAATCTACTAAATCATGAAGATCATGTTCTTAGTTAGATCCATAGCCCAATTGATTCAACGAAGATTAACCAAAATCCATGACAATAAGCAAGTGTGTAATTGACCTATGATGATGTGATTCTCTAATATTTTGTCTAGAATGCTCTCATAAATACTCCATAACAATTCCTTTCGATAACCCTAGTGTACTCTTAGATGATCTCCAACACAATTTAAAACTGAACAAGTCAATGTTATAAAATACAATAACATAGCACACAAATTAACACAAATGTGCACTAAGTCAACAATGGCTAGTGGCCTTGCAACATGAACTCCATACTGTTGTGGTGACTTGGAACTATGAGCACTCGACTTTCTAGAGAAGTAGTTTCAAACCCTAGCTACTAAAGAGAAGGAATTTCGTGGTGGAAAATGCCTCAATGAGATTGAAATCTGCAATCAGGTAGGTCAAAGGAGACATTGGAGTTGAATTAGTAGACATTACAAAGGGAAATCAAGAAGATGTGGTGGCCATGGTAGAAGGAAACCAAGAAAATGAATCCATTAAAAATATAGAGGAAATGAATCACTCACGCAACTTGGATGGAGAAAATTATGGCGCGAATAGTGAAGAAATGGGAAAAAAATTAACATGGATGTGGGTCTTCCTAGAGAGCCAGTGATGAAGAATAAATAAGACCCAAACAATATGGGAGAAATAGATGAATCAATGCAAGAAGCACTTCCCCAAAATGAATTAGGTAAAACTCTAGAAATACAGCTTCAAGGTGATGTTATGGATGTTGTTTCTGAATGTCAAACTCGAACCATTATCCTATTCTTTCTATGAGGCATACCTACTGAAACAGATTTTTACAAATAGGCTATACTGAACTAGGAAAATTGGGGCTGGGAATTAAGGCATTAAGAGGTTTAGGGAAAGGTTATGTTTCTTGCATGTTCAAGTTAGCGGATCATGCACAAGTAGTTTTGTAATATGGCACATGGGTAATTTGTGGGCAAGTTTGTTATCTTTAAGCTTGGAATTTTAATTTCCATCTTGAAGGCCTATCTTGCTTCCATTATCCCATGTGGATTGAATTAACCTATCTTAACTTGGCCTTTAGACCATTCTTAAAGGATATTGTGTCTAAGTTGGGTAGAGTTATTTGGTGCAAACATAACTCTAATAAATTCTCCAATTTAAGAGTCTACCCAAGGGTTTGTGTGGAAATAGATTTGAATAGACCTTTACCTAAGAATATTAAACTTATTGGCCCTAGTTTTGAGTAGGATCATCCTTTAGTCTACCTAACTAATCCCAATGAATGTTTTTTTTGTCAAAAAGAAGGCCACTTGATTCACGATTGTTCTATTAGGAGGAACATATTTGCTCAACCACCCTTGTTTCCCACTCCTACAATTCAGCCTATTACCCCATTCTCCTGATCTTCCATTCCTTCTAATACCACTTATAAGGTTGCATCCCCTTCTTCCCCTATAACCAAGGGCCCATCCCCTTCCTCTTCCACCCATAATAGTCCACATAATGCCAACCCTAATTCTTCTCCTTCCTTTAAAGATGCAATTATGATGGAAATTGGAGAATGGTTAAGAAGAGGAAAGAACTTTCTAGTTCCTCTCCTCTTCCTATCTCTTGTTCTCCATCCTTATACCATTCCCCCTCTCCTTACCATTCCACTCCTAGATCTCTTGTTTGTTAATCCACTTTCCCTCCACCTAATACCTATCAAATACCTAGATCGCCTTCTACTACCTCCAAATATCGAGAGAACTACAAACAACTACTTATTCTTGTTAGCAACTCTAGTGTGTTGACTTAGGAAGATGATAATATTAACCCTCATCATGAATTATAGTTTACTCTCTTAGAATGTAAGAGGGATTATGATCTCCCATTAAAAGTTTAAAGCCAAAGATGTAGTTATGAAATGGGAACTTGGCATTTTATTACTTTAGGAAGTTGAACTTAGCCATAATAGACTTAATGTGCCTCTATGCAATATATGGAGAAATGTTGTTTTTCTTCATATATCCCATAGAGATGGTAGTGGAAGTGCTGTTATTGGGATTTTTCCATGGGTCTCAAATCATATCATTGATAAGGGTGAGGACCCTTCACATAATTGTGTTTGGGCCCTTACCATTATGAACATGCAACCCATTGGATTTTACACTATTTATGCTTCTAATTATACTAAAGAATGGATTGAGTTTTGGGATTGGATGTCTAAAAGCCTACATAATGATGATTGGATTTTAGGCAAAGATTTTAATATGGTGGAACATCATCAAGATCACAGTTAGTCTAACCCTTTTAAACTCAATAATGAAGAGTTTGATAGTTGTCTATTTTATCAGAACTTGTTGGGTGTAGTTGACCCCATCCATAACAAATTTACCAAACATTCTAAAAATTGGTTTACATTGTCTAACTATAGATTAGGAGGTGATAGGAAATTAAGTAGGTTGGACAAGTTTTACATATCCCCTAATCTGATGTTGGTCCATGATTTTGTTGGCATGCAAGTGTTCAAGTGGACTATTCTACTACACTTTCAGATCATTATCCTATCTTTTGCACCATCTATATGTCTCAAAAACATAGTGTTGCCTATCCTCTCCCTTTTTAACTTATTATTTCTCATCTAAAGAATCTTTTTTGTATGGATGCCCTTATTGGGATCTAGAACTTACCTAACCGCAAGAAGGTGATTCATGGATTGAATGGTGGTGTGTAGCCATTTCTCAATGCACTAACTTCTTGCATTCATTTGGTAAAAGAATGGCTTGACAACAAAAATGTAGGGAAACAAGGGAAACTTTAACATGCTAGGAAACAACTTTATGCTAATGGGTGATTGCAAGATCATGATGGCCCAAACAATACCCCTAAGTGGCAATGAAATGCTAAAAAACATACTTAATTGACTTCACATCAAAAATTGAATGGGTTATCTAAATAATGTGAAAATAAGGTAGTAATAAAAGTCATAGGAAATTGAAAGTAATTTACGGGCTACTAATTTTTTTATGAAAAATTTAAAACTAATTTTATGAATGTTGGATATTTCAATGAGGTGCTACTAAAATTTTCACAAAAACGTAAAAAGTAGGTGTCATTCCAGCCAAACTAAGTATGAGCAAAATATTTTTTTCCCTCCAAACTTTAGATTTAAGTAAAGGACACATGCGTGGATGTGAAACATATTTTTTTGAATTTTTTCAATAAATAAATAATTATTTATGAATTTTTTACTAACTTTTTAAAAATATTAAAAAATTATTTTCTAGCCAACCTAACTTGGTCAAAAACATATGAAATTCAAAACCTTTTTTAAACCTATAGCCAATAAAGCCTAGAATGTGACACATCTTTTAGATTTAAAAAGGATAAATAGTTTGAATGTTATGAATATTTTTCCATATGTATATCAATTAGGAAATCAAACATAGTGTATGTAGAAAATTAATAATAATTATCTATTAAAATTATAATGAGGCATATATTATATTTTTATAATCTTGATAGTTTCCTCTACAAACCCTTTTTGTTTTATTAAGTTTAGTTACAAAAAGTTTGTCAAATTCAAGGATGAAGTCATGGAAAATTTCAAGATAACACTAAACGAGTGGTTTTGTAAGTTTCTTTGGCAAGTTTTGAGACTCCCACTTGCCTAAATCTAAGGTGATCCCAAGACATTTTTGGAGGGAGTCCATATTTGAGCTAGAAATATTAACACTTTTTCCATCCAAATCTAAATATGGACCTAAATGTTAGCAATTTTTCATCTAGTAGGATTTTTTTAACATTGCCATTGCTTGGCTCATCATGATCTCGCACTCACCCTGATCCAAGTAACATCAAGCTACAAACTTCTATTGCTGCTACTGAGGCTGAACTTCACAAACTTGATAATTAAATAGAGGACAAGGGACAAAATTTAAAGAAGATTACAATGGATCAAAGAAGGAAATAAGGGCTTGAAGTGTATTTTTAAATATCTTAATTGCAAGCACAAAAAAGAAAAAAATGGAGCTATAAGGGATGAATTAGATGTCATTATTCAAATGGACCCTTCTGATATATCTGAATTATTTTTAAAAAACTAGGAGGAACTATTCAAAGAAGATTAATGGAAGGATATTCAACAAGCCTTAGAGGATATAATCAAGGAACATATTCCTAACAAAATTGATCCTGAGTATAGTTGGTTCTTGGAGAGAATTATTTCTTTGGAGGAGTTGGAACATGTTCTTTTCTGTATGGCTCCTTATAAAAGTACAAGTATTAATGGAGTTCTAATGGAGTTTTACTAGGCTATGTGGTAGTATATCAAGGATGGATTTTATTGTTTATACTTGGAAGCATTTGAGAAAGGATCTCTAGGTCCAAACATAAATAGAGGATCAATTAAGCTCCTCCCTAAAGGGAAAAATGAAGAAACCATTTCTGGCTGGTACCCTATTACATTGCTTAACACTTCCTATAAAATTATTACAAAAGCTTTAGCTATTAGGATTAAACCCATGGTACAAGGAATTGTTAGAGCTGAACAAACTTGGTTTCTTGTTGGTAGATACATTCTTGATATTCTTATTCTGGCATGGGAAACTTGTGAATGGGCACAACAAAGTGGTCAAAATGCTATATTGGTCAAATTTGATTTTGATAAGGCAAATGACATAATACATTGGAGCTTTGTTCTTAACATGCTATAATGGCTAGGCCTTGGTCCTAAAATTTGAGCACGTTTAAAAGCTATTTCATGATGCCAATGCTTAGATTATTGTAAAAAAATTAATGACTAACACATTCCCTAAATTACAACGATCCATCAAATAGGGATGTCCTTTAGCCACATTTCTATATGTTCTTACATCAGACACTTAGGTTATCTATTTCAAAAAGCCAGCCAAATAAATCTTATATCAGGAATATTCATTCCTCACAACATAGTTGTAATTAATTCACATTGTGTTGATGATAGTTTGTTATTTTTATAAAATTCTAAAAATGATATCATCAATACCATAGACATTTTAGAGTTGTATTGTGCAGTTTCAGGGTCTAAATTAACACATCATAAAACTAAATTTTTGATTATTCAATTAGTGGCTACTCCTCAGTGGATTCCTCAAGAATAGAGACAACTAGGTATCTTGGGACACCTTTTGGTATAGGGTTTTTTCTCTCTGATATGTGGAAATGGTTCCTTAACATAATCAAGAATAAACATTTTAGTTGGTGGAACAATTTTCTCTCATTGGCAGGCATAATTCAAGTAGCTAATAAAATTTTTCTTGTCACTCATTTTATTACTCATCCTTTTGGATGCCTTCCAATAACTTAGACTATGAGGACTTAAATAAAATCATTCTACAATTTCTTTTGGCTAAATGAGATGGTAATGTTGGTTATATATCTACTTCTTGGGCTCATTGCATTCAACCAAAATGCAAAGGTGGGATGAGAATTATAGACCCAAAGACTCAAGGGGTGTGTTTAATGGCTAAATGGATTACTAGATTTGGTAGAGGTGAAGAACTATGGAAAATTATAATACATAACATAATTATCTTGCTTATGTTAAAAGTAAATGGCATCTAGTGGGTTGGTTGGACATGATCCTTCTTGCCCCATTCTTTCAAATTAAAATTTTACCTTTTCTACAGTCCATTTAGAAGGTTTGGCAACAAGTCTGTCATTTCTTAAAATGGAGAGAATCCTCTTTACAGAATGGGTTTAGTTTTGCTTCTTCATCCATTTGGTGGAATAAGTATAGACAATATCATGGTTAGCCCCTTGCCATAACCTTTCCTAATAGGGTTATTACTTGTTTAAAAAAGGAGTTTGTAATTTTGGTGATATCTATGATTTTTTGTGTGGAATTGGCTACCTTGGTAAGTTTCTAAAACTCACTTTGGTTTGATTAATAAATATGAGTAGTTTCTTATTTTGTGTAGGCCTTGGTGCCAATAGATGTACCTATGAAAAAATGTACCCTTGTTCAATGCAACTTCTTCAAAGATTGGATATTGCTATCATCTTATCCTTTCACATTTTTTTCCTTTCAAAAAGTTTAATTTTCTTCTACTTCCCAACCTACATTTAAACCCACATTGGAACATTAAATGTAATTACAAGTTTAGTGAAAAGTATTGGTCAAATTTGAGTGCTCAAATCTAGAAATTGAAAGTCAACAATGATGCTTAGATAATGTGATAGGTAAAAATCAGGTTAATAAGATCAAGCATATAATTGAAAACCTAATCCTACCACCATCAAAGAATCGAATCCAAGTGAAATCAAAAGCATACAATTCAAGAACAATATCACCCAGATTGTATGATTCCTTGTTTATGATGTGGATTGCTTCTCAACAATGAACAATTATGAAGATAAAAGCTGCCATGATGGATGGATGATAATGATAATATGCTAGATGGATGCTAAAGTTCTCAATATGCTCAAGATGATAATATAGATGCTATATGAAAATGATGGATAGATGTAGTATGGAATGAGAGGATGATTATATAGACCTCAACCAAAATCAATCAACGGTGGAGATTTGGTGGCTATGTGAATGGCTAAGATTAAATGATAATCATAGGTGAATGTGTAGATGACAAGTGGAGGGAAGATAAGGCTTATGTGTGACTGTGTACATAAAAAGTACTACATGTGAAAGATATTAAATAAAAGATTTAGTACCACACATATTTTTTTAAATGAAAGATACACACATGTCGGCTCATGAAGAATAAATGATAAGAGAAATTAATTAAATAAATAAAATTTATTTAATTAATTGGAAAGTGAGCTTATGTAGGGATTTTTAATTAAATAAATAAGATTTATTTAATTAAAATAGATAGGAATAAAGATAATTAAATAATTAAAGATTATTTAATTATAGATTAGAAGAAATAGATAATGAATTAATTAAATAAATATAAATTTATTTAATTAATAGAAGAAATAAGTGATAGGGAAATTGCTCAAGTGTGTTAGACAAATGCAGATGATAGCTAATGCAATATTTGATACTAATGATAACTAGGTCAATTTTGGGTGTCTACATTTTGCCTCTTTTTGATACAATGTTCGTTAGAGCGTTGTGTCAAAGAAGATACGATGATTCACTTGATAAACAAGGTTATGCCCTAGTGTAACTGGTAGGTGATGCCCCCTTGAGAGGTAAGCCAGGCAAATTAGGAAGGGCTGGGTTGGCTCACGATAGGATGAAAGGATAGAAATAAGGTTGACACGAAGAAAACGGGGGATGGGTTGGGTGAATTGGGATGGTTTAGAAGAAAAGAGGCTTTGGTATAGAAGAATTAGGGTATGGAAAGGAGCTATAAGTAGGTTCCTCAAGGGCAAATAGGCTTATTGGTGTGCAGTAGCTATAAAGATCTAGAGCTCCCTAGTGTGTTGGTGCTTGTATTAGATCCCCATGTTTCTGACATTGTAGACATCTCTTTGCAAATTGCTGTGCATCTTTCTCCATAGTTGGCCAATAGTATCCAGCTTATAGAAGTTTCTTAACAAGACCAGGGCTAGCAGAATGTGATCCACAGACACCTTCATGTATTTCACGTAAGGCAACCTTTGCTTCCTCAGAATCAAGACATCTAAGAAGGATACCATCAAGACTCCAGTGATATAGGGTGTCTCCTAGGATAGTGTAGCGAGAGGCTCGACAGATAAAGGTTTTTCGTTGGGTATTAGATAGTTGAAATTGAAAGGTTTGATTGCGGAGATACTCATATATATCCTCATACCAAGGTGAATTGGTACCAACAATCTCACATATAAGCTCATACTGCGGTACTTCAAATGCTGGAATCAGAAGCTGTTCAACTGGAAACTCACACTTATGTGTATTGGATGGCATGTATAGAAGAGATCTAATCATAACCATGGCATCTACTGCTTTGTTTTGTATCCTTGGGATTTGTTCAAAGGTGATACTGTCAAAGTACTTCTTGAAATCATCAACCATTACCTTGTATGGAAGAAGCTTCTCATCTTTTGTTTGATACTCATCTAAGACCTATTTGATGACTAATTGGGAATCACCAAAGACATGTAACTATTTAATAGCCCATTGTACTACCATGCATAATCCTATGATTAAAGCTTCATGTTCTGCTATGTTGTTGGTACATGGAAATGCTATTATGTATGACTTCAGGATTGTTGGTGTTTCAATTCACACCTCTGGAATGCGATTTGGAAACAAATAGCTATGCACAGGTAAACTGCTCTCCTATTGGAAGGGGGAGTTCCCTTTCTTGCTGATGTTCACTAAAAAGATAAATTAAATGAAACTTCGCCTATCTTCTTTTTTATTCTCAGCTGCGAGCACAAGGTTATAAAACTCTAAATGCTGCAGAAGAGTTTTTTCCTTTTATAAAACTTCTACTATAACTAAGCAAAGACTAATGATGCTTTAAATCTCCTGAGTAAATTTAGAGCAAAGGAAATTAAAAGTGAACAAAGAATGATTGTTAACAAAAAAACTTAAGCAATTTTCCTCCAAGTTTACACCACAAGACTAAAAGTACTTTAATGATTAAATCTGAAATGAAAGCTGCAAAAAGCTACACATCTGACGATGAAAACTTGATGAATCAAGATAGAATATCAGAGCAAAATAGGTATGAGACTTCTATTCAATATCATAAAGTTTGCACAACTCCAGGACAACAATGCTACAACAAAAGGTAGGCATATAGTAGGCGATCAAACACTGGAAAACAATGAACATAAAGTGAACAAACACTTGGAATAACAAGATTTGTAGGCTAGAATAGACACAACAAATAAGTTATCACAAAAGTCATTACATACAATGGGAAAGGATGCCCTTATTTATACTAAAATCAAAGGAGTAGGGAACCCTAAAATCTCCTTGATTAACCCTAACTTGCCAACTCCCAAGCTTTATTACTATTCTAAGACAAAGATTACAACTAACAAATGCTTTAAAGCGATTTGCTTTAAAGAAAAGAAGATTCCAACTAACACAAATGATTTCTTTTCTAAATATAGAATGGATGAGCTTAGGATGAAAGCAAATGCTTTTAAAACAAAAGCATATGTTTTAAAGCTGCTTTATTTTGAAATGCATCCTCATCAACATTCTAGCTTTTTGGTGATGTCATCCATTGATATTCTGGGAAACAATATCTTCTAAAAAGTGAGTGACTGCATCTATGCCAAGAACACTGATACTCTCTAGAATGATATTCTGATTCTCTAACATTTCTTCACCATTGGCAACCATCTAAAGAAATTCATGAACTTCACCCACAGCTTTGTCGAACTTCACTGTCATTGCGGCAAAATGACTCATCTTGCCGGCATTGATATCATCATTAAAATTATTGTAGACGAGAGTCTGGAACTCTGCTTGCACTTCCCTGAGATCATATAGGGTACCATCTTCTCTTTCATACGAACATGGGATCTGTGAGACAAAAGATTTGACAAACTTGAGGATGTTGACTACCTTTTCTTTCCATTCTATCAACTTTGAAATCATACTATCATAGGTTTTTACTGTGAAAAGATATTGCACTTCCATGTAGAAACTATCTTCTTATCTTCAATTGAATCAACAAAATCAAATGCAATCTTCAAGTTAGAGATAATTATCTCAAACACTAGTCTATTTTCTGCCATGGTCTGCTGCAATCCTTATATGCCTTGGCGTAAATCATGAGTGTTGTACTTTAATTGATAAAGCTCTGAAAGCACAACTCTCCCTTTAGTCACAAATTCTTCCACCCAACTGTTCCTATGTCTCCCATAAAGAACCAATTGACTAAAATGCCACTGATCGATGGGTGATTCAAGATTTGGTGGAAGAAGTAAATCAGCCTGTGAAGTGCCATGGAAAAGGTTGGAAATATACTGCCGCAGCTGTCTAACTTCAGCTTTGAGAGCTGCCTTGTCTTCTCCATCTTTCAACACCCTTTCCTTCAAATTATCCGCTGCAACCTCGAAGAGATTTACATCTGTATGGCCGGTGCTTCTACCAAGGTTAGCCTTGACAACCGTGAAGTCATCAACCTCAACATCATTAGCACTTCTATTTTCTAGCGGTGTTGCAATTTCAAGAATTTTTTCTCCCTCCGCATTCTTCTCAATGTGAACCTACTTCTTTAGCTTATTTTCTAGTGTGTCTTGGTAGACACTTTTAAGCTCTGTTAAATTCAGTTGATATGAGGGCTTTCTCCTCTTCCTTCCCAGAATATTTTTGAGCTAGATTGAGCCTTCATCTCTTAGAAATTTGGTTCTAACATCATCAGCTCCTGATGAATCAATGTTTGCATCAAAGTTACAAACCAGTGAATCTATCTCTGAATCTATGTGGATAGGAGAAGTGATCGGTGAAAAAGGTGGAGATACATGATCTGAAGGTAACACTTCAACATGCGGCGTTGTTTCAATAGCAACTTCTGGTTCAACTGGTGGTTGTTCCTGCTGGACATGAGTTGGAGACTCATCTTTTTTCCTCTTTAACTTAGCCATTTTCGTTCCTTCTGGGAGAACACTCATAGATTTTATCCTTCGTTTTGGCTTGGAAGTGGAAGGCTCTGATGGTTGCACAACCAGGGCAGCTCTGCTAACGAAATATCATCCTTCCGCTTAGTCTTCAAGAATATCAAACTTTTTTTAACCACTTGACTTGTTCTTTCTTCAATGGAAGTGCTCTCTTTTACTGACCAATTAACTGGTGTCAACCGTTGTAACTCAATTTGGTCTCTGAAATACGTGGGAAGTAGAACTTCACCACTCTCTATCAAATCCTCTATATCTTCTAATAGGATATCAGACATCTGCTGAAGAGTGAATCTATTGTAACTACATTCTCGCACTTCATACTCATTAGCGCAATTGGCCTAGAAGTCTTCAACCGCATGCTTGTGCATACAATTCTATCCAAGATGTGATGCATAAACACCACGGGGATGATATGAAGATCTCCTGTTGAAAAACTTAAGACCATATATAGATGATTCATTACCATTTACCTTGGCATCTGCTCTAGATCTGCATTTATAAATACTCATCCCAAGTGGAAAATTGAAAGTTGTCTTACATCTGCTTTGTAAAAATGTATGAACTTCATAGGCTTGCCTCAAAGATTACATAAATGTAATTTCATCTGTAGGATATCTTGACAACATGGTTGCCTCTCCTGAGAAGCCATATACTTTGATGTAGGAAAAAGTGGGAAATTGGATAAACCAATCAGCCCATTTTGCCATTGCTATTCTAGCCTCTATTGAAAACTCTATATGCAACTCGTTGTCCATATCTCATACTGCATGCATCGAAAATGCATCATTCACCTGCCTATAATGTCGTTCATCTTGAGAGATCTCTAACTGTGGGAAATGATGATACACATGCTGAGTACCCAGAGTTCCAACAACATTCAAACCTCTGAATTGACCCTGAAAAGCCATCAAATACACAAGGTATGATATTATGTGGAATTCATGAGCCCTTTGAAAATCAATTATTTGTTGGTGGAGACTATCACTAATGAGTGCTGACCAGTCATAGAGTTTGGTTTCCTCAACAATCTGGGACATGATGTAAAACATCCAAGGCTGGAACTTATTTGCATCTGCTTGACCCCTGATCTGACTTAGCAGAGTAATCATTATTGCATGTTCCTCCTTGAGTTCTCCACATCCAACATTCTTTGGCATGACATTCTGCTTCTCTTTCAACCTTCTCTGACCAATCTTTTTCTGGTATTTTTTCTTTATCATTGTTCCAAACCCTCTTGCATTCTTCAAGTGAAATAGTTAAGTTTTCTCTCCAAATAGGTATTGCAAAACACTTCTCTATGTCATTTGGCCTTAGGCTGCAGAGCACATGTCCATCTCTTGATTGGATTTCTCTTGTGACTGAATTGTAATGTGTCATGCAAGCAATTACAAACTTGATACTTTGCATTGTGATAGGAAAGGATGCTGTTGCAAGCAAACCAGAGTGTCCAAGATTCCTGATAGCATTATTTCCTGGATCCTCCAAAGAGTGTAAATTGATTACTAGAAGAACTTTATGCAAGTTAGTTTCACAAGTTCTCAGGTAATTGTGAACCAACGCTGTTTTGTGTCTAATTTTTGTTGGAGAGTACTGCACATTGGAAGATTTACAAATCGACTGTGAACACGCCTATGTCGGAAAAATCTTGGACAAATGGCTGAAAATTATTTGCTAATTTTGAGAAAAAGCAGACTGTGAGCTTAAAAAGCTAGCACATGGGTTTTGTAGACAATTCTATTTCAAAGCAACCCAAATTGTCAGATTTTGAAAAAGTGGAGATTTTCTTGAAAAAGTAGGAAAAAGTAGTTTCCCAAAAAAAGGAAAACTCCAATCTTCAAGGGGATAATAATTTGGATGGACCTATCTCGATGAAAACTGAAAAAGCTCTAGTCAGATTTTTGAAAAATGATCCCCTTAAAACGAGGACCCTAAAAAAGCAAACCTCTCTTCTTCCTCAACCTGAAACTATGAAGAACGCTGAAAAAGCACTTGGTTTGGGTCTTCGAATCTTTGTTGAAAGAAAAATAAAACCTTTCCTCTGGATGCACCCTGCAAAAGATAATGAAATAAAGAAGCCAAATGCTTGTCTTTATAAATCTTTAGGGCGAAAAAGCAACTTTATTTGTGTGAGAATAAAACTTCACCCTCATCCATGAAGAAAGCAACTTTTAAAGCATAAATCCAAGTGGATGTCTTCGAATAGGAAGAATCCCTATTTTGTAGCTGGCTATGGCTTCATGTGCAAGATGACGAAAAATATCTTCTTTTGATGATGTCATCGAACACGCGAGTTGAAAGAAGTGCTAGCAAATTTTATTTCGTTTTCAACACTTCAACACTCGTTTTGACTTAAATATGGCATGTCTCTGACTTCAACAAGGTGGAAAAATGTCACTGTTGACTGAAAAAGCTGACTGATCCTAACATTTTGGAGACCTATCAACTGAGATTCCATCCCCTGCCTCCGACTGACGATCCGACATCGTTTGACCAAGTCTGACCTCCCAAAAACTACCAATGGGCGAAGATTGGTAACAAACATGTCGGAAAACACTATGAACATGAAAATATTCTAACACTACTCAAGTTGGGTGCCCCAAGTCACCTGGGGCGCCTGGTTTCCCAACACAACCATTTTTTCAATTTTTGCAACTTCAATTTCTTGATTTGCGTGCATGTTCCGGTGGCGAAGGACCCCTATTTGGCTCTCATTTTCTGTCAACTGGGTCTGATGATCTGGCAAATAGGTAGGCCTAATAAAAATTGAGTTGATTGTACCTTCCGTTTGCCTCAAAAAATGTGCCAAACTGATCAACTCTGAATCAAAAGGGGCTGATAGAAGGAGATTCACATTTTTTGAGAAAATCTTCAAAAATGAACTAACTCTGGAGAGTTTGGGCACCCCAAGTCACCTAGGGCACCTAGTTTTCCAACACTTAGAAAATTTGCTAAAAAATTCACTTTTTTGTACCTTTTCTCGTTTTCCGTGCCCACAGGGCATGTTTGATCTTTGATTTCAGTCATTCTGACAACTGTTGAGGTGGGATGGAGGGTGATCTAAGAAGTCTGAACATGTCTTTGATGAAATCCTAGCTTTGACTAACTTTTGACTAAGTGTGACCAAGTTTAACCAACCGGGAAAGAGCTGACTGAACCATTTTCGACGTTTCTTGAAAAACGTGAAAAAATGTAACACTGGAGAGATTGGGTGCCCCAAGTCACCTGGGGCACTTGGTTTCACCAAACTTAGTCAAATTTATGATTTTCCAACTTTTCATTCCACCTTGGATCCATCTTGCATCATTTTGCGTGCATTGTCGAGTCGATGACTGTTCGTCAGTTCTGCATCGTTGGTACAATGTTGAAAACTTGTCGACGAGCTCTGGCAAGTGAACTTTCCTCTATTGATGACTTTCAAGCTCATGCTTCACCTTCTGAAAAAGTAGAAATGACCCAGTAGAGAAAACTTGGTCGTTTGAAGATTCCGTCTGAACCATGCCGATCATGAAGCAATATCAACCAATGAGAATCGAGCGCGACACTTGAGTTGGAGATTCTATTTTTAGAAAGTTTTTCCAGCATCCATATCTCAAGAAACCTAGAAAACCTAATCTAACATCTATTTTTAGAAATTTTGCTTTTTTGACTTTTTGATGAAAATTTTTCTAGACTTGTTTCAAAACGCCTTAATGAAGCAAAAATTTTGATTGGGTACAACAAGGATACAATCTCCTTGAGGGGTAACAAAAAATATCCCTACTCCTGATCCATGCTATGTGTAAGATCCATCGAAATATAGTTGCCACAATGTTGGTGAAGTCAGATTGAACAATTCTTCATTAGGGAACTCTAGATGTATTGGATAAATATTTGTGATAGGTGCTGCGGCTAACTGATTAGTGATAACTTGTCCTTTTATGGCCTTGTGATCCACATATTCTATGTCAAATTCACTTAAGATCATAACCCATTTTGCTAATCTTCCCATAAGGATTGCTTGGGAGAGATGATATTTGAGTGGATTAACGTTAGAGATGAGCTTTGTTGTTTGGTTTAACATATAATGTCACAACTTTTGAGAAGCAAAAACCAATGCTAAACATGCTTTTTCCATAGGTGAATAGTTAAGTTCATATCCCACAAGAGTTCTGCTGATATAGTAAATGGCTTGTTCTTTTCGTGAATCATCATGCTGAGCTAGAAGGGCACCCAATGCTACTACTATTGAAGATATAATAATGGTCGATCCAGTACATGAGGTACTAACATAGGAGGTGTTTCCAGATATTCTTTTATTTTGTTAAAGGCCTATTGACATTTTTCATCCCACTTAAAAGGTTCACCTTTGCAAGGGATATGTTGAAAAGGATGACACTTATTTGCCAGTTGTGAGATAAACCTGTGAATGGATTGTAACCTTCCTTGTAGGCTACGAAGCTGCTTTAGAGTTGATGGTGGAGGCATTTCCATGATAGCTTTTACTTTGTCAAGGTCCACTTCTGTTCCTCATCAAGACACAATGTATCCCAACAATTTACTAGATGTTACACCAAATACACATTTCTTTGGGTTCAGTCTGACTTGATACTTCTCTAATCAATCAAAGATCTATGCTAGTACCTGCAAATGCTCTTCTCTTGTTTTGGATTTCCCTAAGATATCACCAACATGATCTTCCATGATAGTGTGGAAAAGTTCATAGAAAATAATTGTGATGGCTCATTGATAAGTAGCTCTAGCATTCTTGAGACCAAAAGGCATTACAACCCAGCAATATGTACCCCATGGACAAATGAATGATGTTTTATCTTGATCTTCCTCTACTATTTTGATTTGGTTATATCCTGAGAATCCATCCATCAAAGATAGCATTTCATGTCCAGCTATGAGATCTACAATGTTATCTATGCTTGGTAGTGGAAAGTCATCTTTAGGGCATGCTTTATTAAGATCTCTGAAATCTGTGCAACAACGAACTCATCCATTAGGTTTTGCTATAGGTACCAAGTTTGAAACCCATTCTGGATAATCAATAAGCCTTATGAACTTTGCTTCTAATAGCTTATGAATCTCTGCCTTGACCAAAAGAGCTATTTGTGGATGCATTTTGTATAGTTTTTGCTTGTCGGGTTTTACATTAGGAGATACTGCTAGGTGATGTACCACAAGTGATGGATCTAGACCAAGCATGTCAGCATAAGTCCATGCAAAATTGATAGCTCTTTATATGAAGAATGCTGTGAAATTTCTTCTTTCCTACTCTGATAGTGATGCTGCCTAATATGTGATCTTCAGATTTTGCTCTGTGCCAAAGTTCATGTCTTGAGATTTTTCAACTAGCACTGTTGATTTTTCATGATAATTAGTGGTGACCGGAAGATCAAATCCCCCATCCTCGGGTGCCTCAGGGAGGTTTTCACCCTTGGATACATCCTTTATTTTTACTTTTTCATGGTCAAAAGGCACCTTTCAGTTTTCACCTAGTGACCTATCTTTTTTTATTCCATTTATTTCACTTTTGCGATTGAAGGATTTGATGCTTTTGCAAAAATATTCTAGTTTAGGGAGATCCATCATGAAACCTGCTTTATAATCACCCAATGGAA